>JANAVB010005597.1:20000-227500 GCA_029216955.1 Iris pallida | reverse complement strand
TTCACCTGTATCTTGACTGAGTCGTGTCTGCAAGTATGTGTGAATTAACTGCTATTCCTTTGTCTTTCCTACAACCTGCGAGTCCACACACAAGGCGAGGGTTGTCCTTTGCACCTGCGAGTCCACACATGGGGTGAGGATGACTTGTCTTGAAACTGACCCGCGAGTCCACATTCGGGGCGAGGGTTGGTATTCCAGTGATCTACCAGCAGTTCATTTATGCATATTTGATCCCGCATCCGTGTTCATAGCCACCTGTCAGTAGCCACATGTCAGTCTCCTGTCTAGTTCCTGTTTATACCCTGGTTATATTATTGCATGATTAAACTGTTAAATAGGCATGTTTTATGTATCTTGCTAGTCCTCTGAGGACCTGATGATCTCTTCAGGTTTAGCAACTACATGGAGTTAGTTAGCAGAGCATGATGGTAGAGGATTGTGATGTATGATACAAGTATTTGCTTGTGATATTTCTTTATTATCTTCTCGTGCTTTATATTCCATACCATGATATACTCTGCTTATTTATAGACTGATATCATTCTTAGAGTCTAATCGGACAATATGCTAATGGGCTGCAGACCATGACCCATACCTGTTCATTCTTGTTTATATGATTCCTATGGATTGAGATATAGTTTAGATTAGACATGATACCCATGACCTTGACAGCTTATACGTACTCGAGTCGGGCTGGAGTCTGCTCGATATGTAGCTGGCTTGCTCACGAGCTCGCATCCGAAAAGCGGGTGCGGGTCGTGACACATCCCACTATTATTTTTCTGCAACATCTCGCATGGAGACCTCCATCCCAATACCTTCGAAGGCATCATGTTGATCAGTTGAGCTGTTGTCAATACTGTATATCCCCACAGACTCTGTGGGACATTCATGTCTATCAATATACTTCTCGCCACTTCCAAGAGGTGTCTGTTCTTTCTTTCCGCTACTCCGTTATGTGCTGGTGTATATGCACAGGTAGTCTGATATCGCATCCCTTGGGCGAACAAGTATACCGCAAGTGTCTTGTTGGTGTACTTCGTTCCATTATCAGACCTCAGTACCTTCACTACCGCCTTGTACTGAGTCTGGACATGTTTGTGAAAGTCTCAAAAATAGGAGGGGACCTCACTCTTATTTGTAACCATTCATAGGAGTAGTACAAGGCCCCCAGACATCAGAGTGTACCGTATCAAAAATAGACGAGCTCCTATGACCGCTACTCACATATGAACTCCTAGTAAGTTTGTCTAACTCACAAGCATCACAAACTAGTTTCTCTTTATTAACTTCTTCATAAATTACAGGGTACAATTTGCTTAAATATAAAATGAAGAGTGTCCCAACCTCCTATAGTGGAGTCGCAATGTATCTTCCGTACTCATCTTCTTCAGTCCTTCCATCCCCGTATTTTTTGCTATAGATACTAATGTTGAATCTAGCCCTTCTCGATCCAGGTACTACAGTCCATCATGCCAAGTGCCATTCCTAAGTCTTTGTCCCGTCTTTTTCTCCTAGAAGATCACCTTGGGAATATCAAAAGAGACAATACATTTTAGTTGAAGGATGATAGAACTAACGGACAAAAGACTGACCGAAAAAGAAGGAGCATGCAAAACATTGGATAATTCTACCAAACTCGTACAATTTACAGTACCCTTACCGACCACTGGCTAGAATGTCCCATCAGCTGTTTGAATATTGTCTGTCGATAGTAGGTGAGTGTAGGAGGAGAACTCACTAGCCTTTCCCGTTACGTGTCGAGATGCTCCTGAGTCAATTATCCAGTCTGACGGTCGAGGGAAATACATAGATGCAAGAGCAAGTGGATCGTCAGTACCTTCTGATGGATGGGCATACATGGCAAATAATAAGGTAGAAGCCTCCTTGCTTCCCCCGTTTGACGTCCTCTGCTTCCTTCTGAGTGATTCCAGCAGGCCCATCAGTGCCTGGTCCTCCTCATTAAAAGTACCACCAGCTCCTTTATTGCCTTCTACTACCAGTAGGTTTACTCGATAGCCTCCTCTACCACCTCGTCTGTTTGCCATTGATTGTAAAAGTAAAGAACAATTATATAGGAGGACTGAATTTAGACTCACAATACAAACTCGCTCGTATAAAGAAAGCCTAGGGACGAAAACCCAGGTACAGCAGTCTAAGTACGATTGTTTATTTTAGATTCTGGGGGGTGACGGTAGAGACTCGGGAAAGCAACGGCTGCTCTGCCTTACTCCTTGGATGATCAGACGTAGCCTTGGCTCTAAAGAAATGCTCTTGGAAGTGTGGAGAAGCTCCTCTGTGCTCTTCGTTGCTTGCTCTCTGGGCATCTCTGGGGCTCTATCTCTGTGTGTATCCGCCTGGGAGAGGTCTCTTTTGTTGTGCTTTTTTTGTCTATCTCCTCTTGTGTGCGTGTCCTCTCTCTTTTTCTCTGCGAGGGAATGTCACCTTGCTATTTATAGGAATGGGGTCATCATTAGGGTTTGCAATGATTGTCCCCTCTCAAAAAGGCGACGGCCTGTTGATTGATCAATCTGGGCCATTAATCTTGAGTGTAATAAATCTGGACAATTAATGTAGATTGCGTAAAATCCTACGAGTAATTAATTTGATTGCCACAAATCTGTATCATGATGATTTGTTGACGTCTGCAAATCTAAATGAATAAATCTCAGTCATTCGCCCGCCACGTATCCCCAGATTATTAGGATTTGATCCACTCTGGAGATTACTTTGATTACAGTAAATCTGAGTTATTGAGATATGATCGGCTTTTTACACGTGTCCCACCACATGTCTCAACTGTTGTGCTCATGAGCCGTATGGGAGTCATCACTCTCAAACCGCATGAGAGTCGTCGTGCCCGAACCGCATGAGGGTCTCCATATTCGAGCCGCATGAGATTCCTCATACTCGAGCCGCATGAGGGGTCATCATTACTGAATCGCATGTGAGTCTTCATACGCAAGCCATATGAGAGTCTTCGTACTCGAGCCGCATAAAGAGTCGTCATGGCCGAGCCATATGAGAGTCTTCATACTCGAGCCGCATGAGAGTTGTCATGATCGAGCCGCATGAAGAGTCGTCATGACCGAGCCGCATGAGAGTCTCCATACTCGAGCCGTATGAGAGTCTTCGTACACGAGCCGCATGAAGAGTCGTCATGGCCGAGCCGCATGAGAGTCTTCATACTCGAGCCGCATGAGAGTTGTCATGACCGAGCCACATGAAGAGTCGTCATGACCGAGCCGCATGAGAGTCTCCATACTCGAGCCGCATGGGAGTCTTCATACTCGAACCGTATGAAGAGTCGTCATGCCCGGACCGCATGAAGAGTCATAGCCGATAGAGAGTTCTTGGAGTTGGTGGTCAGTGCCAGCTGTGGAGATTTTCTTTGTTTCCCTAGGAAGATCGCACCTTTGTGTCAGAGTCATTATTACAGCCTTCTGTCAGTTTCACCTTTATGTCAGAGCTGCCTTGTTGTTGTCAGAGCATTAAATGAGGCTTGTGTTTAATGGCTTGCTATGGGGACGAGTTGCATAAGGCCATGTGGCTTTTACCTAAGTCGCATAGCCATGTTGGGGGCTATTTGAGCCGCATGAACCTCTCGAGCCGCATGGAGTTCTGAACCGCATGAGACTCTCTCTTGGTTGAGCCGCATGGATGTTTCTGTTCTTTTCCATGCTTCTACAAGACCCCCTTCAAAGTTTTCAATTTGCAAAATTGAAACACTTTGAAAAAGAAGCATGGCCAGGTAGAGAGTCTTCTAGCCGCATAAGTTATTCTGTCCGCATGGACTTTCTGGCCGCATAGGCTGTCTGGCCGCATAGACTGTGTGGTCGCATAGACTATCTGGCTGCATAGACTGTCTGGCCGCATAGGCTCCTCTCTGCCATGCAGACGTCATTAATTGCCTTTTGAGCCATCTTTGGGGGGAGTCCCAAGAGTCGGCTTATTAATTTATTTGGATTTTCTTTGAGTGAATCTCCTTTATGAGAGGGGGCAAAATTCTAGGAGTCGGTTCAGCACACGACCCGAAGCGTTTCCATCGGTCCACGTGCCCCCCTTTGTCGGCCTATAAATAGGAGTAGTTAGGAGAAGGGGATTCTTTTACTCTCTCCTTCAATTCGAGCTTTCCTGCCCTAGCTGTCATCTTCTTCTTCTTCTTCGATCACTGACGGCTCCCAAGAAGGCTGCTGCGGCGAAGGGTAAGGCGATGAAGGATAAGAAAGTTGCTTCTACTTCGACTGCGGTGACGAATGATAATGTGGCAGCTCCTCCGTCGGCCGACGTGCCCGACGTTCACCCCGACGTCCACCCTACCATTTCTGGTAAGGGCATTGCGTGAGCTTGAAACCCTAACTGTCATGGCTACGTCGCATGTTCTATGCGCGAGCCTTCATCTTCACGTGTGCTGCATATACATCTCATATCCGAGCCACATGGGGTATGTCCTATGTCCGAGCCGCATGAGAATTGTTATTGTGGCCACATAAACACTTCGCCAACAGGGCCGCATAAGCTCAGCATAAGCTCACTCGATCTGGACCGCATAAGCTCATTTGAATCGAACCGCATGAACGCATTCGAACTAGACCGCATGAACGAACTGGACTGCATGAACTTATCTGCTTTGAACCGCATAAGCTTATCTGGACTAGACCGCATAAACTTGTCTGCATTGAACCGTATAAGCTCATTTGATCTGAGCCGCATGAACTTTATCTGAATTGAACCGCATAGGCTCGTATGAACTCGCTTTTCGCATGAGCCTCTTAAACTTATCCGACCTCTGTCGCATAAGGTTGCGTTAAACAGAGCCGCATGAGTTTATTTAGTCACTGCCGCATGAGCCTCCACTAAAAAACTCATGCGGATTGGTGTTCTCAAACTGATTGGTGTTCTCAAGCTTATGCGGCTCCGTTTAGTGGAGGTCAACCTCTATGACGCCATTCGAGGCACCTGCCATGGGCTGCCCATCAACAAGACGTTGTTCATGGATCTCTTGGAAATGTATAACCGGCGGATGGGAACGTTCTTCGCATCCGAAGGGGAGTTGGGACTCGCTCTCCATGAGATGTATACCATTTCCAAGCTGCCATGGGGGGACGAGGCCTTTGAAGTGTACACTCCGACGAACGAGGAGTTCGAGGATTTGGATCGACGATTCCTAGGCTTCATTGTCGTGTACCGGGAATTGTTATGTCATTACAGTACCTGTCACCAGACGGCTATCAAGAAGGACGATAGCTCAGAAGGGAGCGCTCCCCATACCACGTTCTCATACCATTTTAAATTTAGTCCCTCCGGATGGATTTCTTCCCGAGATCGTCAAACCCGGAACGAGGTAGAAAGTTCGACGTTGACTGCCAAGAGATCAAGTTCCAAGGGCGACAAATTTGGGAGTCGAACTGACTCTTTTAGCTATTTTTATCATGGTACTCGGCGGCTGTCAGAGAAAGCGCTCTTGGCAGGATTCTTAATGGTGTGGCTACGAAACTGCGTGGTCTCAGGAGGGGCAGGTTCTATTGAGAGGATCAGCCGCCACTTCATCCTCCCTGCCGTGAAGCTGGCCTTTGGGGTCAGACTGGCCCTTCTTTCGGCCATGATGTGCAGCATACACCATGGTCTTTGCGCCTTCTCGTCCAAGGTCATTGCCCGTGACACGGCGATGGACTTTGAGCGAATAGAGCTACCCTACCATTATCTGATGGGGTGGCTGTTGATGCACTACCGGTCTTTAATGAGGCCTGGAGCGGAAGATGGCGTTACAGATGATGACGCTTTCCTTTTCCGATACCACCACCAGCCCTGGGAATACAGTACTATGCCAGATTGTCGGAGGGCACTTGCGAGAGTGGATGGATATGACTTTCTTGTGTCTGTTCCTCGTTTTACTGATGAGAAAGTGAGGGGTGTACGTATTTATGGTACCGGACCTCCTCACTTCCTGCCTGAGAAGATGCTCTACTGGTTGCACAATATCCGTCCAGCGCACCTGATTTATCGTAATCGCAACAACGTGTACCTGGAGCCCTACTTGCCCAGTAGGTTCGCGTGCCAATTTGGGTATAGCCAGCTATTTCTTGAATGTCCCAGTTCCTGCCTGGGCTTTGAGGGTAGCGTCCTTGATGGTGCTAGGGCGTGGAATTATTATGACACCTACCATACCCGAACCAGCTTCTCGGTTCCTGAAGTTAAGGTGCTAGGGGAGATTTTATACATGGCGGCCCTATACCATGTTACGGCGAGCAAGCCTCCCATCAACTTTGACCCGAGGACTAGCTTCATTGCGGGTACTGGCTTGGCAGAGAAGCCCAAGGGGTCAAAGGCGAGGAAGAAGGGGGCGAACAGGGTTCCCATGCCTGATTTCGAGTCCTCCGATGCGGCCGAAGAGGACGACGAGCGTGATGACGAGAACTCTCTCCCTTTTGAAGATGAAGAAGTGGCGGATCAGCCGCCTATTATGCCAGACGAGATGGTGGCGGATCAGCCGCCTGTTGCACCAGTGGTGGTGGATCAGCCGTCTGATGTGCCTGGCCCTTCGTGCAAATGAGGCAGGCGTGAGTCTGCCGATGGCAGCATGGCTTTCTCCGTAAAACGGGCTACGATTAGGCATCGCAGGCTACTCATTACGGCAAGGGGAGAGGATGTTGACGCCATTCCAGAGGTGAATTGAGTCGCAACCATCTCCCTTTTACATCTTTTCTTTCTTCTGGGTTATGATCTAATTCTTTTTTTTTCTTTTTCCTTGTAGGTGTCAGAAGGGTCAGATTCTCAAGAACCGGCTGCCACTCCTGAAGTTGATCCGGCTCTGGCCACTTTGATTAGTGACATGTGTGCCGCGATTATTTCCGCGGGGGCTCTTTCGACGGCGGCTGAGGGGTCTCACATTGCCGAGGGCCCGACTCAGGACGATGGGAGTTCCCTTGAACCCGTCTTTGAGACTACTAAATTTTAGCAAGACGAAACTGATCCAGTCGTATCTCCTTCTGGGGCGGCTGGGTCTATGGAACCAGCCGAACTCGGCTTGGAGTTCGCTGGTGAGGGGACTTCGGCGACCGTGAGCGAACCTCAGCCGCCACAATCCTTTCCTGGTAAGATCAGCCAAATCTTGACTAGTGAGGAGGCTCATTTGCTCTATCATCACATCCTTCGGGTTAAGTTGATTGATAGTTGCTTTGGATATACAGGTCCTGCCCCTTCGCTGCTCGTGACGGATATTGTTGGAGAAGGCTCTACCAGTGGGGATTTGGTAGAAGTGAGCGTGCCCCCTCCTCTCCCGACTTATGTTGAAGGGCCTCCTGCCGGATCGAGTTCGGAAGGTCAGACGGCGGTACAGCCTGGACAGGAAGCAATGGTCCCCGCGTCCTCCTCTGCTCATATGGCTTTGGGGGTCGACCTCTCGGCCTTGCCGAGTATCCAGGTTCTTCGGGCCGCGGAGGAAGAACTGGCCGCAGTTCAAGCGTCCTTCTGCTCGGAGTTTGTTTCCCTTATGGCAGGGGCGACAAATTCTGTTACATCTTCTTTGACACTGCCAGCTACACTTCCTTTGACGTCATCCTCTACGGAAGCTCTGGATGAGGCGTCACAGGATGTGGTTGATAGTTTCTACTGCCACTTGAAGAGAGGAGTAGAAGCTGCTGTGGAACGGGGGATCCCCTTTGCTTTGTCTCGACAATGTGCTCATGGCCAAATTGAGACTCTTAAAGCCCTTCCCGACGGGGCAGGGATAGCTGCGCTCCTGGAATCCAAACTGTTAGAGGCTGATCAGCTTGTAACTCAATTACAAGCGTTACGGTAAGCTGATCTGCCTGCTGCAATAGATCAGGAGCGAGATTTCCTTACTGCTGCCCTGGAGAAGATAAGGTTCGTGCGAGATACTTCTGAGCCGGTTATAAAGAAGGATCTTGACGACCTTTCTGACTTGTACGACCAGCTGGGCCGCCGGAGTGAGGTTTACAGAGCTCGGGAAGCGACCGCCTCCCGTGGAATAATCGATACAAGGGAGCAGATCCTTGCACTTCAGAAGGAGCTGGCCTTCTTGGAGTCTGAGCTGGAAGCTTCCCGTACAGATAAAGAGCTGATCATTCGGGATGCCGAGAAGGTTTCCCGGGCTTCTGCTAACCTGGAGCGTGCTCTGAAGAAGTTTGAGGATGGTTGGCGGGCTCATGCGCACCTGGAAGACGCGGCGTTGCTGACTCAAGTGGCCGAGCGCCGGGCCAAACAGAGGTTTGAGCGGTCGACTGCCCTGCTGAGGGACCGTCTCATGGCATTATGTATTCCCGAACAATAGTCGGTTTTCTTTTTCTTTTGTTTGAGTTCTTTTCTGTCTTTTATTTTCCATTCTGTAGCAGGGACATAGTCCCGGATAATGTAGTACCTTGGATACTGAATAAATGAGCATGTTTTGACTCATCTTTCATTTCTTGTACTTGGGGTGTTTGTGGCGTTTGTCTCGCTGGAGAACTATTTGTGGACCTGTTACCCTGGGCATACCTTGGTGTTAGGTACGAATAACAAGTTTTGAGAGAGATACCTAGAACAACTTTGCGATGAGATGGCTGTGGAAGTTCTTGGTATTGAGAGAATGCCAGGGAGCGACTGGGCTCCTAAGACATGGTAAGAAAGAGAGTGGCATGTACTAGAAACCCAGTACATCATTTGTGGTCCGTATGGGACATTTATGGTCGACTGAGGACATTTGTGGTAGTCGGAAGACATTTGTGGGTCTATTATCCTTGGCGTACTCCGGTCGTGGGTACGGATAATTAGTCGAGGGAGAACCATCATACTTACTCAGAGGTAATGAGGACGTGGTAAGTATGGGGGTTTCTTCGATGGTGCCTTCCCACTCAAAGGTAATGAGGACATGGCAGGAGTGGGCTCCATAAAGGATATATAGAACAACTCAGAGGTAATGAGGACGTGGAAGTTCTATATGAGGAGGCGGTTTGTTTTTGGTGGAAGTAAAACAACTCAGAGGTAGCATCGACATAGTTGTTTTAGGAAATTTGTGGATCTGTTACCCTTTTTGTGCACTGAGAGTGCGGGTAGTGGATCATGAGGAAGGAGCTCCTTTTAGGAAGAAAGTTCAGAGGTATAATCATACATGACTTACTATCCAAAAAGATGCGATATAGTTTTATCTGGAGTGACCAGATTGTAAGTTCAGGGGTACCTGCGGGTACATAACTCGACAATCTGGAAGATTTGGAGTCAGAGTGCAAGTTCAGTGGTACCAGAGGGTACGTAACTCGACAGCCTGGGATGTTTGGAGGATGTGTGTGAGTTCAGCGGTACCGAAGAGTACATAACTCAACAATCAGAGATATTTGGAGGCAGAACGTGAGTTCAGCGGTACGGAAGGGTACATAACTCGACAATCTGAGATATTTGTGGGATGGATATGAATTCAACGGTACCAGGGGGTACATAACTCAATATTCAGAGACATTTAGAGGCAGACTGTGAGTTCAGCGGTACCGCGGGGTACATGACTCGATAATCGGAGATATTTGAAGAATGGGTGTGAGTTCAGCGGTACCAAAGGGTACATAACTCAATAATCGGAGATAATTGAGGGCAGAATGTGAGTTCAGCGGTACAGAAGGGTACATGACTCAATAATCGGAGATATTTGGAGAATGGGTATGAGTTCAGCGGTACCAGAGGGTACATAACTCTACAATCTGAGATATTTGGTCAGACTGTGAGTTCAGTGGTACCAAAGGATACATGACTCTACAATCTAAGATATTTGTGAGATGGGTATGAATTCAGCGGTACCACGGGGTACATAACTCTATACTCGGAGACATTTAGAGGCAGACTGTGAGTTCAGCGGTACGGAAGGGTACATAACTCGACAATCTGGAAGATTTTGGAAGAATGGGTATGAGTTCAGCGGTACCAGAGGGTACATAACTCGACAATCTGAGATATTTGGAGTCAGAGTATAAGTTCAGCGATACCAAAGGGTACATAACTCGACATTCTGAGATATTTGGAGGATGTCGTTTCAGACATAATATTTCTTCAGAAACTTGCCGTTGATGGGCAGCATGAGCAAGTCTCAATTTTGTTTTGCGAGGTGGTAAGTACTGTTGGATAATACAGCCTCGATGATGAATGGGCCTTCCCATTTTGGCTGGAACTTGCCGACGGTTTTGTGAGTCATAACCATCGGCCTCCGAACTGCCAGAACAAGATCACCCACTTGGAACATTCTGACTTTGACTTTCTTGTTGAAAGTTCCAAAAATTTGGGCTTGATACAGCTCATTTCGTTGCTGAGCTAACAGGCGCTTCTCGTCTAGGGCCTCCAATTCTTGTAGTCGACGATGGTGATTATCGTCTATCGTCAACTGATAGGTGAGGGCGACGCGGAGTGAGGGGATCTGAGTCTCTAGCGGGAGAACCGCCTCGCTTCCATATACCAGAGAGAATGGTGTATTCCCAGTGGCCTTCCGTACTGTAGTACGGTATGCCCACAAGCATTCGTCGAGCTTCTCATTCCAGTCGCATTTGTTGGAAGATACGAACTTCTTGAGCAGCTTGATTATAGTTTTATTGAATGCTTCTGCCAAGCCATTCGCTGCTGGATTGTATGGCATTGAAGAAATATTCTGGATTCGGTGTTTATTGCAGAATCGATAGAATGCGTGGCTCGCGAACTGCGGACCGTTGTCGTGGATGATTCTTGGGGCAGTCCAAAGCGATAGATGACGTGATACTTGAGGAAGCTGATCATGTTTGAAGTATTCACCTCTGCCAGCGAGATAGCCTCCGCCCATTTGGAGAAGTAATCTGTGATTGTGAGTATGAATCGGTATCCTTTGGACGAAGGCGGAGTGATTGGACCGATGATGTCCATTCCCCATGCTTCGAATGGCCAGGACGCCACTGTTGGATGTAGAAACTCGGATGGCTGGTGGATGAAATCTGCATGGACTTGACAGGCTTTGCACTTTCGTGCATAGTCTATTGCGTCTGCAACCATCGTGGGCCAGTAATAGCCCATCCGACGAAGGCGGTCTTGCAATTTTGGGCCAGGTTGATGGGCCCCACAGACGCCGTCGTGAGCTTCGCGTATCGCTTCCTTAGCTTCTGCATTTGATAGACATCGAAGCAGTAACCCATCGTATGATCGACGGTACAACATTTTTGTCTCTGTATCGTAAAAGAATCTGAGGGAACGTCTTCTGATAGAAGTGGCTTCCTTTGGATTCTCTGGCAGGATGTCGTAGACTACAAAGTCGATGAATGGTTGTCTCCAGTCTGGTGCTTCGTCGACTGTCAGGACAGAGTAACTCTCAATGCATTGAACGTTATCCTTGGGACAAACCAATTCACTACCTATTATGTCCACCTGATGATGAGCGTAATTCGGTACCGCTAGGGAAGCAGCCAGGCCTGCTAGGGCATCGACCTAAATATTCTGGAGTCTGGGAACATGTTCTATGAAGAAACCTCCCAAGGACGAGATGATGTCGATTGCTATTTGGTGATACAGAATCATATCTTCATGGCGAACCTCATATGAACCCCGGATCTGATTGACGATTAATTGTGAATCGCCATATGCTTCAAGGTACTCTACCTCCAGTTCCTTTGCAAGTCGAAGGCCAATAACCAAAGCGTTGTACTCGGCTACATTATTTGAACAGGGCTCTGTGAGGGAGTAGGCCCGATTAATAAATAACCCGGGAGGAGAAATCAGCACCACTCCAACCCCAACGACGATGTTACCCTTGGGCCCAGTTCTCGAGGCACCGTCGAAGAATATTCGCCAGATAGCATCATGGAAGACTGCATTTGAACCGGCGACCTCGTCTGGTATCTCTTCGTATACTCTGGTCGTCTCCGAGCCTGGATGGGCTGCTAGAAAGTCTGCCAGAGCTTGGCCTTTAACAGCCTTCTGTGGGACGAAGATCATGTGGTATGGTGATAGTAATATTGCCCAGGTAGCAAGGCGGAAGCTGAGTGCGGAGTCGTGGGCACACTTGCTACCCCCGGCTGAGTGCTTGGTGTGAGACAGGGAGTTGTTAGCGCATTTGTTACCCCCGGCTGAGTACTCGATTGCCGATTTGCCTTAGGGAGACGAATCGTCATTGGCTTGACTGAGGGATGGAGTACCTCTGCTTGTTGATGGCTGGCTCTAGACAGTCTGATTGTCATTGGCTCCGTTATGGGTCTTGGCGCTTGGCTAGACCTTGGCAGTCGGATTATCATCTGCCCTTCTTGCGAAGAGAGGCTGATTGCATCTTTACGCAGAGTGGCCGTGAGAGGTACAGTTCTGCCAGGTTCTCGAGCTTGGAGGTGGATCGTCAGAGGTCCTTTTGATTTCGTTGCCGTCTCAGTTGGAGCCTGAGTAACCTCTTCGATAAGGTGCCTTTTCGACTTCTCGTACAAGCATGAGTCAGAGTAGTAGGATTCGACTCCTTTAAAGGGATCGATGTCAGCAAACTCTGTCTTCAAGAAGCCATGCTTGTCGACGTACTTGAAACATTGGTGCAGTGTGGAGGGAACGATCATGTAATCGTGTATCCAAGGATGCCCCAGGAGGATATTGTAGGACGTATCCGCATCGATAATGTAAAAAGTCACTTCCGACTGAAGGTCGTCGATTTGGCATTTCAGACGAATTTTCCCGATAGGGTAGCTTCTGCCTGAATTGAAACCGCTGATGGCAGTACTGGTTGGTGTAAAACCCCTAAAATTTCTACTATTTTTTTATTAAATTTAGTATTGATTTAAAATTTTGTAATATACGTCGCGTAGTCGTATTATACGTCGCGCATGACCTTTTATTTCTTTTTTGAAATTGCTCGACGAGTGCGAATATGTGCGAGCGTACATATTTTTAGAAATTTTTTTTTTCTATTTTTATGGTTTCAAAATAATATAGGTAATAATTATTTCTAGCTATCATTTCAAGTTTATGGTTTTAATTATGAAAAGCTTTTCATTTATGCAGTTATAATTATAAAGTATTTTTCCTATAAAATGGTATATTAGAAAGTATATTTATGTAAAGAATATTTGTGCATAGATATATCTCGTAAATATTTATTAGTTTATTTTAAATAAAAATACAATTTTCGAAATTATTATTATTAATATTTTTGGAAAATATATTTCGAAGTTATTGTGGCCATTTAAATCTTAATTTGAATTTAGGGAATTATTTAAATAGTTAAATATTTGCAATTTGATTTATCTTATTCGATTTTAAACTAAAATTTATTTTGATTTAAATTAGATTTGCATTTAGATTTGGAATTGATTTTAAATTAAATTAGGAATTATCTAATTTGGGATTAAACTACTCCTAATCCTTATCTAATTGGGAATTCCCACATCCTATAAATAGGCAGGTACTCCTCCAATTTATTATTCATCAACAACAATTTTTTCCACAAATCAACGTGCATCCTGTCCGTGCCCGTGCCCCCTTCCCATCCACTAATTTTTTTTGGTTACAATTACATGTTCCAACGATCGTGTCCGACACATCCGGACAATCCCAAATTATATTCCTAAACTCTAACCTACGTCCACCCTCTTCGGCCAAGCTACTAGGAACGTCGCCGTCCCCTGATCCTCTCTCCCGACCACCCTGCAGCCAGTCCACCACTGACCCGAATCCCCGACACAAACACACCAACCTACTGCCCATCGCCTTACCACCCCAGCTACACCATCACCACCGCCAACACCTGATTTTCGATCCCGACCAAGCACTGACTCCAGCCATCCTCATCGTCGACTGACTCCGCCACCACCTACCCTGACACCAACCACGACCACATAACCACCATTGGAACCACCACTGCCACCATCGCCAGCATCACAAATACCACCGCCACCCCGGCCATCACCGGCCGGCCGCCACCAAAAAAAATAGAAGTAGAAAACCCTAGAAATTAAACCACAGCCACCACCTTACTCACCTCCGTCCTGGCCGCTGATCGACCCACGCGCTCCTTCTCCGGCCGCCGCACGAGCGCCGCCCGTCCCTTCCATCCGCCGCTCGCCGCCGCGACCCCCGCGTCACTACGAGCCTCGATCCCGACCTCCTCCGGCTTATCCGGCGCCCAGATTTCCCCCTTCTCGCCGCCCGCGTCCTCACCACTCCGTCGAGCCTCCGCGACCTTCCCCGCTGACCGCAGGAACACAACGCCACCGCCTCTCCCCCTCAAAACCCTCTTCTCTCCCGTACGCCCTGCCGACCCTCGCGCCCCTCCGACTTCTTCCCCCGCTCTTCTCCTCCTCTCCGCCGATCCTTCCCTCCTCACTTCCCACCGCCCGCATGTAGCTCCGTCCGGCAAAACCCGACCACCGGACCCCAAACCGCCCGAGCTTCTCTTCCCCATCTCAGCCTTTTCCCCAAATAAATGAAGAGGAGCAGTAGCTGCTCTCTTATGATAACTTTTTATTATTATATTTGTTTTGTTGTTTTTATTCCTATTATTTTTTTTATATATCAATATATATAATGAGGACAGCAAGTATAGAAGTACTGAAGTTATTAAGAATTTATTTATTTATTTATTTATTATTATTATTATTATTTTATTATCAGTTTTATTATCATTTTATGGTATGAGTATTTTATCCAATTTATTATTATTTTTGTCTTGCTAATATTACTTGCATTACCATTATCACTTTAGGAAATTTTACAAATATTTTCTAGCTAATTTCACAGTAAATTTTTGGACTCTAAAATATTTTTCTCAAATTTTATGTATATAAATATAGTTGACAAGTTATAGTTTTGGTCTACATAACTCATTATTAATTTTGAATAAGTACTAAAATATCTTCATATACAAAATATTGTGTTTATACTTAGAAATATTATTTTGCCAAAACTTAGGGTTTTTCTCCCTAAAAAGATTTTTGGATTTTCAATTAATTTAATTATTTTAACTAAATAAACCCTATTTTCAAGTATTATAAATAGTAGTTCTCTAAAATCATATATGTTATTATCCATCTTTTCTTTCTTTGACTTTTTCTCCTTCCATGACCAATCCCGTTATTTCTATTCCTTCGTCAATTTCGAGACTACTTTCTATCCCCCTAACCAATTTGACCCTTCTGGACCCAATGGAACTATCCGTGCCACCAACAGAGGTCCCCTTGTGTAGTTTTTACACCAAAGTCGCAGTTCATGCCACCATGATTATCGTAGCACACCAGGCGTACTACCAGGCAAGACACCTTGCCATTCACTGTTTACTTATTTTAGCTCATACTCCATGCATTATTTATTTTCTTTATGCAAAATAAACTGTGATACATGGCATAACCTGTTAGAACTTACTGTTCATTTATATTTTCTGCTGTGTATTATTTTCTTACAAATTAAACCTAGATTTAAGGGACCACCTTGTGTGTTGTATTCATTGGCCTTGACACATTGTACCACGAAGTTGTGTGTCGCATGTAGAACATGAAAGTGCGTGATTGGCTGGCCACCAGAACGTACAAGCCGTGCGATAGGAATAACCGCTAATAGAGATTGCATGCTAGTTTGACTTAGCGGTTATAGTGGTTTGTGTTGTTGATACAACACAGTAGGCATTGGACGGGGAGGACAATTCCTTAGCGTATGGGCTTCGATGCACTTTCCCTTGTGACCCGGACTCTCCGCTGGAGATACGGGGTTGATGACCCATGATTACCGACGGTCACTGACGATTCTGCGGAACGTCATGCTTTTACTGATGGGGCCTCTGGTGCCCAAAGGGGGACTACGCCGATCCTATTCAGCCAGGGTCCATGCGTAGAAAGGATTGTTCTTAACTACATTTCACTTAGAACAGTTAGGCACCTTATCCGTTAGGTACGAGTACTTTTGGTTTGGGTACTTGTATCTGACCGTGGCTTGGAACAATAACTTGTCGCGGATTAGTTCGTCACATCTTGTCCTTGTTTGGTTGTAGGTGTGACTTACTACTTCGATGAGAAGGTATTGAACCTTGTTGGGATTCGGATACCATATTGGATTCTTAGCATGGAAAGATACGTCACTGTGAATTAGTTTACCATCTTCTGTCCTTGTTTGGTTGTGGGGATGGTACGCTCGTTCAATAGGTGTGTATTGGACCATGTTATAAATTCAATTGACTTATTTATTTGAGTAATATTTATTCAGTTTATATGACATGATATTATGTGTCTTGTTACGTCCCTCTGAGGACCTGGTTATCTCTCCAGGTGTGTGCTATTGTCTTTCGCAGGTGTTCTAGCTTTAGCCGTGATTATCGCTATTTCTAGAGGATGATTGCACTTGGATAGTCTTCGCTTCGCTCGCCAAATTCATTTCTTTACTCATGTATTTTTTCTTTACTTGTTGGTAGTGGATTTGTCTCCGCCCAACATATTGTATCAAGACAATTCATTATCTTTATATGATACCTTTATTTTATTTATTCGTGTGGATGAGATTAGTTATGGTTCTACTGTATTTTACAGCTTATGTATCCATACGAGGCCTATGTACTTCGTATGAATACAGCTGGCATGTCTATGTTCCTAGTCCTACGTATTTTGGGACTAGGGCGTTACATGTTTTTGTGGTGGTCCATGCAGGTCAAGATAAATTGTTTGGTTACTTTACCGTACCAAGCATGCCTGCGTATAGGATTAGAAGTCTAGGATCTCATCCACATACTTGACCTCTTTCCTTGATTTTATCTACCGTTTGACTCATCAATTGTATCTTGCTTGCTTCCTTCCATCCCTATTCTTATCATCCCTTTGTGCTTGCTAGCGATTGACCCTACTAGTTAGTTGTCACAAAACACCATTAGTTTAATTCTTTAAGTTGGGTATAATGCCTTGTGACCTAGCAATCCCTTTGTACTTGTGACATATATTCACAAGTTTACTTAGATTCTAGAATTTATAGGGCCCTAACCCATTTGATTCTAACCAAGCCTTGGTCAATAAAAACGTAGAATGATGGTATAGGAATAAACAAGACTTAGATCTTTATGACTCTTAGACTATTCATAATTGTTTTTATTCATCTAATATCGTGCCTATATTTTTACTATCTAGAATAATGATGCTAATGTAGCCTAGTTTTTGCAAGCTTAGCCTTTTACCAAGCTTGTTCGTGATATATATGTTAGTGGAGGTACCCCACTAACATAATGTCTATCAGAACCGGTGCACAATGGTCTGATCAACCAAGTGCACTTTGGTTCGCTTTTATTTATCGTTCTACGTGGATGGGGACATAGCTAAACTTGTCCTCTAGAATCCCATCCACGACTGCCTTGGCAACTCTTTTTGAAATATTTTGATCGCCTTTGAATCACGTATTCGTATTCGATAACGCCTCCTTCGAACTCTATATTGCTTTCGCCTTCACCTATTTTAGAAGGACGAAAACGTTGTGCTAAAACTTCCTCTAGCCTTCCTATCGGCTATGACCATTCTCACTCGATGTTGCTACATCTTCATCCTAAACTACTCGACCCTGTCAAGACCCTCTAATCGCTTAATTAAAGCAAATCTATTTCGTTCTCTTAAATCGTGACCCCCATTCATTACCCATGACCATACCGTATTGTTTTTCTACGATCTGGATCGCGATTTCTTGCGACATAATTTTGTGAAAACATTGCCATCATTGGATCCCCATTGATACCCCCTTGTGTCCTCTCACCCCCTACTAATTCTTAATTTCGAGGACGAAATTCTTTTAAGTTGGGTAGGATTTAAAATCCCTAAAATTTCTACTATTTTTTTATTAAATTTAGTATTGATTTAAAATTTAGTAATATACGTCGCGTAGTAGTATTATACGTCGCGCATGACCTTTTATTTCTTTTTCGAAATTGCTCGACGAGTGCGAATATGTGCGAGCGTACATATTTTTAGAAAAATATTTTTTTTCTATTTTTATGTTTTCAAAATAATATAGGTAATAATTATTTCTAGCTATCATTTCAAGTTTATGGTTTTAATTATGAAAAGCTTTTCATTTATGCAGTTATAATTATAAAGTATTTTTCCTATAAAATGGTATATTAGAAAGTATATTTATGTAAAGAATATTTGTGCATACATATATCTCGTAAATATTTATTAGTTTATTTCAAATAAAAATACAATTTTTGAAATTATTATTATTAATATTTTTGGAAAATATATTTCGAAGTTATTGTGGCCATTTAAATCTTAATTTGAATTTAGGAAATTATTTAAATATTTAAATATTTGCAATTTGATTTATCCTATTCAATTTTAAACTAAAATTTAATTTGATTTAAATTAGATTTGCATTTAGATTTGGAATTGATTTTAAATTAAATTAGGAATTATCTAATTTGGGATTAAACTACTGCTAATCCTTATCTAATTGGGAATTCCCACATCCTATAAATAGGCAGGTACTCCATCAATTCATTATTCATCCACAACAATTTATCCTCCGATCATGTAATCGTTGTACTCTGCAACCATCGTGGGCCAGTAATAGCCCATCCGACGAAGGCGGTCTTGCAATTTTGGGCCAGGTTGATGGGCCCTACAGACACCGTCGTGAGCTTCGCGTATCGCTTCCTTAGCTTCTGTATTTGATAGACATCGAAGCAGTAACCCATCGTATGATCGCCGGTACAGCATTTTTGCCTCTGTATCGTAAAAGAATCTGAGGGAACGTCTTCTGATAGAAGTAGCTTCCTTTGGATTCTCTGGCAGGATGTCGTAGACTACAAAGTCGATGAATGGATGTCTCCAGTCTGGTGCTTCGTCGACTTTCAGGACAGAGTAACTCTCAATGCATTGAACGTTATCCTTGGGACAAACCAATTCACGACCTATTATGTCCACCTGATGATGAGCGTAATTCGGTACCGCTAGGGAAGCAGCCAGGCCTACTAGGGCATCGGCCTCAATATTCTGGAGTCTGGGAACATGTTCTATGAATAACCCTCCCAAGGACGAGATGATGTCGATTGCTATTTTGTGATATAGAATCATATCTTCATGGCGAACCTCATATGAACCCCGGATCTGATTGACGATTAATTGTGAATCGCCATATGCTTCAAGGTACTCTACCCCCAGTTCCTTTGCAAGTCAAAGGCCAATAACCAAAGCATTGTACTCGGCCACATTGTTTGAACATGGCTCTGTGAGGGAGTAGGCCCGATTGATCACCAACCTGGGGGGAGCAATCAGCACCACTCCAACCCCAACGACGATGTTATCCTTGGGCCCAGTTCTCGAGGCACCGTCGAAGAATATTCGCCAGATGGCATCATGGAAGACTGCATTTGAACCGGCGACCTCGTCTGGTATCTCTTCATATACACTGGTCGTCTCAGAGCCTGGATGGGCTGCTAGAAAGTCTGCCAGAGCTTGGCCTTTAACAGCCTTCTGTGGGACGAAGATCATGTGGTATGGTGATAGTAATATTGCCCAGGTAGCAAGGCGGGAGCTGAGTGCGGAGTCGTGGGCGCACTTGCTACCCCCGGCTGAGTGCTTGGTGTGAGACAGGGAGTTGTTGGCACATTTGCTACCCCCGGCTGAGTACTCGATTGCCGATTTGCCTTAGGGAAACGAATCGTCATTGGCTTGACTGAGGGATGGAGTACCTCTGCTTATTGATGGCTGGCTCTAGACAGTCTGATTGCCATTGGCTCCGTTATGGGTCTTGGCGCTTGGCTAGACCTTGGCAGTCGGATTATCATCTGCCCTTCTTGCGCAGAGAGGCTGATTGCATCTTTACGCAGAGTGGCCGTGAGAGGTACAGTTCTGCCAGGTTTTCGAGCTTGGAGGTGGATCGTCAGAGGTCCTTTTGATTTCGTTGCCGCCTCAGTTGGAGCCTGAGTAACCTCTTCGACAAGGTGCCTTTTCGACTTCTCGTACAAGCATGAGTCAGAGTAGTAGGATTCGACTCCTTTAAAGGGATCGATGTCAGCAAACTCTGTCTTCACGAAGCCGTGCTTGTCAACGTACTTAAAACATTGGTGCAGTGTGGAGGGAACAATCATGTAATCGTGTATCCAAGGATGCCCCAGGAGGATATTGTAGGACGTATCCGCATCGATAACGTAAAAAAGTCACTTCCGACTGAAGGTCGCCGATTTGGCATTTCAGACGAATCTTCCCGATAGGGTAGCTTCTGCCTGAATTGAAACCGCTGATGGCAGTACTGGTTGGTGTAAAACCCCTAAATTTTCTTCTATTTTTTTATTAAATTTAGTACTGATTTAAAATTTTGTAATATACGTCGCGTAGTCGTATTATACGTCGCGCATGACCTTTTATTTCTTTTTCGAAATTGCTCGACGAGTGCGAATATGTGCGAGCGTACATATTTTTAGAAAAATATTTTTTTTCTATTTTTATGGTTTCAAAATAATATAGGTAATAATTATTTCTAGCTATCATTTCAAGTTTATGGTTTTAATTATGAAAAGTTTTCATTTATCCAGTTATAATTATAAAGTATTTTTCCTATAAAATGGTATATTAGAAAGTATATTTATGTAAAGAATATTTGTGCATACATATATCTCGTAAATATTTATTAGTTTATTTTAAATAAAAATACAATTTTCAAAATTATTATTATTAATATTTTTGGAAAATATATTTCGAAGTTATTGTGGCCATTTAAATCTTAATTTGAATTTAGGAAATTATTTAAATAGTTAAATATTTGTAATTTGATTTATCCTATTCGATTTTAAACTAAAATTTAATTTGATTTAAATTAGATTTGCATTTAGATTTGGAATTGATTTTAAATTAAATTAGGAATCATCTAATTTGGGATTAAACTACTCCTAATCCTTATCTAATTGGGAATTCCCACATCCTATAAATAGGCAGATACTCCTCCAATTCATTATTCATCCACAACAATTTTTTCCACAAATCAACGTGCATCGTGTCCGTGCCCGTGCCCCCTTCCCATCCACTAAATTTTTTTGGTTACAATTACATGTTCCAACGATCGTTTCCGACACATCCGGACAATCCCAAATTCTATTCCTAAACTCTAACCTACGTCCACCCTCTTCGGCCAAGCTACTAGGAACGTCGTCGTCCCCTGATCCTCTCTCCCGACCACCCTGCAGCCAGCCCACCACTGACCCGAATCCCCGACACAAACACACCAACCTACTGCCCATCGCCTCACCACCCCATCTACACCATCACCACCGCCAACACCTGATTTTCGATCCCGACCAAGCACTGACTCCAGCCACCCTCACCGTCGACTGACTCCGCCACCACCTACCCTGACACCAACCACGACCACATAACCACCATCGGAACCACCACTGCCACCACCGCCAGCATCACAAATACCACCGCCACCCCGGCCATCACCGGCCGGCCGCCACCAAAAAAAATAGAAGTAGAAAACCATAGAAATTAAACCACAGCCACCATCGTACTCACCTCCGTCCTGGCCGCCGATCGACCCACGCGCTCCTTCTCCGGCCGCCGTACGAGCGCCGCCCGTCCCTTCCATCCGCCGTTCGTCGTCGCGACCCCCGCGTCACCACGAGCCTCGATCCCGACCTCCTCCGCCTTATCCGGCGCCCAGATTTCCCCCTTCTCGCCGCCCGCGTCCTCACCACTCCGTCGAGCCTCCGCGACCTTCCCCGCTGACCGTCGGAACACAACGCCACCGCCTCTCCCCCTCAAAACCCTCTTCTCTCCCGTACGCCCTGCCGACCCTCGCGCCCCTCCGACTTCTTCCCCCGCTCTTCTCGTCCTCTCCGCCGATCCTTCTCTCCTCACTTTCCTCCGCCCGCACATAGCTCCGCCCGGCAAAACCCGACCACCGGACCCCAAACCGCCCCAGCTTCTCTTCCCCATCTCAGCCTTTTCCCCAAATAAACGAAGAGGAGTAGTAGCTGCTCTCTTATGATAACTTTTTATTATTATATTTGTTTTGTTGTTTTTATTCCCATTATTTTTTTATATATCAATATAGATAATGAGGACAGCAAGTATAGAGGTACTGAAGTTATTAAGAAATTATTTATTTATTTATTTATTATTATTATTATTATTTTATTATCAGTTTTATTATCATTTTATGGTATGGGTATTTTATCCTATTTATTATTATTTTTGTCTTGCTAATATTACTTGCATTACCATTATCACTTTAGGAAATTTTACAAATATTTTCTAGCTAATTTCACAGTAAATTTTTGGACTCTAAAATATTTTTCTCAAATTTTATGTATATAAATATAGTTGACAAGTTATAGTTTTGGTCTACATAACTCATTATTAATTTTGAATAAGTACTAAAATATCTTCATATACAAAATATTGTTTTTATACTTAGAAATATTATTTTGCCAAAACTTAGGGTTTTTCTCCCTAAAAAGATTTTTGGATTTTCAATTAATTTAATTATTTTAACTAAATAAACCCTATTTTAAAGTATTATAAATAGTAGTTCTCTAAAATCGTATATGTTATTATCCATCTTTTCTTTCTTTGACTTTTTCTCCTTCCATGACCAATCCCGTTATTTCTATTCCTTCGCCAATTTCGAGACTACTTTCTATCCCCTAACCAATTTGACCCTTCTGGACCCAATGGAACTATCCGTGCCACCAACAGAGGTCCCCTTGTGTAGTTGTTACACCAAAGTCGCAGTTCATGCCACCATGATTATCGCAGCACACCAGGCGTACTACCAGGCAAGACACCTTGCCATTCGCTGTTTACTTATTTTAGCTCATACTCTATGCATTATTTATTTTCTTTATGCAAAATAAGCTGTGATACATGGCATAACCTGTTAGAACTTACTGTTCATTTATATTTTCTGCTGTGTATTATTTTCTTACAAATTAAACCTAGATTTAAGGGACCACCTTGTGTGTTGCATTCATTGGCCTTGACACGTTGTACCACGAAGTTGTGTATCGCATGTAGAACACGGAAGTGCGTGATTGGCTGGCCACCAGTACGTACAAGCCGTGCGATAGGAATAACCGCTAATAGAGATTGCATGCTAGTTTGACTTAGCGGTTATAGTGGTTTGTGTTATTGATACAACACAGTAGGCATTGGGCGGGGAGGACAATTCCTTAGCGTATGGGCTTCGATGCACTTTCCCTTGTGACCCGGACTCTCCGCTGGAGATACGGGATTGATGACCCATGATTACCGACGGTCACTGATGATTCCGCGGAACGTCATGCTCTTACTGATGGGGCCTCTGGTGCCCAAAGGGGGACTACGTCGATCCTATCCAGCCGGGGTCCATGCGTGGGAAGGATTGTTCTTAACTACATTTTACTTAGAACGGTTAGGCACCTTATCCGTTAGGTACGAGTACTTTTGGTTTGGGTACTTGTATCTGACCGTGGCTTGGAACAATAACTTGTCGCAGATTAGTTCGTCACATCTTGTCCTTGTTTGGTTGTAGGTGTGACTTACTACTTCGATGAGAAGGTATTGAACCTTGTTGGGGTTCAGATACCATATTGGATTCTTAGCATGTAAAGATACGTCACCGTGAATTAGTTTACCATCTTCTGTCCTTGTTTGGTTGTGGGGATGGTACGCTCGTTCAATAGGTGTGTATTGGACCATGTTATAAATTCAATTGACTTATTTATTTGAGTAATATTTATTCAGTTTATATGGCATGATATTATGTGTCTTGTTACGTCCCTCTGAGGACCTGGTTATCTCTCCAGGTGTGTGCTATTGTCTTTCACAGGTGTTCTAGCTTTAGCCGTGATTATCGCTATTTTTCGAGGATGATTGCACTTGGATCGTCTTCGCTTCGCTCGCCAAATTCATTTTTTTACTTATGTATTTTTCCTTTATTTGTTGGTAGTGGATTTGTCTCCGCCCAACATATTGTATCAAGACAATTCATTATGTTTATATGATACCTTTATTTCATTTATTCGTGTAGATGAGATTAGTTATGGTTCTACTGCATTTTACAGCTTATGTATCCATACGAGGCCTATGTACTTCGTATGAATACAGCTGGCATGTCTATGTTCCTAGTCCTACGTATTTTGGGACTAGGACGTTACATATTTTTGTGGTGGCCCATGCAGGTCAAGATAAATTGTTTGGTTACTTTACCGTACCAAGCAAGCCTGCGTATAGGATTAGAAGTCTAGGATCTCATCCACATACTTGACCTCTTTCCTTGATTTTATCTACCTTTGACTCATCAATTGCATCTTGCTTGCTTCCTTCCATCCCTATTCTTATCATCCCTTTGTGCTTGCTAGAGATTGACCCTACTAGTTAGTTGTCCCAAAACACCATTAGTTTAATTCTTTAAGTTGGGTAGAATGCCTTGTGACCTAGCAATCCCTTTGTACTTGTGACATATATTCACAAGTTTACTTAGATTCTAGAATTTATAGGGCCCTAACCCATTTGAGTCTAACCAAGCCTTGGTCAAAAAAAACCGTAGAATGATGGTATAGGAATAAACAAGACTTAGATCCTTATGACTCTTAGACTATTCATAATTGTTTTTATTCATCTAATATCGTGCCTATATTTTTACTATCTAGACTAATCATGCTAATGTAGCCTAGTTTTTGCAAGCTTAGCCTTTTACCAAGCTTGTTCGTGATATATATGTTAGTGGAGGTACCCCACTAACATAATGTCTATCAGAACCGGTGCACAATGGTCTGATCAACCAAGTGCACTTTGGTTCGCTTTTATTATCGTTCTACGTGGATGGGGACATAGCTAAACTTGTCCTCTAGAATTCCATCCACGACTGCCTTGTCAACTCCTTTTAAAAATTTTTGATCGCCTTTGAATTACGTATTCGTATTCGATAACGCCTCCTTCGAACTCTATATTACTTTCGCCTTCACCTATTTTAGAAGGACGAAAACGTTGTGCTAGAACTTCCTCTAGCCTTCCTATCGGCTATGACCATTCTCACTCGATGTTGCTATATCTTCATCCTAAACTACTCGACCCTGTCAAGACCCTCTAATCGCTTAATTAAAGCAAATCTATTTCGTTCTCTTAAATCGTGACCCCCATTCATTACCCATGACCATACCGTATTGTTTTTCTACGATCTGGATCGCAATTTCTTGCGACATGATTTTGTGAAAACATTGTCATCATTGGATCCCCATTGATACCCCCTTGTGTCCTCTCACCCCCTACTAATTCTTAATTTCGAGGACGAAATTCTTTTAAGTTGGGTAGGATGTAAAATCCCTAAAATTTCTACTATTTTTTTTATTAAATTTAGTACTGATTTAAAATTTTGTAATATACGTCGCGTAGTAGTATTATACGTCGCGCATGACCTTTTATTTCTTTTTCGAAATTTCTCGACGAGTGTGAATATGTGCGAGCGTACATATTTTTAGAAAAATATTTTTTTTTCTATTTTTATGTTTTCAAAATAATATAGATAATAATTATTTCTAGCTATCATTTCAAGTTTATGGTTTTAATTATGAAAAGCTTTTCATTTATGCAGTTATAATTATAAAGTATTTTTCCTATAAAATGGTATATTAGAAAGTATATTTATGTAAATAATATTTGTGCATACATATATCTCGTAAATATTTATTAGTTTATTTCAAATAAAAATACAATTTTTGAAATTATTATTATTAATATTTTTGAAAAATATATTTCGAAGTTATTGTGGCCATTTAAATCTTAATTTGAATTTAGGGAATTATTTAAATATTTAAATATTTGCAATTTGATTTATCCTATTCAATTTTAAACTAAAATTTAATTTGATTTAAATTAGATTTGCATTTAGATTTGGAATTGATTTTAAATTAAATTAGGAATTATCTAATTTGGGATTAAACTACTGCTAATCCTTATCTAATTGAGAATTCCCACATCCTATAAATAGGCAGGTACTCTTCCCATTCATTATTCATCCACAACAATTTATCCTCCGATCATGTAATCGTTGTACTCTGCAACAATCGTGGGCCAGTAATAGCCCATACGACGAAGGCGGTCTTGCAATTTTGGGCCAGGTTGATGGGCCCCACAGACACCGTCGTGAGCTTCGCGTATCGCTTCCTTAGCTTCTGTATTTGATAGACATCGAAGCAGTAACCCATCGTATGATCGCCGGTACAGCATTTTTGCCTCTGTATCGTAAAAGAATATGAGGGAACGTCCTCTGATAGAAGTAGCTTCCTTTGGATTCTCTGGCAGGATGTCGTAGACTACAAAGTCGATGAATGGATGTCTCCAGTCTGGTGCTTCGTCGACTTTCAGGACAGAGTAACTCTCAATGCATTGAACGTTATCCTTGGGACAAACCAATTCACGGCCTATTATGTCCACCTGATGATGAGCGTAATTCGGTACCGCTAGGGAAGCAGCCAGGCCTACTAGGGCATCGGCCTCAATATTCTGGAGTCTGGGAACATGTTCTATGAATAACCCTCCCAAGGACGAGATGATGTCGATTGCTATTTGGTGATACAGAATCATATCTTCATGGCGAACCTCATATGAACCCCGGATCTGATTGACGATTAATTGTGAATCGCCATATGCTTCAAGGTACTCTACCCCCAGTTCCTTTGCAAGTTGAAGGCCAATAACCAAAGCGTTTTACTCGGCCACATTGTTTGAACAGGGCTCTGTGAGGGAGTAGGCCCGATTGATCACCAACCCGGGGGAGAAATCAGCACCACTCTAACCCCAACGACGATGTTATCCTTGGGCCCAGTTCTTGAGGCACCGTCGAAGAATATTTGCCAGATGGCATCATGGAAGACTGTATTTGAACCGGCGACCTTGTCTGGTATCTCTTCGTATACTCTGGTCGTCTCCGAGCCTGGATGGGCTGCTAGAAAGTCTGCCAGAGCTTGGCCTTTCACAGCCTTCTGTGGGACGAAGATCATGTGGTATGGTGATAGTAATATTGCCCAGGTAGCAAGGCGGGAGCTGAGTGCGGAGTCGTGGGCGCACTTGCTAACCCCGGCTGAGTGCTTGGTGTGAGACAGGGAGTTGTTGGCACATTTGCTACCCCCGGCTGAGTACTCGATTGCTGATTTGCCTTAGGGAGACGAATCGTCATTAGCTTGACTGAGGGATGGAGTACCTCTGCTTGTTGATGGCTGGCTCTAGACAGTCTGATTGTCATTGGCTCCGTTATGGGTCTTGGCGCTTGGCTAAACCTTGGCAGTCGGATTATCATCTGCCCTTCTTGCGCAGAGAGGCTGATTACATCTTTACGCAGAGTGGCCGTGAGAGGTGCAGTTCTGCCAGGTTTTCGAGCTTGGAGGTGGATCGTCAGAGGTCCTTTTGATTTTGTTGCCGCCTCAGTTGGAGCCTGAGTAACCTCTTCGACAAGGTGCCTTTTCGACTTCTCGTACAAGCATGAGTCAGAGTAGTAGGATTCGACTCCTTTAAAGGGATCGATGTCAGCAAACTCTGTCTTCACGAAGCCGTGCTTGTTGACGTACTTGAAACATTGGTGCAGTGTGGAGGGAACGATCATGTAATCGTGTATCCAATTTACTGTCAAATTATTTATTTTCTGTATTATCTATTTTGTTTCATATTGTTAGTTTCCTTTGTTATAAACTGCGCGTCCAAGCCACACTTGGGTGCAAGCGACTTTATTAGTCGTTACTTTATTTTATGCATGATGACTTAGTGTTAGCGGACTACCTTTTTGTTGGAGGATATACTTGTATCTCCTTTGGCTGTGACACTCACACTACACGATTTGAGACATGTTGCTAGGGGCACGACTTATTGACTAGCTATCTCTAAAGTCGTGTGACGGTAGATGATCGTAACTGCTATGACTAGGGTTGTAGAGACTCAAGCAGTTACAAAACTGGGCGAGCCATGGACATGACTTGAACAGTGTGGGAAATATTGGGGGAGGACAGTCGCTAGTACGTATGGGAAGCCAAACAGGTAAACCACAGTCTCCGGATGGAACTGTGGCAAATTATTTGTAGATACCCTCCGACATTTTGGACGTTACGGCCGGATACAGATGACTGGATGCCAGTTACGTACACATAGCCACAAATCCCACCCATGCGCATGAAAGTTGTCCTCTAAATTGAACATTAGGCGGTTAGAATCTCCTTTGCATATTTATGTCTAGTTTATATATATTTTATTATTATGACAGTTCATATTAGCTTGTTCTTCCTGTATCTTGCTACGTCCGTCTGAGGACCTGGTTTTTTCCCCAAGTGTGTGTTCATGTTTTCCGCAGGTATCCTAGCCAAGGCCGTGGTCTTCTCTATTCTTTCGAAGACGATTGCGCTTGGTTCGTCTTTCCATTTTTCGATTCATGTACATTTCTTTCATTGTGATAGTTGGTAGTGGACTTTGTCTCCGCCCAACGATTGTATCATAAATATTCGAGTTGATATTTATATTATTATTCCTTTTATTGTGGATGAGATTAGTTTGTCTTAGATTACTGCATTTTACAGCTTATGTATTCATACGAGACCTACGTACTTCGTATGAATACAGCTGGCATGTCTACGTTCCTAGTCCTACGTATTTTGGGACTGGGGCGTTACATATTTTTGTGGTGGCCCATGCAGGTCGAGATAAATTGTTTGTTACTTTATCGTACCAAGCAAGCCTACGTATAGGATTAGAGTCTAGGATCTCATCCACACACTTGACTGTCTTCTCGCTTGACTCCTCGAATTGCATCTTGCTTGATTCCCTCTACCGTTAATTCTTATCCTTCTTTTGTGCTTGATGTTGGTTAGAAAGGTAATCCATACTAGGTAGACTTGTCCTATTGTCCCATCACCCTACTAGTTTAACTCTTGTAAGTTGGGTAGAATGCCTTACGACCTAACCTTCCTAGTGACCTTAACCAAGTCTTAAGCAAGTAGATAGTAGGACGACTGTATAGGCACCAACATAAGACATGACTAGATTCTTAAGAAGTGTGAACTAGACCCACTTCTTTTAATTTTAATCGTGCCTATGTTTTTACTAATTTTGACTATCCTATGCTGCTAGTTTAGCCTAAGTTTTGCAAGCTTATACCCTTATCGAGCTTGATCATGACATGTTTTATTGGGTGCGCACCCACTAACATATTGTCTAATCAGAACCGGTGCATGATGGTCTGATCAACCTATTGCACTTTGGTTCGCTTTTATTTATCGTTGTACGTGGGTGGAGATATAGTTAAGCTTGCTCCCTAGAATCTCATCCACGTCTGCCTTGGCAATTCTCTTTGAATTTATTCAGTCGTCTTTGAACCACGTGTTCGTATTCAATAAACATATCCTTCGAACTCTTATTCGCTTTGTCTTTCACTTAATTTGGAAGGACAGAACACTCGTACTCGATAGATAGAAACCAAGTGTTCCCCTATGACCATAATAGTTATAGTTAGCCATCAACCAAGCCATGTGTTTACAACCTCGCCTCGAGTTATTCGGCCTATCCTTCGACCCTTGATCGTGATCTCAAATCATTTGAAATTAGAAATGACTAGAATTATTTTCTTAACCACCCCTAAAACCTAGACGCGTAACTTCACTCTATGGAACCATGAACTCTTTCTCTCTAATTATTTTACCTTCATTTCCAAAACTTTCGATCTTGTACTTACAATAGTTAGCGACCTCACCCATAACCATATCCATGATTATTTCGACATTATTTGAAATCACGATTTCCTAATGCACGTTTGTGTTAAATGTTGATTTCTTGCCTCGTCTAACGATTTGAACGTACCCTTGCATCTTCTCACCCCCTACCTATTTTCAATTTCGAGGACAAAATTCTTATAAGTTGGGTAGGATGTAAAACCCCTAAATTTCTACTATTTTTTTCTTATTAAATTTGGTTCTGATTTAAAATTTTGTATTGTACATTGCATAGTCGTATTGTACGTCGCACGGGAATTTACGATTTTCGTATTTTCTCGTCGAGTGCGAATATGTGCGAGTAACATATTTTTGGAAAAATAATTTTTTTGATTTTATTATCAATGGTGGTTTCAAAATAATATATATAATTATTTTTATTAAAAGTAATTTAGCAAGAAGGTATTTTAAAGAATTAATTTTTATGTTTACTTTCGAAATTTGTTTTATCCAAATTAGTAAAAATATAGTTTAAAATTATTTCCTATTAATACTTAAATATTTATTATAATTTTTGAAATTATTTATTATTAATATTTTATTTTTCGAAAAAGTATTTGAAAATATTGTTTTGGTTTAAATTGAATTAAAAACGATGAAGTATATATTGAAAAGATTATTTTTTATTGGCTTACATTTGAAAGATTTTAAATAGCTTTTATTTGGAAATGTAATTTATCTATATTGATTTAGATTAGATTTACCTAAAATTTGTATTGGATTTAAATTTAAATATGAATGTAATTTAAATTAATATGATCTATTGGGTTTTAAATAAATCCTAATCTTTATCCAATTGGGAATTCCCACATCCTATAAATAGGCAGTTACTCCTCCAAATTTTTATCATTCACCAATCCTTCACAAATAATTCTCAGCCCCGTACACCGTGTTCGTGTTCCCTCCCCGTCTTATTCCATAGTTTTTACAAATACAATTTCAACCTTTCCGTGTCGGACACACCCCGACACAAACAAATAGCTAACCCTAACCCTAGTCTCGACCACCCTGACTATCCACGGCCTCAACCCCTTGACTGCCTCGGGCCAAAACTGGCCGAGCCCTGCCAGCCGAGTTACTGCCACCACCACCCTCACCTTAGCTCCTCCTTGAACCCAGCCCACCGCCGTCGCCAACATCCATGGACCACCCACAGACCTCCCCGACTACCACAACACCTCCGCCACCAACGGCGTCGCCACCACCAGACCACCGTCCGACACCCAAACCAAAACAACACAGAAAACAACCAAAGGAAACCCCAAATTAAACCAAAACCACCATACTCACCTCCGTCGCGCCGAGCCACCCCAGGCCGCAAGCCTCCCCGCGGTCTCCGCCCCAAATGTCGACCGCCGCTCGAACAAACCCCCTCCGATTTGCGTCGTCGGCGTCATGCCGACCCTAGCCGGCGATTCTCCTGACCCCTACGCGAACCTTGCCTCACCGGAGCCGCGCTCCCCTGCGGCGCGTCACCGCTCAGCCAACCGCGTGCGCGAGCACACCCCGCCGTAACCACCGTGCCAAGCCCGCGCCGCTATAGCCCGGCCCTCTCCGGCCTCCTGAACGTCGCAGCTCCCTTCGCCCACCGTGGCCTACCCCATTCTCCGCCGCCCGGCCGAGATCCGCCGTCCTCCGAACCCCCACACCTCGTCCCGCCGCCTCTCCCCCTCAAAAACCCTCTTTCTTGCCGCTTATTCCTCCCCAGAACTGTCAGCGCCGCCGCGAACTCCGCATCGCCGCGCGCGCGCCGGTTCGAACTCCTCCGTCCCTCGGCGACTGCTCCGACTATGAGTTCGCCGAGGAGCATTGCTCTCCGCCGTGGACTCAAGCGTGTCGTCGCATCGCCAGATCCGGCCAGGCACCTCCGCCGTGCCTCGTCCCAAGCGCCACGTCTCCCCCGTGTCCACCGCCGCTCCTTCTTCCCCTCGACGCCGCCTCTCCGCCTTCTTCTCCCTCACCCGACGATCGGAGGCGACCCCCTCTCTCTTCCTCTGCTCCCTTCCCTTTTCTTTTTCTATGCCCACTCTCTCTCTTCCTTTACTGGTTTGGGTTGTCTTCATTCTGTTGATTATTTTATTTTATTTTTTTTATTTTTTTGGGGTTTCATTGGGTTAGTTCTGTTATTATTATTATTATTATTATTATTATTATTATTATTATTATTATTATTATTATTATTATTTACTTTAACAGCTAATCTATTGCTATTGTATCTGATTAGTTTATTTTTGGGGCTTGAAGAAATTTTCGGACTTTATGCAATTTTCATGAGAATTTAGTATATATAAAACTAATATTTTGGGCTAAGATATATAATTTATAGTCTTATAAATTTTAAGGACTAAATTTTTTTGGGTTTTAATTTGTTATTAACACTTAGGTATTTTGGGCCTTCTAACTTTTTTTTGTTTTATTAATATTAGAGCTTTACTGTTAATACGTTTGGGTTGATACATAATTATGGACTCTTGGGATACTTATTTTAAATTATTATTATTATTACTATTATTATTATTATTATTATTTCACTTATATATACCGTATATTGAGTAGATTCATTATTAGATATCATTACTTGTATTTATATAATATATTATTAGTATTTTGTTATTATTTAGTATGAGATTTTTGAAATTAATTTGTAAACTAATATATTATTAGGGTTGGGCCGTTTAGCAGTTTCAAATATATGATTAAATATTTTATCTATTTTAATAGACTACCCTAACGATCTTTTACTTTAAGTATTTATCTAAAAACTTATTTTGACTAGTGTAACACATTTTCAAGTATTATAAATATTTCAAAAATAATATATGTACTTATTCCCAAATTTCCTTCGGTTTCCCCCTGTCCGTAACTAAACCCATCCTTCTCGTTTCCTCACCAATTATGTACTCCATTATGTCGACTCTAGCTAATTCGACCTTTCTGGACACGATAAATCAGTCCGTGCCACCATCGGAGGCCGCCCTGCATAGTTGTAACATCGCAGTCATACTCCATGCCACATGATCATAGCACCACACCAGGCGACCCACCAGGCAATTATAACTTGCTAATTTACTGTCAAATTATTTATTTTCTGTATTATCTATTTTGTTTCATATTGTTAGTTTCCTTTGTTATAAACTGCGCGTCCAAGCCATACTTGGGTGCAAGCGAATTTATTAGTCGTTACTTTATTTTATGCATGATGACTTAGTGTTAGCGGACTACCTTTTTGTTGGAGGATATCCTTGTATCTCCTTTGGCTGTGACACTCACACTACACTATTTGAGACATGTTGCTAGGGGCACGACTTATTGACTAGCTATCTCTAAATTCGTGTGACGGTAGATGATCATAACTGCTATGACTAGGGTTGTAGAGACTCAAGCAGTTACAAAACTGGACGAGCCATGGACATGACTTGAACAGTGTAGGAAATAATGGGGGAGGACAGTCGCTAGTGCGTATGGGAAGCCAAATAGGTAAACCACAGTCTCCGGATGGAACTATGGCAAATTATTTACAGATACCCTCTGACGTTTTGGACGTTACGGCCGGATACAGATGACTGGATGCCAGTTACGTACACATAGCCACAAATCCCACCCATGCGCATGAAAGTTGTCCTCTAAATTGCACATTAGGCGGTTAGAATCTCCTTTGCATATTTATGTCTAGTTTATATATATTTTATTATTATGACAGTTCATATCAGCTTGTTCTTCCTGTATCTTGCTACGTCCGTCTGAGGACCTGATTTTTCCCCAGGTGTGTGTTCATGTTTTCCGCAGGTATCCTAGCCAAGGCCGTGGTCTTCTCCATTCTTTCGAAGACGATAGCGCTTGGTTCGTCTTTCCATTTTTCGATTCATGTACATTTCTTTCATTGTAATAGTTGGTAGTGGACTTCTTCTCCGCCCAACGATTGTATCATAAATATTTGAGTTGATATTTATATTATTATTCCTTTCATTGTGGATGAGATTAGTTTGTCTTAGATTAATGCATTTTACAGCTTATGTATTCATACGAGACCTACGTACTTCGTATGAATACAGCTGGCATGTCTACGTTCCTAGTCCTACGTATTTTGGGACTGGGGCGTTACAGTAACCGCCTAGGTCGTCGAGCCCAGCCGAGAGAAGAATAGGAAGAAGAGAATTGAAGAGTGAAAGAGGTTCAGAAGAAATGAACCTTTCTCTCTCTTCAGCAAAATAAATAGGAAAAGTGATTTTTTGCATTTTAGTCCCTCCATTTAAGGAGATTATGCAAAAAGATCTAACCCCTTTTCACTAATTGCATCCCGGCCCTTTAATCAATTAGAAATTTTCAGAAAAACCCTTTGCCTTTTCATTTTTACAGGAATTGTTTAAAAACAGTTAAAAATTTTACATGGTGGGCCCAAAGTTGTTATAACAACTTTTCAAATTTGAAAAGTTGCCCAAAATTAATTCCCTCCAAAATATTTTACCAAATTTATAAATAAAAACTAATTTATTATTTAAAGCTAATAATAACAATCATATAATTTTTAGAAGTCGAATTTATTTATTTTAAAACCGGAAAGTGGAGTTACAACCTTATCCATTTTCAAACAATTATTAACAAAGCAACTTAAGAGATCAAAATATGAAAATTTTGGACAAGGTCTCAATAATACTCGAAAATCGTATGAATGTCTGAAATTACTTCAACTTAGAGTTCATGCCTCGCCAGTGCGCAGCTGACTGCAGTGACCCTCAGTCTCCGTAGTCCAGATAATGACTGCAGCGTGCAACTGCCACGCCCCAGTAGGTCATCGAATAGTCTCTCAACCTTATCCATGGGAATTTAAAATTTCAAGCATTCAAAATGAGTTCCGGTAGTCCAAGTCAAAAATGGTATTATCTGCCTGTTAGAATACAAGGGTTTATTAGGTACTAAGAAGTCACAGGAAGTCCAACCAAAGAATTGTAAGTTCAAAGACAAGCAGGGAGATTTTAGAATCTTGAACAGGGGATCGAAGTTTCAATTAGTAACCGAAATCTCAAAGGAAATTCGGGATGATAACAAGATCCCGTATATGGAATGTAATCCTGGGTAGGTAATGAAGTCTCAAAGGTGGCACAAAAGTAAGGTATCAGACAAAAGACAAAGTCTCAAAATAAGGAATAAAATCTCGTATCGATTATAAGGTTCAACAACATCTCAAATAACAACGAAATCTCGAACAAATCTCGAATGGAAAACGAAATCTCCGATAGGAAACAAGGTCGCAGATAGGAATTAATTCTCGAACATAAAATCTCTAACAAGGAACAAGACCACGAATAGTGAATAGAAAACAGAGTTTCAATTCGTGAAATAGGAAACAAATTAACATCGAATTGTGTATATGAAAACAAGCGGAATCTTAAATAAGAAACAATGTTTCAAATGAGTCGTGAACAGTAAACAAATTCTTGAACATGAATGAGTCACGAATAGGAAACAAATCTTAATAGGGAATGATTCAAAATCTCACAATAGAAAACGAACCTTCAAACGAAATCTTGAATAGGAGCAAGACTCAAACAAGGTTTAAATGGAGAACCAACTTTTTCAAATAGAAGTCAATCAATAAAAACAAAATTATAAACAATGAATATGAAACAAGTTATCGAACAGAAGATCTCGAATAAGAGCAAGGTTACGAACAAGATTCTAAAATAGGAATAATATCTTAATCTATCAAGCTCTCAAACAGGAACAAGAAATTCTAAAAATCTAAATTGGAATGCAAATCACGATCCATGATATTCTCCAATCATGCAAGAAAAGCCTTTGGTCTTCAGTATTCCTCCGGAACTGGAATCACTTTAACTTCTTCAATTGTACTAACGTAGGCTGGTCCCTACGGTAGTGCTTCATGTGATTGTTGAATCTATAAATGCGGGTCCCCTTGCTGTAGTTCTAGTGCTCTTCGTGCTCGTCCTTGGGCAGTATGATTAGTGGCCTCCGGGCAGTCCTTGACTGGGTGGGCAGGCGATCCGCTGTGCAGGCATAGCCTTCGTCTCTTGTGGCACTCTTTGTGGTGATGTCCTGGCGATGGCAGAAATTGCAAGTGGTCGTCATCTGAATCTGATTCTGGATCTCCCGCTGGGCTGAAGTGCAAAGCCTCTTATAGGAATATACGTCGGCTGGCGTGCTGGCTGTTGAGATCTGCTCCCGATGATGCGACTGGTGGTGTGACCAAAGAAATGTCGACTGAGTGTTACGACGCTTTATGGATCCATAGTGGCTGCTATCTTCGTTATAAGTCTTCATTTCTCTCCTGGCTTCAGCTTCCCATCATGTCCTATTGTCTGTGCTATATTCTGGATCTCCTGGATGGTAGCTCAAATCTTCGGAGAAATTGGATCTTCAGAGGCTTTGATGATCTTCAGAAGAGGTGACTCCAGATTCTCGATCTGCTCCTCAGTACAAGATATGCGCTCGGTGTCGGAGAAGTCCAAAAGTCTGAGAGTCTGGAAATCAGAAGTCCTTTCTGGCTCGGAGAGTGTATACACAAAGCTGGCTTGGAAAAAGGATGGCCTACTCCCTCTGGTTGTCAAGGAACTCTTAAAATGTCTCCGTCAACTGCGTACTATCCATGGGGATAGTAGGGCGATAGAAAGTAGTAGAGGCTCGAAACCCTCAAATATAGGTGGACCAACCATTCCGGTGTTGCGAGCTTTGAATTATCTGTAAAACAGAAAACTGTTAACATGACCTAGACCTAAAACAACAAGTATTTATATAATATCAATATACCCGATGTACCAGATTTCCAATGATGTGATCAAGTTTTCCTAGTTTAAATCAAGTCCCCCAATAGTACACTAATACCTAGGTACTATTAGGATAGACCTGCATGGGCCACCACTAAAAACATGTCACGATCCGCTCCCGAATAATCGGACACGAGTCGGACACGCCCAGCCTTCGTCGTTAGACACGACGAAGTAAGCTATACCAACTAGGGAAATCTAACCAGATACACATAATGTACACAATCACGACATCTATACACGATCCCAGGATGATCACCATAATCCACAATTCTATATATCATAAATGTACTAGTCATCAGGAATGAAATGTACTATGAACTCTAAAACAATATCTGAGAGTAAAGCTAACAGTCTAAACCTGAAACCTCTAGCTAAGTCATGTCTCCATCCTGCTCAGCTAATATCCCGGGCTCTGGCCCATAATGTAGAACAATGTCCTGCAAGTACACCTGCAACATATCCTAGTCAGAAGCGGAGCAAAGTACAGTTCTAGGTAATGAACAAGAACATGATATAGAAATGAGTACATGGAATACATGAAAATAAAATACAGGGAAATGAACATAAAAGTACAGGAATGTAAAGTATATGAAATATAAAGTACAGGAAATGTAATGTACAGGAATGAAACTATAATCCTGAAGTACAAGACATGACAAGTGCACCATGTTTGAAATACAACTAGTCCATGTGACCGGCTGGGGTGAGTACAGGAGCATATACAGGAGTACATGAATATGGTACGACTTAGGGCCCACGTGCACGATGCGATGCCTAAGCTATCTACATGAATATAGTAACCGGGGTTTGGTCACATGACTAGTGTATTTCTCCACCCGACATAAGCAAGTACAAGAACAGAAATACAGGTGTAGAAGCATGAAAAAGAATAAAGAAGGGTCAATGCGGCCAAGGAGCCCCATGCGGCTCAGAAAGCCCATGCGGCTCAGGGGTTCTATGCGGCTCAAGGGTTTATGCAGCTCGAGTAACTCCATACGGCCCAGAGAGAAGCCACGTGGCTTCCAAAATAGCTCTTCTCTGTGTATTTTAATGTATTTAATGCCCTGACGGTTGACAGCTCTGACAAAAGATAGCTCTGACATAAAGGTGTCATAATGACTGACACAAAGGCGTTATCTTCCTCGGGAAATAAAGAAAATCTTCACAAACGTGGCACTGTCCACCAACTTAAAGAAACTCCCATGCGGCTCGGCCATGAAGACCCTCATGCGGCTCGGCCATGAAGACCCTCAGGCGGCTCGGCCATGAAGACCCCCATGCGGCTCGGTCATGAATACTTTCATGCGGCTCGGTCATGACAACCTTCATGCAGTTCGAGTATAATGACTCTTCATGCGGCTCGATCATGAATACTTTCATGCGGCTCGGTCATGACAACCTTCATGCGGTTCGAGTATAATGACTCTTCATGCGGCTCGGTCATGAATACTTTCATGCGGCTCGGTCATGACAACCTTTATGCGGCTCGAATATGAAGACTCTTCATGCGGTTCAAGAATGATGGCAAGACACGTGTCATAATGCCAATCAACCTCAATAACCCAGATTTACTGCAATCAAAGATTGGGTCAAATTCCAATAATCCGAGACACGTGGCGGAAGAATGAATTAAATTTATTCATTCAGATTTACAGACGTCAGCAAATCATCATGATGGAGATTTATTGCAATCAGCACTAATTACTGATGGGATTTGGCATAATCTATATTAATGGCCCAGATTCATCACACTCAAGACTAATGGCCCAGATTGGTCAATCATAAGGTTGCCGCCACTTTGAGAATGGGCAATTATTGTAAACCCTAATGATGCCCCACACTCTTATAAATAGCAAGGTGCCATTCCCTTGCAAAAGAGGAGGCTCCCCTGAAAATCAGAGAGAGAACACACAGAGATCAATCCAGAGAGAAAGAAAAAGAAAGAAAACAGAGGAGCATATACAAGGAGAGCAAGAAGAACTTTTCTTCATCAACGTCAAGCATTTCTTCATCAGAGCCAAGGCCGCATCCGGTCGTCCAAGGAGTAAGGCAGAGCTGCCGTCGCTTTCCCGAGCCTCTATCGTCACCCCCCAGAATCTAAAATAAACAATTGTACTTAGATTGCTGTACCTAGGTTTTCGTCCCTAGGCTTTCTTTGTACAAGCGAGTTTGTATTGTGAAGTAAAAGTCCAGTCCTCCGATAATTGTTCTGTTCTTTTATATTTCATGGCAAATACGATGGCGACTCTGCTGGGGACAAACTTCTCCATGGATGAGGAGTTGGTGATGCAATCGGATGCAGCCAAGCTTGGCTCCACTCAACAGATGTTGGTCGTCCGGTTCGACCAACAGACATTTAAAGAAATGATCTCCGACAAGAGCGCTGGCCCGGTCCAGAAGCGAGCTCGCACAAAGAAGGCTCGCAAGGAGTGGAGACCCAAATCATTTGCTCCTCCTCAAACTCTCGAAGAGATGCCCTCTGTTGCTCAAGACGGCAGAAAAGACTCTCATGCGGCCCCACTTCAGACCATAGTGGACTCTGCTATCCCCAAGTCCGGCAGAAGAAAACACTATGATACTGGACTTGCAGGGGCAAAGAGGAATTCTATGCAGTCCGAGCCGCATAAGGGCGCCAGCCGCATAGAGAAAGCTCATGCGGCTACATCTACCAGTTGCATGAGGAAAGCTTATGTGGCTATATCTGTCAACCGCATAAAGAAAACTTATGCGGCTACCGAAGTCAACCGCATGCAGAAAACCCATGCGACCAAAAATGCCAGCCGCATGCGGCCAGCCTGCACGGACGTGACTTCCAGTTGCACAAGGAAAATTCATGCAACAGCCGAAGACAGCCGCATGCATACAGCCTGTACGGCTACCAATCCCAGCCGCATAGCGTCCGCTCCACGCTTCTCTCGATCAGTCTTTGACCATATCTCATGCGGTCCTGACCTTGATGGTTCTCTGGATGATACGCCAGACTCTGTGGTATCCAACTTGGACTCTTCCTATTATGCATCCGTCGGTGCTAAAGGGAAGAAGTCTAGGGCAGCGCGGGATCGTCGAGCCCAGTCAGCTGCCCCAACCTCTGACTATTACGCGGGCCCCTAATGGGAAGTTGTATAAAGCTACCCGTACCCAGCCCCCTGCGGCCAACGGACGGAATAGTTGTCAAGAATCTCCCAACAACGATCGGGGGCAAGTATTCGTACTACCTTCGGATCAGGGAGCAGGCGGGAGGCCTACACACTCGCGTGCTCAGGATTCCCGGGCCCGCAAAATGAGTGACTTACGTGATGTGATCCTCCACAAACGTGAGGAAAGGGACGAAAGCTCGGTGTGCAGGGAATCTAAGCATAAACACCACTGCACCCAAGTCATCGTCAATTGTTGCTGCAACAAGGCAACAGTACAAGAAGATCGGCGGTCTGTATTCCAGCGACTACGGTACCCCAGTTCCGGGAATGAGACACGTCTCATCGCCTCCTGCAACTCTACTCTGAGAATCCCTGGCAACGAAAGGGGAAAGAAGACAAGTGCCTCTAGCCCAAAGATCTCAAGCAAGAAACTTTCTTCTAAGCGGTTGTCTACCACCGCTTCAGGAGGAGTTTTCCAAGGCACTCGCTCGAAAACAAAATCTGCCACGCTTGGAGATTCGTCAGGGAACATTGAAGCCGGGGGTAGTACTCCCCCGAACATCCATGACAATCCAATATTCCAAGAGGATAATTCAGGGGAAACGGTGCCCCCAACAAACACAAAAAGTTCCGACGTCCCCGAGGACGTCCACAACTCCCAAGACGAGACAAGCTCGGAAGCTGGGGGTACCATTCCTTCTGAATCCGAACCAGAGGAGAACATTCCCATATACCCTGACGACTTCTCAACACAAGGGTATGACTCCGAGAGCACATCCTCCACCTTTTCTTCCATCTCTCCTCGCGTGAAGACGGTGTTCATGGCGGATAACAATCAAAACGGTTCCAGTGATCGCCAACGCATCGACGCCCTAGAGGCCATACTTCTCATCTTGGTCAAATCATGGACGAGATCAAGGCGACACTTCCAACTCTGCAAGAAAGGATGCAGGTCCACAAATATAGGGCCCACGATAAATGCAGACTCGAACTCAGCTGCACCAAATTCGGGCGATAATTCTCCTGAAATATCGGCTCCTACCGCTGCAGACGATGCCAGAGAAGTAAGACGAGAGGTTCAAGAGCTCCGGGCCATGTTCGACGCCCGAGAAACCTGCCAGGACCTCAGGGTACGCCAACCATATCCTGCTACATGGAGAGATGTCCCCTTCCCACCGAGATATAAGCCGTTCAACATCAATTCATACGATGGGAAGACAACGGCGAGCAGGTACATCACCTACTTCGAGGTCACCACCGACCATTTGTCTCATGACGACGCCATCCTTACGCAATTATTCATTGGAGCATTGGAAGGAGTCGCTTTCGATTGGTACCGTAACCTGCCTGACAACTGCATCCATTCCTTCACCGGCTTCAAACGCCTGTTCTTGGAAAGGTTCTACGAAGTAGGACAAGATGTAACAATGTCCACCCTCATGGACGTTGTTCAGGGAGAGAAGGAGCTCACAAGGAGTTATATTAAGTGGTTTCGTCAAACCGCGATGAAGCTGCCTTCCGGTAATCCTGATTCCTCCCTGATTGAAATTTGCCAAAAGAGGTTGCTTCCCACGATTAGCCTCTGGATGGGCAAAATTCAGTTCAGGAATTGGAAGACATTCATCATCAGTGCCACTAGTGCGGAAGACAAATTAAGAAAAGCTCGTCGATTGGGACTGCACATCATGGAGGGAGATGACAAGGGTAAACGCCCTAATGCTAACAACAACGGCGACAACTCTTCCAACAACCGAGATAGCAAGGGGAAGCAGGCTACGGTGGCTGACACAGCCCAGAAGCCTGAACCAAAATCAACAAAAAAGTAGTGGCCTCAAATGACTTACTCTTTCGAGGACAGTCATGTCAAGCCCATCTTGGATATGCTCATACAAGGGGGTCGGATTCAGCTTCCTCCTCCAAGGCGTGAACCTCGTCCTGCAGAAATAGAAAGTCCCAAGTACTGCCATTTCCATTGCTACCTCCACCATGCCACACAGGACTGCTACCAGCTGAAGCGATATATCCAACAACTCATCGATTCTAATGCTCTAGCCATTGACTTTGAAGATGTGACTGTGGCAGCCAATATGGTGTCAGTACAATTCGGTAGCTTCCCACCGACGAAGACGCAAGATGGGGTGGTACCCATTCCCAAAGCAAGGATGGAGGTCACTAATCTTCCGCCTCCTCGAGACCAGGCAGCCGGTCTTGTGCCTCTTACCACACCATAGGGAGAGATCATGTGGGTCCATCCGGACTTGGTACCAGAGGTGACTCAATCCAGGCCACTCTCCACCATCATAAAGAAGAGTGGAAAAGTCAGATTATGTCGCACAATCTCGGCAGAAGTTGAAGAGGCTACTGTTGTAGTCACTCGATCTGGGATACAAATGCAACCTCCACCGGACAACTCAGCGAAAGATCATCATCCTGCCGCCGCCGATGCTCCAGGACCTGTCCAACCTTCGACGACCGACAAGCCTAGGCCGAAGGAGATTCGCTTCGATAAATCGCTCCGAAGAGAAACACCTCATGGGCGGGAAAAGTCCTACAACTTTGACATTCTGGCACAATTGGCCAATACACCTGCCAAGTTATCACTATATGAGCTCCTGAGACTCTCCAAGGACGTTCATATTGCGCTAAGCGAGGCACTCCAAATGTCGATGTATATCTGGCTCAATCCAACCTCACCGGGGAGGATTCACCATTGGATCTCCAAGACAGTGCTTGCACCGGCGCGATGCCCAACATTATCTTCACTCCGCAGGACATGCTTATCAAGACCAACCTGCATGATCGCCCTCTGTATTACACTAGATACATTTGCGATATCAAGGTAGACCGGATGCATATTGATCCCGGTTCCACCATAAGCATCATTTCGAGAAGCCTATTACACCATCTACGTATCCCAATGCATCGTCTGACACCGACCAGCACTGCTATCAGCAGCTTCAATTCGGGCAGAAGCTACACTATCGGAAAGATTCGTCTGAAATACCAAATAGGCGCTCTCCAGTCGGAGGTGACTTGCTACGTCATAGATACGGACACATCCTACAACATTCTCCTGGGGCGTCCTTGGATACACGATTACATGATAGTGCCTTCTACACTGCACTAGTGTTTCAAGTACGTCGATAAGCACGGCTTTGTGAAAACAGAGTTTGCTGACATCGATCCCTTTAAAGGAGTTGAATCTTACTACTCCGACTCATGCTTATACGAGAAGTCAAAAAGGCACCTTGTCGAGGAAGATATTCAGACACTAACTGAGGCAAAAACGGGATCAGAAGAACCTCTGATGATCCACCTCCGAGCTCTGAAACCTGGCAAAAATGCACCACTTACAGCCCCTCTGTATAAGAACGCAATCAGCCTCTCTGCGTAAGAAGGGCAGATGATAATCCGGCTACCAAGGTCTGGTCAAGCTCCAAGACCCACAACAGAGCCACTGACAATCAGGCTGCCAAGAGCTAGCCATCGACAATCAGAGGTACTCCATCCCTCTGATAAGCCAATGACAATTCGTCTCCCTAAGGCAAATCGGCAATCAAGCATTCAGCCGGGGGTAGCAGGTGCTCCGACAACTCCCCGTCTCACACCAAGCATTCAGCCGGGGGTAGCAAGTGCACCCACGACCCCGCGGTCAGTTCTACCGGTGGGACCCCTGATGATTAAGTTGCCCAGGTCGTCGTCACAGTCTTCATTTGCACTGGGGGTGGCGGAAGAGGAACCCGAGTTGGCCAAATACGTGGCTGCTTATGCTGATGTTCCATCCGCAGATGATGTAATTCCTCCGGAGAAGATACCCTATTTTATCAATAAAGGGATAGCTTTGAACTACCTCGAGCTTAATAAGCTTTGTACATTGTATGCTAAAGAACGCGGTATAGGCACTCACCTACACACACAAGTAACGAATGTCTATAATGCAAACCAACTCACTCCGATGGAAGACGCATGCTTCATAGTCAAGGGAGACGATCACCCGATCATTTTTGGCCGGAGGAATCAGCCACAACCCGTCCGCACAAAAGAGGATGACCTCAAGGCCAATACCGGAAGACTGCCCCTTTACTTGTATAGTCCCCGATCCAAGTATCTCATGCAAAAACAAGGATATGATTTGGAAACCACTCCAGGTCTGAACTACGGTTCCGGACGACGATTACCGTTATTACCGGTCCCGGTCACGAAACCACGGGATTACTACAGTAAAACCAGACGTGGGCTAGGCTATGTTACACCTGCAACGACCCCTGAAAGCTCGGATGAGGAATGCGATTGGCATTCACATTCAACTGGATCGCCAACCTCCGATTCGGATGTTAGTATCGGAGACATCTTTAGACAGGTTTTATCCGTCAATATGGCATTCACCGACGCCTATGAAGAAGACGAGGACATCCTCGAACTTCTTGAGCTAGAACCATGGGCACAACAGTTGGATGCACAATGGGAGAAGCGTTTCGAACAAAGAGAGCCTCCCACTGAAGATGAGGTCATACAAGTCAATCTTGGTGAAGAGTCCTCTCCGAAACCAATCTTCGTCAGCAAGAGTCTGACGGATGAAAAGCGAGAGTCGCTACTCCAACTCGTCAAAGAATATTTCGACGTGTTCGCCTGGAGCTATGAAGATATGTCAGGACTGGACCCCGAGATTGGACTTTACAAACTCAATATTCGTCCAGACGCAAAACCAGTCAAGCAGCAGCAACGACGGTTCCGTCCCGATATCATGAATGCCATCGAAGCCGAGGTCAACAAATTGATAGCCAGTGGTTTCATTCGCGAAGAGTAGCATCCAGACTGGGTAGCCAATATAGTATCAGTCCTCAAGAAGAACGAAAAGATCCGAATCTGCATCGACTTCCAGAATCTGAATGAGGTATGTCCTAAGGATGAGTTCTCTCTCCCTATCATAGATATCATGATTGACAACACCTGCGGCTTTGAATGTATGTCCTTCATGGATAGCTTCTTAGGGTATAACCAGATCAAGATGTTCCCTGAAGACGAAAAGCACACATCATTTCGAACACCGATTGGCACATACTACTACACCGTCATGCCTTTCGGTTTAAGGAATGCTGGCGCCACCTATCAGAGAGCTATGAGCATCATCTTTAGGGACCACTTACGCAAGACAGTAGAGTTCTATGTCGACGACATCGCCGTCAAGAGCCGCTCTAAGAAAGATTATCTGCAAGATCTTAGGACAGTGTTCGACCTGATGCGAGCACACAATCTGAAGATGAATCCCACGAAATTGTTCTTGGGTGTCTCCAGCGGAAAGTTCCTGGGGTTTGTCATCACCTCTCAGGGCATCCATATAGACCCTGAGAAAACAAAGGCAATCATGGAGATGGGTCCCTCGAGAAACCTCCGTGAAGTCCGAAGCCTCCAAGGCAGGCTAGCTTACATTAGGAGATTCATCTCTAACCTCTCAGGACGATGTCAACCATTCACCCATCTCATGAAGAAGGGAGTTTCCTTCGTGTGGGATGAAGAATGCCAGCGCACTTTCGACAGCATCAAAGGATATTTGTCAAACCCTCCAGTCCTGGTAGCTCCTGTTGCTGGGAAGCTATTTCTGCTCTATGTGCGAGCTATGGAACATTCTCTTGGTGCTCTGCTGGCACAGAACAATGATGCAGGCCATGAGAAAGCTATATACTACCTCAGTCGAAAGATGATCGGACCAGAATACCGATACACGGCCGTAGAAATGGAGTGTCTTGCTCTCGTGTTCGCCATCCAGAAGACGCGACACTACGTCACAGGACAAACCATCCACGTGATATCGCGAATCAACCCTCTCAGGGTCTTCATGACCAAACCTGGGGCACTCAGCTCTCGCCTTGCTACCTGGGCAATATTACTATCACCATACCACATGATTTTCGTCCCACAAAAAGCTGTTAAAGGCCAGGCCCTGGCAGACTTTCTAGCAGCCCATCCAGGCTTGGAGACGACCAGAGTATACGAAGAGATACCAGACGAAGTCGCCGGTTCAAATGCAGTCTCCCATGATGCCATCTGGCAAATGTTCTTCGACGGCACCTCGAGAACTGGACCCAAGGACAACATCGTCGCTGGAGTTGGAGTGGTGCTGATTTCTCCCTCCGGGTTGGTGATCAATCGGGCCTACTCACTCACAGAGCCCTGTTCAAACAATGTGGCTGAGTACAACTCTTTGGTCATTGGCCTCCGACTTGTAAAGGAGTTGGGGGTAGAGTATCTTGAAGCATACGGCGATTCACATTAATCGTTACTCAGATTCGGGGATCGTACGAGGTTCGCCACGAAGACATGATCCCGTATCACCAAATAGCAATCGACATCATCTCATCCTTGGGAGGATTCTTCATAGAACATGTTCCCAGACTCCAGAATATTGAGGCTGCTGCCGTAGCTGGCTTGGCCGCTTCCCTAGCTGTGCCAAATTACGCTCATCATCAGGTAGACATAATAGGCCGTGAATTGGTCTGTCCTAAGGATAACGTTCGTTGCATTGAAAGTTACTCCGCCCGGTTAGTCGACGAAATACCAGACTGGAGACAGCCATTCATCGACTTCGTAGTCTACGACGTTCTGCCAGAGAACCCGAAGGAAGCTATTTCCATCAGAAGACGTTCTCTCAGATTCTTCTACGATACAGAGACAAAAATGCTGTATCGGAGATCATATGGTGGGTTACTGCTTCGGTGTCTATCAGATACGGAAGCCAAGGAAGCTGTACGCGAAGCCCATGACGGCATCTCCAGGGCCCATCAGCCTGGCCCGAAATTGTAAGACCGCCTTCGTCGAATGGGCTATTACTGGCCCACGATGGTTGCAGATGCAATAGACTATGCACGAAAGTGCAAAGCCTGTCAAGTCCACGCCGACTTCATCCACCAGCCATTCGAGTTTTTACATCCGACGGTGGCCTTCTGGCCATTCGAAGCATGGGGAATGGACATCATCGGTCCAATCACCCCACCTTCGTCCAAAGGGCACCGATTCATACTCGCAATCACCGATTACTTCTCCAAATGGACAGAATCCATCCCACTGGCAGAGGTGAAGACTTTAAATGTGATCAGCTTCCTCAAGCATCATGTCATCTACTGCTTTGGACTGCCCCAAAGGATCATTCACGACAATGGGCCACAGTTTGCGAGCCAAGCATTTTATCGGTTCTGCGATAAGCACCGAATCCAGAATATTGCTTCAACACCATACAATCCAGCAGCGAACGGCTTGGCTGAAGCATTCAATAAAACCATAATCAAGCTATTCAAGAAATTCGTGTCTTCCAATAAACGCGACTGGAATGAGAAGCTCGGTGAGTGTCTATGGGCCTACCGTACTACAGTACGAACGGCCACTGGGAATACGCCATTTTACCTGGTGTACGGGAGTGAGGCAGTTCTCCTACTAGAGACTCAGATCCCTTCACTCCGCGTCGCCCTTACCCATCAGTTGACGACGGATGAAAATCACCATCGCCGACTACAAGAGTTGGAGGCCCTAGACGAGAAACGCCTATTAGCTCAGCAACGAATTGAGCTATATCAAGCCCGAATCTTCGGAGCTTTCAACAAAAAGGTCAAAATCAGAACATTTCAAGTGAGCGATCTCGTTCTAGCGGTTCGGAGGCCGATGGTTATGACGCACAAAATCGCCGGCAAATTCCAGCCAAAATGGGAAGGCCCGTTCATCATCGAGGCTGTATTTTCCAACGGCGCCTACCGTCTCACGAAACAAAATGGAGACTTGCTCATGTTGTCCATCAACGACAAGTTCCTGAAGAAATATTATGTCTGAAACGACATCCTCCAAATATCTCAGAGTGTCGAGTTACGTACCCTCCAGTACCGCTGAACTTACACTCTGACTCCAAATATCTCAGATTATCGAGTTATGTTCCCTTTCGTACCACTGAACTCGTATTCTGAATCCATATATCGCCAATAGTAGAGTCATGTATCCTTTGGTACCACTGAACTCACAGTTTATTTCCCAAATATCTTCAATTGTCGAGTTATGTATCCACTGGTACCGCTGAACTCATACCCATCTCCAAGTATCTTCGGGTATCGAGTTATGTACCCCCGATACCGCTGAACTCATACCCATCTCACAAACATCGCCGATTGTAGAGTCATGTATCCTTTGGTACTACTGAACTCGCGGTCTATCTCCCAAATATCTCCAATTGTATAGTCATGTACCCTCTGGTACCTGAACTTACATTCTTCTAGATTATCGAGTTATGTACCCGCAGGTACCGCTGAACTCACATGATCTACTACCCGCATTCTTAATGCACAAAAAGGGTAACAGATCCACAAATTTCCTAAACAACCATGTCGATGCTACCTCTGAGTTGTTTCACTTCCACCAAAAATAAACCACGCCCTCACATAGAACTTCCATGTCCTCCTACCTCTGAGTTGTTCTATGTATCCTTCATTGAGCCCACTCCTGCCATATCCCTGCGACCTCTGAGTGGGAAGGCTCTGTCGAAGAAACCCTCATGCTTGCCATGTCCTCATTACCTCTGAGTAAGTATGATGGTTATCCCTCGACTTATTATCCGTACCCACAACCGGAGTACGCCAAGGATAGTAGGTCCACAAATGTCCTCCGTCGAGTCCACTCCTGCCATGTCCTCAGTACCTCTGAGTAGGAAGATTCCGCGGTAAAGAAACCCCCATACTTGCGATGCCCTCATTACCTCTGAGTAAGTATGATGGTTATCCCTCGACTTATTATCCGTACCCACAATCGGAGTACGCCAAGGATAGTAGGTCCACAAATGTCCTCCGTCGAGTCCACTCCTGCCATGTCCCCAGTACCTCTGAGTAGGAAGATTCTGCGGTAAAGAAACCCCCATACTTGCCATGTCCTCTTCACCTCTGAGTAAGTATGATGGTTCTCCCTCAACTTATTATCTGTACCCACGACCAGACTACGCCAAGGATAATAGTCCCACAGATGTCTTCCGATGACCACAAATGTCCTCAGTCGACCGCAAATGTCCCATATGGATTACAAATGCTGTACTGGGTCTCCAGTACATGCCACTCTTTTCCTTATCATGCCTGGGAGCACAGTTGCTCCCTGGCATTCTCTCAATACCAGGAACTTCCATAGTCGTCTTATCGCAAAGTTGTTCTAGGTATTCCTCTCAAAACTTGTTACCCGTACCTAAAACCAATGTATGCCCAGGGTAACAGGTCTACAAATAATCCCCCAGCAGGTCGAGCTCCACAAACACCACAAGTACAAGAAACGGAAGATGAGTTGAAACATGCTCATTTATTCAAAATTCAAAGTACTACATTATTCGGGATCACATCCCTGCTACAAAATGGAAATAAAAGAAAACGAACAAAAGAAGACAGAAAACCGATTATTGTTCAGGAGCACACAACGCCATGAGACGGTCCTTCAGTGAGACAGCCGACCGCTCAAATCTCTGTTTGGCCCGACGCTCTGCCTCTTGGGTAAGCAACGCCGCATCTTTCAGATGTGCATGAGCCCGCCAGTTATCCTTGAAATTCTTAAAGGCACGCAACAGGTTAGCAGAGGAACGAAAGATCTTCTTGGCATCCCGAATAATCAACTCTTTGTCTGCACGAGCAGCCTCCAACTCTGACTCCAGGAAGACCAGCTCCTTCTGAAGTGCAAGGATCCGCTCCCTCGTGTCGATTATCCCACGGGAAGCAGCCTCTTTCTGAGCTCTACAAACTTTATTTCGACGACCCAGTCGATCGTACAAGACAGAGAGCTCGTCAAGGTCCCTCCTTATAACCGGCCCGGAAGTATCTCGGACAAGCCTTATTTTCTTCCGGGCAGCAACAAGGAAGCCCCGCTCCTGTTCTATCGCAGCAGGCAAATCAGCTTGTCATAACGCCAGCAACTGAGTCACAAGCTGATCAGCCTCTGACAACTTGGGTTCCAGGAGTGTCGCCAACCCTGCCTCGCCAGGAAGAGCTTTTAAAGTCTCAATTTGGCCGCGAGCGTATTGTCGGGACAGAGAAAAGGGGATCCCCCGTTCTACGGCAGCGTCTACGCCTCTCTTCAAGTGGCGATAGAAACTGTCAACTACATCCTGTGACGCCTCATCTAGAGCTTCCGTAGAAGACGGCGTCAAAGGAAGTGTAGCTGGCAACGTCAAAGAAGATGCAACAGAATTTGCTGCCCCTGCCACGAGAGAAACAAACTCTGAACGGAAGGACGCTTGAACAGCGGCCAGTTCCTCTTCAGCAGCCCGCAGAACTTGGATACTCGGCAAAGCCGAGAGGTCGAACCCCGAAGATATTAAGCAGAGGAGGATACGGGGACCATCGCTCCCTGTCCAAGCTGTACTTCCGTCTGACCCCCCAAACTGGATCCGGCAGGAGGCCCCTCAACATAAGTTGGCAGAGGAGGGGGAATGCTCCCTTCCACCAAATCCTCGTAGGCCGAGCCTTCCCCGAGGACGTCCGTCGTGGGCAGTGAAGGGTCAGGACCTGTATGTCCAAGACAACCATCAATCAACTTGACCCGAAGGATGTGTTGATAGAGCAAATAAACCCCCTCACTAGTCAAGATTTGGCTTATCTTACCAGCGGAGGGTTGTGGAGGCTGAGGTTCGCTCACAACCACCATGGTCTCTTCACCAGCGGCTACCGAGTCAAATACAACAGGTTCCTCCGCCCCAGCAGTCCCGAGAGGGGATACAACTGGATCGGCGTCACCCTGCTAAAATTCAGCAGTCTCGAAACAGGTCCAAGGGAACCCTTGTCATCCTGGGTCGGGATCTCAGCAACTCGAGAGCCCTCAGCCGCCGCCGAGAGAGCCCCCGCAGAAAGAATCGTGGCACACATGTCACTAATTAAAGTGGCCAGGGCCGGATCAACTTCAGGAGTGGTAGCCGGTTCTTGAGAACCCGGCTCTTCTGACACCTACAAAGAAAAATGATTAAGTCATACCCCGGAAGAAAAAATACGCACAACAAGGAGATGGTTGCAATTCAATTTTACCTTTGGAACGGCATCAACATCCTCGCCCTTCTCCGTAATGAGCAGCCTATGAGGTCTAACTGCAGCGCGTTTCACAGAAAAATCATGCTTCCTTCGGAAGACTCACATCTGACTCGTTTACGCGATGGACCAGGCACAGTAGGCGGCTGTTCTTCCCCCACCACCTCTAGTACAGATGGCGGATGATCCACCACCTCATCTGGGGCAATAGGTGGTTGATCCATCATCATCTCGTCGGCCATAATGGGTGGCTGATCCGCCATTACTTCATCTTCAAAAAAAAAGAGTTCTCGTCTCACGATCATCGTCTTCTTCGGCCGCATAAGAGGACTCGAAATCAGGCACGGGAACCCTGTTCGTCCCTTTCTTCCTCGCTTTTGACACCGTGGTCTTCTCCTCCAAACTAGTACCCACAATAAAGCTAGTCCTCGGGTCAAAATTAACGGGAGACTTGCTCGCCGTAACATGGTATAAAGCCGCCATGTACAGAATCTTCCCTGGCACTTTGACTTCAGGAACCGAGAAGCTGGTTCGGGTATGGTAGGTGTCATAATAGCTCTACGCCCTAACACCATCAAGAATACTACCCTCAAAGCCCAAGCAAGAACTGGGACGTTCAAGGAATAGTTGGCTGTACCCAAATTAGAGGGTGAACCTACTGGGCGAGTAGGGTTCCAGGTACACGTTGTTGCGATTACGATAAACCAAGTGCGCTGGGCGAATATTGCGCAACCAGAAAAGCATCTTCTCAGGCAAAAAGTGAGGAGGTCCAGTACCATCAATGTGCACACTCCTCACGTCCTTGTCGGTAAAACGGGGAATGGACACAAAGAAGTCATATCCATCCACTCTCGCCAGCGCCTTCCGACACGCTGGCATAGTACTATATTCCAGGGCTGGTGGTGACATCTGAAAAGGAAAGCGTCATCATCTGTAATGCCATCTTCTGCTCCAGGCCTCATTAAAGACCGGTAGTGCATCAACAGCCACTCCATCAGATAATGATACGGTAGCTCTATACGCTCAAAATCCATCGTAATATCACGAGCGATGATCTTAGACAAGAAGGCACGGACCATGGTGTATGCCGCACACCATGGCCGGAAGAAGAGCCAGTCCGACCCCAAAGGCCAGCTTCACGGCAGGAAGAATGAAGTCGCGGCTGATCCTCTCAATAGAACCTGACCCTCCTGAGACTACGCAGTTGCGTAGCCACACCATTAAGAATCCTGCCAAGAGCGCTTTCTCTGATAGTCGTCGAGTACCATAATAAAAATAGCTAAAGGAGTCAATCCGGCTCCTAAATTTGTCGCCCTTGGACTTTGATCTCTTGGCAGTCGACACCAAGTTTTCTACCTCCCTAGGGGTTTGACGATCTCGGGAAGTAACCCGGTCGGAAGAACTGAACTTAAAAAGATATGAGACCCAAGAGGTGGTATGGGGAGCGCCCTCTTCCGAGCTACCGTCCCTCTTGATAGCCGTTTGGTGACAGGTACTTTGGTGACATAACAGTTCCTGGTATACGGCGACGAAGCCGGGGAATCGCCGATCTAGATCCTCAAACTCCTCGTTCGTCGGAGTGTACACTTCAAAGGGCTTCTCCCCTCATGGCAGCTTGGAAATGGCATACATCTCATGGAGAGCGAGTCCTAACTCCCCTATAGGCACGAAGAAAGTTCCCGTCCGCTGGTTGTACATCTCCAAGCGAGCCATGAATAACGGCTTATTAATGGGCAGCCCATGACTGGTACCCCGAATAGCGTCATAAAGGTTAACCTCTCAGAAATGTCTCATATTTCCGCAGAATCCACGAGGTCAGGTTAGCCCACGTGGGAATGGGGTTTATCCAGTTCAGCAATGCCAATCTGCCAATAGGATAGGACCCCTTGCGAGCAAGCTGATTCAGGAAGGTGCCAGCCTGAATAAATGTGAAGTTAGGACCAGGCACGTTGATGAAGGCACCCGGAGCTAACCCCATCACGGACCGACTGACCGAATCCTTGATCGCATGCGCTGACCCAATAGTTTTATTATAACGGATGTTGTCCACGAACATCCCTGGCCTGGTTAGAGTAAGGGGGTCCATCATCTACCTGTCCAACAAGATCATGTTGAACCACGAAAGAGGGAAATTATGCTCCATGAGTGGTATATGAATCTGCATCCCGTCCAGAGTAAAATCCCAGCTCTCAGAAATGTCCAGCACTCGGGGTTTTTTTATGGTTAAAGCATCCCCGAAGAGAAATATTGGCTTCAGATACTTTCCGTCCAGCTTCCCTGAGTTTATCATGGCACTAAAAAAGTGGAAGGATTGAGCCCTGATAGCATTTAGTCGCTCCAAAGGCTCATTGACGAGAAGCTGCTCCGACACATGTCGAGTTAAGTCATCTCGTCGCACGCCCATGGCAAATTGACTCGAACCCACTAGAAGTTCCCCCGCAGCATTTACTGGCAGATTCACTGAAGAAAGACGAAAAAAGCAAGAATAAAAGATAGCCGAAACAAGAACATTTGAAGATCACTTGAGTCCATGCGGCTCGGTTCAGCATAGCCTTATGCGGCTCAGAACCAGATAAGTCTATGCGGAGTAAAGTTTAGACGAGTTTATGCGGTTCAAGTTCAGATGAACTCATGCGGCTCTGAACAGACGAGCTTATGCGGTTCAAGTTCGGATGAGTTTATGCGGCTCATGTTCAGATGAACTTATGCGGTTCTGAACAGACGAGCTTATGCGGTTCAAGTTCAGACGAGCTTATGCGGTTCAAGTTCAGATAAGCTTATGCGGTTCAAGTTCAGTCGAGCTTATGCGATTCAGATTCAGATGAGCTTATGCGGTTGTAAACAGGTGAGCTTATGCGGTTCAAAGCAGCTATGTTCATGCGGCCCGATTCAAAAAAGCATATGCGGTCCAGATCGAGTATGACAAGCTCATGCGGCCCCGTGGGCGAAGTGCTTATGCGGTCACACTAATAAGTCTCATGCGGCTCGAACGTGAGACGTACATGCGGCTTGTGCATAAAGTATGCAACATAGCCATGACAGTTAGGGTTCTCAAGCAGTGCCTTTACCAGAAATGGAGGATGGACGTCGGGGTGAACGGAGGCACGTCTGCCGACGGAGGAGCTGCCACGTTCGTTGTCGCAGTCGCCGCAAAGGCAACTCCTTTGCCTTTCACCGCTTTAGCCGCAGCAGTCTTCTTAGGAGCCATGGATGGTTAAAGAAGAAGAAAGTTAGGGCAGCAAGAGTCGAAGACGAGAAAGAGTAGAAGAAATCTCTCTAAACTAAACACGTTCCTATTTATAGGCAAAAGAGGGGCGCTTTGATCCGCGTACAGCATGAAAACTGACCCTTCGGTTGTCGAGATAAAACGACTGAATAAAGGCCGGACTCTTGGGATCCTGCCCCAAAAAGCGGCTTTTAAATCTGACAGCAAATCAAAAGCAATAAATACAAAAAATTTGCACACGTGGCAGGAAGATGTGGCAAAGAGCCCATACGGTCAGACAGCCCATGCGGCTCAGATGGCCATGCGGCTGAGGCAACCATGCACCAGACAAGTCCATGCGGCTAGGACAGAGCATCCTATACGGCTAAAAGAGTTCCTGCATAGCCATGCTTCTTATTCAAAGTATTTTAATTTTGCAAATTGAAAACTTTGAAGGGGGTCTTGTAGAAGCATGAAAAAGAATAAAGAAGGGTCCATGCGGCCAAGGAGCCCCATGCGGCTCGGAAAGCCTATGCGGCTCAAGGGTCTATGCGGCTCAAGGGTCTATGCGGCTCGAGTAACTCCATGCGGCCCAGAGAGAAGCCACGTGGCTTCCAAAACAGCTCTTCTCTGCGTATTTTAATGCATTTAATGCCCTGACGGCTGATAGCTCTGACATAAAGGTGTCATAATGACTGACACAAAGGCGTTATCTTCCTAGGAAAATGAAGAAAATCTTCACAAATGTGGCACTGTCCACCAACTTCAAGAAACTCCCATGCGGCTCGGCCATGAAGACCCTCATGCGGCTCGGCCATAAAGACCCTCATGCGGCTCGGCCACGAAGACCCCCATGCGGCTCGATCATGAATACTTTCATGCGGCTCGGTCATGACAACCTTCATGCGGTTCGAGTATAATGACTCTTCATGCGGCTCGGTCATGAATACTTTCATACGGCTCGGTCATGACAACCTTCATACGGTTCGAGTATAATGACTCTTCATGCGGCTCGGCCATGAATACTTTTATGCGGTTCGGTCATGACAACCTTCATGCGGCTCGAATATGAAGACTCTTCATGCGGTTCAAAAATGATGGCAGGACACGTGTCATACTGCCAATCAACCTCAATAACCCAGATTTACTGCAATCAAAGATTGGGTCAAATCCCAATAATCCGAGACACGTAGCGGGATAATGAATTAAATTTATTCATTCAGATTTAGACGTCAGCAAATCATCATGATGGAGATTTATTACAATCAGCACTAATTACTGATGGGATTTGGCATAATCTATATTAATGGCCCAGATTCATCACACTCAAGACTAATGGCCCAGATTGGCCAATCATCAGGACGCCGCCACTTTGAGATGAGCAATCATTGAAAACCCTAATGATGCCTCACACTCTTATAAATAGCAAGGTGCCATTCCCTTGCAAAAGAGGAGCCCCCCCCCCCCCCCCCCCCCCGAAAATCAAGAGAGAATACACAGAGATCAATCCAGAGAAAGAAATAGAAAGAAAACAGAGGAGCATATACAAGGAGAGCAAGAAGAACTTTTCTTCATCAACGCCGAGCATTTCTTCATCAGAGCCAATGCCGCATCTGATCGTCCAAGGAGTAAGGCAGAGCTGTCGTCGCTTTCCCGAGCCTCTATCGTCACCCCCCCCAGAATCTAAAATAAACAATTGTACTTAGATTGCTGTACCTAGGTTTTCGTCCCTAGGCTTTCTTTGTACAAGCGAGTTTGTATTGTGAAGTAAAAGTCCAGTCCTCCGATAATTGTTTGTTCTTTTATATTTCATGGCAAACAACAGGAGTACAGGGGTACAGGATATCGTGTCATGACGTGTCACAAAGAGTACAAGATATATAAATGTACAATAGCCATAGAAAAGTACTTGCCTTGCTCCGGGTGATCAAGGGTAGGAAGTTGTAAATCTGTAACTCCTCCTGATTTAAGTTACAAGTTGATTAGTTCAAAATTATAATCATTTCCTAGATAGCACCAACTCTTTAATACATCAATTCTATTAGTAACTAAGTATTCATATTCATAACTATCTTAATGAATTAGCCTACATATATTATTAATTATTAGAGTAGAACCAGTATTCCAAAATAGCAAGAAATGGTTTAGTAAAATAATGACTAAGATACACATATACCTATAAAATGTACCAAAAAATACTACCAATCTTATTGACATCTATCAAAAAATCATATTCACTAATGATGCTATAAAATAAAAGCATGCCCATTCTTGTTCTCGCATCCATAACAACCTGGCATGTTAAGTCCGGCCCTAGCCCGTCAAAACATTAATTTGAACTCCCAAATGACCATAAAACCTATGCAATTCATTTGAGTTTAAAGGTTCATTCCTTCATCAACACAGTCCACACATAAAATCCAACGCCAGCTCGTTCACCCATATGCTCACTTTTGTTCCCTCTCCTTTATATTATTCTCAACTGAGAACTCCATGTCAGTAAGCCCTTGCAAATTGCTTTTACTAGCCCAACAAATCATTCAATTCCAAACATAGAAATAACAATAGATAATGATAGGCTAAAATAGAGAATATACACTCAAAAGAAATTAAATAAAATTAGTACAACTAAATTGCAAGAATAGTAGCTACTTGTCGTAGCATTCAACTTCAGTAAATAGAACCAAAGAAATCATATATCGCCACTGCAAGAATCTAAGCTATGCCCAAACCCAAGTCCTCACAATACCAATGACTGTACTGTCCAGCCTCCCTATGCCATACCCGGACACGCACACACAATCCAGACACGATCGGTCAGCACTTGGACAAGCTATGAACTTCAGACACGAACAACCCAGGCAGTCATGAATCTATACTGAACACATACGGCAACTAGACATGCTTAATACTGGTCACGAACTATCCTACAAATTTGTTTAGTGCTAAAACCGATCAAGATCCATAGTAAGGAGCAACAAAAGTGTTTGGAAGGATTGAGCTATACCTGAAGATGATCCCAAACAACTAGGAAACACGATCCCACGAATCAGAAACGTTACTTCGTGTCCAGCAGAGTTTTACAATCTTCAGAGGCAATTCCTCGAGTACATGGCGCTCAGGAACAGAGAACACGTATTAGCCCATCTGCTTTCCTTGATCAACATTCCAAGAAAACAACTCTACAGAACACCCTTGCTCACCCTCAAATCAAAACAGAGATCAATTTAGATCGGTTTGATCACGATCAATCGAAAACAACATTCAAAGTGATAAAGCGATCAAAAACAAAAATGAATCAAGGACATCAACCAACTCAACCCAACAATTTGGATATGAAACTCACCGACCAAATGAAGGCAATCACCATGACTGACAGGATCTTGTCATCAGTGAGGAAGAAAAAGATGGAGAGGAGAGTTTGTTGATGTTCCTGTGTCTGACATGGACACGATGAACTCAGAATTACCTAGAAACAGAGAACGAACTGATCAAGAACCAAAGTATCGGTAAATTGATCGATCGATCTATCTCAACATGATGATTTAAGGAGAAAGAGTAGAGCGGCTCCGACTCACCATTGTTCTTGTATGTCATCGCCGTCAGAGGAACGAAGAAGCGTCGCTGAGGAAGAGTGGATTGCCGAAGAACGACTCAGTCATCAGTTGGGGGAAACGCCACTGGATCTCATCGGTGGTGGAACTGTAATTGAGCGAATTTGCCAGGAACCTTCGAAGAACTGCTATGGCCGAGAGTTCGCCTGAGTCGTGGAGATGAACGTCGTTGCCATGGTGGTGGTGATGACCGATTCAGCTGGCTGGAAAGTAGCCACCACCGGAAAGGTCGCGTGCCTCCATGAGCACGGCAACTGGAAGTAACACCGCCGAGAGGAAAATGAAGTCTAGCCATCGTCGCTTAATGGACCGGTGATCGCCGTTGTCGAAGAAGAACACAGCCTTCGCCAGAGAAGAATCTCGGTCGAGCGCCGCTAGGAAGAAGTTGTTGAGCGCCTAACTATCGCCGGAGAAACGACCTACTGCCATCGCTGTCGGAGGAGTTGCTCGACCGCTCGTCGCTGTCGGAGCCGCCTAGGGTTAATGTTCCTCCAAGAATTGGGGAGAAATTGGAAAAAAAAAAGTGGAGAATTGAGAGCTCAGTAATGAGTCTCTCTCTCTCTCTCCAGTTAGTTAATATAGAGAAAACGACATTTGCATTTAGGCCCCCCCACCATTGGCATATAATCATTCTAGCCCTCCCCATTTTCATTATTTACACAATCAATCAAAATCAGTTAGAAAATTGTTAAAATGAGTGGGGACCACTAAATTTATAACAAACTTTTAAATTTTAAAATTCCTGCTCTCAATTAATTCCCTCCAAAAATAGTTATAAACTATATATAGCTATAATAAAATGAATGAAACATTAAAATTTTAAATTCTACTAAAACTAGAAAAATGGAGTTACACTGGGTCACCATGTTCTTATGACCCGGCTATCTCATAAGTTTACATGTTCAGTTTATTTTACATGTTCTCAAGTTTCATTTACTTAACATGTCTACACTTTATATTATGTCACATGTTAATTACCTTATGCTCCAAGATGCTTTACTTATCATTTTTTCTATTCTCGGGATAAGTGTATTGGTAGTGTACGAGTCTCGATCCGCCTTTAGTTATTTGTATCTCTAATCATTGATATGTTAGTTATTGCTGGTTTTTAGTTCATAAGTTTGGCTTCCTTTGTGGTACTTGTTATTGGGGACTGATCCCACTGGTTTTGTTTGGCCAGATCTGATAGAAAAGTCCAGAGGATCTTTCGTACCATCTACTCGACGGTGACTATCCGGAGCACCAGAGTACCTGAGTGGGTTTCTTGTTTCATTCTCCCACTTGATATATACATTATTCTTTTGCGGCGTTTAGCCTCTGAGCACGTGTTTAGCTCGTGTTTTGGTTCTTGATATTTAGCCTACATGTCTAAACATGATGTGCATATTCTAGACTATAGCTAGAGCTTATCATGTATGACTATTACTCTTGCTAGTTCTCCATTTTGTATTACTAGCTTCATGATCATCCATGTATATATGGTTTGGAACGTTTTACTATGTATGTATGATGATCATACTTCTTGCTCTTTGTGTAATTGTATGTGATTGTTTGACCTAGGATCGACTGTTGGCTTCTAGAAGTAACCCCCATGTCTTGACAACTTATATGTGATTTCAGAGTACTGGCGTACTTTGGCATTACATAGCTGGCCTTGTCCGTCCTTACTTGCTATTATTCTGGTTCTGGGGCGTGACACAAACCATCTCTATGTTATGCCATACACTTATAGAATTAATCCCCATTCTATGAATCACGCCAAACAATACATCGTTTGTTGTTGTTCCAATCGAGCACGCGACTTATTACCATCGTATAAGTCAAGATATATGTAAGGCCCACGCCACAGCCATGCAACTCAGCCGATAAGGTCGTTCATACTGTTGTCCTATCGACAGGTTATCATTTTAAGTTTTTCTTCCAAAATATTAGGCTCATTGTATGGAACATCCGAGTAACCATCGAGAGAGTGTATCAAAATGCGTCAAAAGTTTCAAGCCACAACGAAGAGAATACGAGTCCAAGGACGCCGAACCATGCTCTGATACCAAATGTCACATCCCCTACTGAAGGGTACATGCTGTAATTAGGAGGAAAATAAGGGGCAACATAAACATGGGTCAGGGTGTTATTCGGGCTAAACCCGACACTGGAGCCCAGGAAAAGACGGTCCGACCGGGCCTGGTCCGGGCCCAGCCGGACCGGTTCATCTAGCGGGCCTGGCCCGGCCGGTTCATTTTCAGAGGACCCAGCCCGGCCCAATGACCCGATCTGGGTAGGGCTGGGTCGGTCCGGTCCGGTCCGGGTCGTGGGCGGGCTTGGGCGGGCCGGGTTCGGGCCGGTCCGGTTTAGTTGGGTTTTTTTTTCTTTATAATTTTCTTTTAACTTTTATATTTTTTAACATTTATATTCTTTCAATTTTATATTCTTTTAATTTTTTTTTCTTTTAACTTTTATATCTTTTTAATTTTAATCTTTTTAAATATTATTTTTAATTAAATTATTTTTTAAGTTTTTGTGTTTTTTTATTATTTTTGTAAGTTTTTGTTTTTTTAAAATAATTTTCTAAGTTTTTGTGTTTTAATTAAATTAATTTTTAATTTTTCCCTCCTCTTTATCCGAGCTTGGGACCGGCAAGACAAGCTTTGCTTGTCATAGTCAGAGTTAAAAATTTTGTTTTTAAGTTTTTGTATTTTTTTTAAAGTTTTTAAGTTTTTTTTAAAGTTGTACTTTTAAAGTTATATGTTAAGTTTTAAAGTTTTAAAGTTAAATTTTAGTTTTCAAGTTTTCAAGTTTTTATTTTTTAAGTTTTTTTAAAGTTTTTTTTAAGTTTTAAAAGTTTTTTAATTTAATTTTAAATTAAGTTTAAAGTTTTAAAGTTTTTTTAAGTTTTAAGTTTTAAAGTTTTTAAAGTTTTAAAGTTTTTTTAAAGTTTTAAAGTTTTTTAAAGTTTTGAAAGCTTTTTAAAGTTTAAAAGTTTTTAAAAATTTTAAATTTTTTGAATATTTGAAAGTTTGAAATTTTGAAAGATTTTTTTTTGAAGTTTGAAAGTTTGAATATTTTTTTGGAGGGTCACTTAGACTTGAGTCATTCTTCCTGCTCCTCCTCGGTTGTAGAAGCTTCACCCAATCCAAGTGATCTGAGGTCCAGCTCATTGATGTTATAAGCTTCATCCCTCTTGTTTTGGGTTCTTTTTTCTGCTAAAATCCAATCTTGATCGCAAACACAAGCTTCCAAGATATCCGGCTTCAGCTCCTCTTTAGGCTCAACATCCTTGATCTTGCACTAAAACAAGACTCCGATGCTACCGTGGACACCGGCACCATTAGTAGATCACGTGCAATTATAGAAAGTATAGGAAATCTTTTGTCGTGTGTTTTCCACCATTCTAAAATGGTGAAGTGATTTGAAGATTCCTCTTCTTCTTCATAAGAACTTAAATATGAAGACAACACTTGAGTGGGTTGGGAAGATTTTCTTTGTTTCTTCCTTCTTAATAAACGAAGGGCGTGGTCCTCTACGCCAGAGCTACTACTTGTACCAACTTGAGTGGGTCGGGTTGGTCCAACATTATCTTCATAAAGTAGTACTAATCTTTCTAAAACAACCTTTACTTCTAATTTCAAATCCATAAGGTTAAGTTCCATGTTATCAGCATAGCCATCTAACAAAACTTCTACACCATCTAATTTGATGGTAGGATCAAAAATTGCAGACAAACAGTATAAAAGAGGTACATCACCCTAATATTTAGTAAATTTAGCTTCCATTCTCTTGACAACATAGTCAAAATTTGGAACATTTTTATTTAGAAAACAAGCAAGACATATTAAAAAGTTCTCGTAAAGCTAAGCAAGAAGATATATACACCAGAAAGAGTGCATGTAGCCTTGTAAAAAATTTCCAAAAATTCACATATAGAAGATGCAACTGTCCAATCATCTTCAGTTACTGGATATTCAAATTAAGATCCATGTTACAAAAATATGTAATAACATCCTTAAACGGAAGTGCGGATTTTTGTTGGCCCATTGGTCATGGTCAAACCTGATTTTAATAATTGATTAAACTCTGTCTCGATATAAATGCAAGTCAATTCAGATATTTACCTACGACATTTTGGACACTGCTCAATGATGGATATCTACTATGTTCAAAACCGAAGCTGTTTGCCATTCAGAATGTATTTCCTTCAAAGCAATATAATTTTTCATTTTATTGAGTCTAGAAATATTGTACACCAAGTCGTACTGGCAAATAGGCTGTCCGGAATCGTTTTTCAAAATCACCCTATCCTTTTAAAAAATGACCTATGTTTTTGAAAACAGCATTTTTACAAAAAGCTTCTGAAGGACTTTTCAAAAAGCTAAAATGATTTTTCTTAAAATCAACTGGCAGAACCCTAGCAGAACTCGGCCAGAGTTCGGCCAGAGTTCGATCAGAGTTCGGCCAGAGTTCGGCCAAGTTGAACGTTATGTGAACGTTTGATTTTGAACTTGGTCTCCCTTCAGTTGCGGTTTGTTACAAAGAGTTATGTCCGAATTCTGTTCAATTCTGTCAGAGTTCTATCCTTAGAAAAACTATAAATAGAGAAGGATTTCGATCATTTCAAATCACCAATTCACTTTCAATCTCTTCTCTTCTAAAGCTTACATTTCTTCCAAAGAGTTCTAAAAAGCTTTCATTTTTAAATCCTAAGCCAGTTACAATCCTCTAGTCGATTTGCCAGTACGGTGCGGTCAAGAAGTTTCAAGAGCGATTGTAATCAGAGGCTTGACTGAAGATACAACTCTTCACAATTGAAGTTGGTCGAGTTCTTCGTATCAAAGCTCGCGTCTGTAGAAGTTGCAAGGACTTCGTATGAAAACTTGCGGGATTTTCCAATAGTGGATTCAACTGGAAGCTAGAGTTCTTCCGATTGGACTAGTCCTCACAAAAGGAAAACCAGTATAAATTTCGATGTTTGCGTTTGCCTTCTGATCACTCTTTTATTTCTGTCATTTACTTTGTGATTATTATTATATCTGTGATCTAACTGCTAACGAGATTTTTAATTAGCAATATTCTGCTGCCTACTATATTCACCCCCTCTAGAGTATTCTGCTTTACGATTTTGTTCCAACAATGTGTACTAAAAATTCAAGACATTCTTTCACAGCTAAGTTAATAATATGGCAAGCACACCTAATATTGTCACGGTCCTCCCGAATAACCGGACACGAGTTGGACACGCCCAGCCTTTTTCGTTAGACACGACAAAATAAGTTGTACCAATCTAGGAAAAACTAACCAGATATCAAGACAAGTATGAAAACACAGCATCTATAAATGTATCCCAGAATAAAAGTATAAGTTTCAGAATTTTATTACATTCCAGCAAATGACAGAAAGTCTACTAGTCTCAATACAAGGAAATAATAGGAAAATACTAAGATAAACTCTAGGCCTCTGCAGCCTCTAAGTCAAGAGCAGCACCAGCTAGCTCTCCTGCATCAATAGGCTCCTCGCCATAGTATGTGTCGCACAAAGCCTCCAACTCACCTGCAACGTATCCTAGTCAGGAGCGGAGCTAAGTATATCCAAGGAATGAACATGTACATCATGGTATGAACAAGAAACAGGAATATATGTAAAGTACAAGAAATGAGAACAAGACATGAAACTGAACAGAAAATACTGAAAGTAAAACAGGGAACATGAAAGAGTCCTGAACATAAAATACCACCTGAACATGAAATACAACCATGAAATCCTGACATGTGCAATATTTGAAATACTTCCAGATTGTGTGATATGCTTGGTGGATGCAATGAACATGAAATGATACGGCTTTGGTCCCGCATGCACGATGCGGGACCCAAGCTATTCATATAAATAGTAACAGGGTTTGATCACATATCTATAGTATTTGCCCTCCCAGACACAAGTAATACATGAAACATGAAACCAGACAATACCATAATACATCGTGTCAATCAAGGAGATACAGGGATGAACATGCAAGACATGAGAAATGAACAAATCCGAGGAGTATACTTGCCTTGCTCCGGGTGATCGAGAAAGGGTGGTAAAGTTGGGAATCCTCTTTTTTATAATTACAAGAAATTAATAAACTGACTAATTCTAACTTGGTTATCAAATGGTTCTAATTAAGATTAGTTCTATAGAAATCTTAGCCTAGGTTTACCCCTTCTAATCATGTCTCTATAGATTTATCAAAGTATTAACCATACTCTAAATCAAGAAACCAAAATCTAAAATAGTTATTCTAAATAACTAAGTTACCACATTATTTGTACACACAAGTCTTGGTATCCCTAAACTGTCAGCCTCTAATAGAAAGGGTGTACTGCTCTTCAGCAGTCCATATTAATCCTTAGGAAAGTCCCCTATATACAGAATTAGCTAACTAACTCTTAAAGCTATTATTGAACTAACTATTGATACCACTAATCCTACACTTGTAGTCTAACTGGACTTAAACTAGTAAACCCCGGCCTTCTAACAGTTGTAGTACAACACACATAGTCAGGAAAATATGTATGCATGGTACCAAAGTGGCAGTTAACAAAAGATCAACCTCACTTCCAGTAGGCAGCAGGAAATCTAGACATGTTATACTTAAACTCATGCATTCCTAAGAGACAACAGGCACAAGTGATTCCTACAGAACTTTTGATTCAGTCCCAGGAATTTCAATGTTCCCAAGTATTCAGTATCAATCCCTAATGCAAGTCTTCTACTCTAAATGAATGAGAAATTTCAGTTCATCACACTACTACTTAGCCTATCTGTTTTAACCATACCAGTCCTATATTAATTCAATCCCAGTTGATACACCCCAGTTCTCTGTCAGGACATGGTCTAGTCTAATTTTTCTTCCATTAATTTCTACAATTGGTTCTCAATTCTCAGATGACATCAGTCCTAATATTCATATCTTTGATAGGATTTCCCAGGTTTCAGTGATTTAAATTCTAACTAGGAATGCTACCTAACAGTCTCACACAAACCATGAACCTTCCTGTTACTCATTGCCATAGAGACAATGACCAACCCATCTTAATTTCAGGTGAGATGTAAATCAGTTATCAGACCTACATGTAGCTATACATCAGTCCAATATGTATCCATATATCAGTCCATGCAATCTACTGTCAAATACCCCAAAATTCTCAGGTTCCCTTATCCACCCTCAATCCCAGGGTGAATTACTAAGGTTAACTCTAATGTCTTGTTCTTATTTTAGGACTGATTTAAATCAGTCAAGGCTAGGTTTGATACAAATCAGTCTAGCTTTGACACTGATATAATTCAGTGTTGAACCAAGCACATAATCAAATCCTGTTTACTGTTTTAATATCCTCAATCTAAGTTCAACCTCAATCAAAACTGAACAATCAGTCCTAGGAGAGACTGATGTATCAACCTTAGTCACAACCTTAGTTCTAAGTATCACTCTCATCCCTAGCCAACTAAGTCCCCTTCGATTAGGTTCCTGCTGAATAAGTCTATCATTCAAATCTTTACAGTTATCAACTAAAGTAACATGGTTTAAACTTGCTCTCTTCTTAAATCAGTATTGTTACTAACTTCAACCTATGCTAAACAACAGGGAAAGCCAACATAGATATCTCAGTCCTCCACAAAACTCTACTTAATCCTGTATTAGACTGATACCAATAATTCAGCCTGCTGAACCCACTAGCCCACTGAGTAACTTTTAATCTAGGTTACAGGAATTCATGTGTAACCTTGCCACATGAAGTAGGAACTAATGTTCAGCAAAAGATTGGACTATAAATCAGGGAAACAGAGGAATACCCACACATCCTTTAAGCACTGACCCAGTTTCATTCAGACCTGCTTCATTTACATCAGCCAACTGAGAACAGACACTATATAGTTGAACCACTCAACTGGATATTGCAGCAGCATCATAACTAGAGAACTTCGATTAAGAAAACAAATACTAATAGGATTCCATTCTACTATCAAACTCAGTGAGCAACTATTTAGCTTGATACCCTATATCCATACATCTGATATTACTCTTAGGGAAATTCCTCCTGTATCTCATTTTAGATATGCAGAACAACTTCACATTTACTGTGCTGTTCATAATGCAGATATATCAATCCTTAGAAAATCTAGTATAATAGAGGATACTCAAATGAATGCTACTTAACATATCAGCTAGTGAAATCTCTAATAGTTACACACTACAATTAAATCCCCTGTTTCCCGGTTAGAGCCTTAAATTGAAACTTCCAAAGCATTCGAAATCCACACAATACTAGGGACAAGTCTACATATAACTACTCAATCATCGACTCATTAAGGACAAAAAGTTAGATGTTACCTGAGTTGTTTCCTCACCAAAGGACACGACCACTAAACTGGATACGAGCTTCACGTGTCCACAACACAGCTATTCACCCTGGTATAAGCATTAAAGCAAACCGTGGTTAGTGTCGATTCAAGGAGAGCATTCCTAATCTTTCTTGAATTGATCACCCAAAAATTTCAAGAATTCAACAAACACAAATCCAACAGATCTCTAATCACACTTGTATTCACAAAAATCAAAAGACAGAAGATCACCTCACTGTGCTGTTGTGAGTCGATCAAACGATTGGATCCAACAAGATTTCAGGATTCAATCAGCAGATGCCCCGTCGATTCTCTGCTCTTGACGAAGACAAGAAACTTGATCGATTCCTCGGTGTCACGCCCCGCTCCCGTAGGAGCGATCGTCCTCGCTAAGGCATGATGCCGCACAAGCCTAGATTGCGCTCGTGCAAGGCAGGTTCCATAACGGCCGATTTGTAGCAGCGACGACGGGGTCGTCGCACAGAAGTCCCAAGCAGATACGTTGAATATGCAGCAAAATTTAGAACAAGCACACATGAACACAAGTCATTCAAAAGAAACTCTTTTATTGATATTGAATACAAGATTACATTTGTGGGCTCAAGGCCAAATTACAAGTCTCTCGTGCTCACTTTCTCTCATTTGTACAAGTCACTCTGCTCTCTCTCATCTTTCGATATAATTGGTTGAGCCGACGGAAGCTTCGGAAGGCAATGTCCATACATTATGTCCCATATAAGTCTTGAGTTCACACGGCCGCACGCTTCGACTCGCCAAGGAACTCCGTGCCTCGACGCATCCAAGCGGCTCTGTGCCACGAGCTTCTACCTGTGCCTGTACATGAAACACTGTGTGGGTGTCAGTACTCAACTGTACTGGTGGAGTGAGCTCCTCGCCCACCCATACATAATCGACACGTTCATTTTACTTTGTGCAATACAAGCCCCTTTCGATTTTCTTTCTAGTCTTACTTTAGGATCATTTTTAAGACTATGACGCTTGACCAAACCGACGTGCAACAACATGGTCGTGCTTCAATGCCAACGTGTATTTCAATCGAGGCAGTGCCTCATCGCTTATGTACTTGACCAAACTTAAACTCGAGACGACAGGGTTGTGCCAACATATTCGGGAACGTACTTCACCGAAGAGCAACTTATATGAACTCGGCCTTGCTAGAACTTAACTTGTTTTACGTGCCTCAAGACCCTTCTCGTGCATTCAATTCTTGTGCCAAGGATGGCAAGGAGACGACTCGTGCAGGTTGTTCCTAACGACTCCCTGACTTAGCCAACTTTTATATTTTGGTCCTTTCGACTTAAAGCGATAGCACTCGACTTAACTTATGCAAATTTAGGCCAACAATGCCGATACGCGAAAGCCAATACGCGAATGCCAATACTTGATACACGAAAGCCAATATGCGAATGCCAATACTTGATACGCGAAAGCCTTGCTTTGTGCCGAAGCACGTGTCTTGCTGACATAAGCTATAACTCATTCCTCTCGTGCTGATACAAGGCTGGCACTAACGGGATTACATCTTACTGATTTGCTACATGTCGTGCTAGACTGTCTCATTATTCGAACGATGTCGTGCTAGTACTCAACGCTATCCAAAGGCAAACACGCAGATTGCCGCTCTTGCCGACACATCTATATGAGTGGTCACTAGCAATGTCAAGCTATCTTGGACTGGCTCATGGGATATCGGCTCTTCCCTACTCGGGTAGCTAGCCCGAAGGCGTCGAAGTCTCCTATGTGGTTATCCAGCATCCTACCTTGAGCCGCAACTCGCTTCCCCCGGGCCGACCTGATCCCGGTGCCCCGGCGATCACTCGAGAAGACTATACCTTGTCGACAAGTTGTCCAATGACCATGCAAGACTCAACTCGATCTACCAAATCCTTTCTTAGCATGACCATGCTTTCCATATTTCTATCGAGACTTAATGAGACTCCCAAGTAGCGGAATCGATCTCGTGTTGCGGAACTTATCAAGACTTAGCGAGACTCCCAAGTAGCGGGACCGATCTCGGCGACAACCAGTCGCGTGGACTTCCTTTGTTCGTGGCATACTCTTTACTAAATCCACTGTGGCTTGTGCCTCTGACAGGCCTGGTTCTATAGGCGACGCTATCGCTCAAGTCATATACTTTATACGACGAGCCTTGTTCTCGAAGGACTACGGGACTTGACAACCGCAGACAGAGTGGGACAGTGCTAGAAATGGCCTCGATAGCCCAGCACAATACTTGTCTAACTTATTCGGGCAACGACACGACGAGCAAAGGCTATGCCGAGCTTTGCATCGAGGGTACGGGCCGTGCATGCGTTCGACTTGAACAACCAAGTTCTCGGGTGCCTAGACTTAAGCCGACAGTCGTACAAGACGACTTAATTCATGGGACGTGTGAAGGCTATGCCAAGCCTTGGACAACGGGACCGTGCATGCATTTTCAAGCATTCAAGCGGGCGACGCCTATGACTTAGGTTCATTCGAGTGTTGGGACTGAACGACGGGACCGTGCATGCTTTTCAAGCATTCAAGCGGGCGACGCCTATGACTTTGGCTCATTCGAATGTCGGGGCAACTTAGCAACTTAGGCCAACTTCCTTCTCCCAAGCCACGGAACGAAGGATCGAGTGTCATTTTGAAAGCACGCTGAGCACATTTCTAAGACGGCCGTGGGACCATTTGTAGGTCCTAAAAAATCAAGTTGCATCAGTCAACAAAGTCAAAGAATCAAGATATACTGAACTGCAGATAATGGATTGTGCAGTCATCTAATTGCGCAGATCAGATTGCGCACATTCCTGATTGCGCAAGCCGACGTGGCAAAAGTCATCATTACCTGACAACCAAATCAGATCTCTGACAACTGACAAGCACGAAATACGAGGAAACCGTTCGTTTCTCTGTGCAGCACAGTGCTCGAGGACAGCTGTCCAGTCTTGTGTGCAATCCAGTTCCTGCGCAGTCCATGTATGCGCAATCCAACTCATGCGCGATCCAATTCATGCGCAGTCTGATGCTTGCGTACTCCATCAAAGTAACTGACAAATTTATACGTGGCCTTTATGCCATCAATTACTCAATACGTGGTAACTGGCTATGCACGACCATGCGCATTTCAATCAAATTTTGCCAAGTGTCCAAGACAGGTAGCCCATGATCAAGTAACTGCCTGTGCAGTCTAGCCTCTGCACAATCCAAGCTCTGCGCAATCCATCTTGCGCAATTCCAGAATAACTGAAAGTTAGTTATTTCCAGAACTCTATAAATAGAGTTTCAAGTCTTCATTTCAAGGGATCAGAGATATATTAGACCACACACGAGAGATTATTCTCTTCAGAGAGTTCAGAGTTCTTGCTAAAGTGTTGCTGCATTCTTCAGAGGCTTTTGCCTTCAGTTCATCAGAGGCTTTCTGCCTTCAATTCGTCAGAGACTATCGTCTTCAGCTCCAAAGGTTATCGTCTTCAAAGTTCACATCGTCCAAGGGATAAAGCAATCGTCATCTAGATTGGATTCCTACAGTTGTACTTTCCCAGAATTCAAATTGTAATCTTCTTTTACAAAGTTTGTATAAACATCTTTTTGTTTTTGCAAACAAAATGGAGACTCTGCTGGGGACGACTTTCTCCTCCGACGAGGAAGTGACAACTCAATGTGACGTAGCATCTATCGGAAAGACGCCGAAGACTCTGGTTGTGAAAGTCAACCAGACAGCCTATGAAGCCTTGATCAACTCCAAATCTACTCCTCGCACTGCAAATACTTCTACCACCAACAAAGTGCGCTCGATATGGGTCACCAAGACTGCTGCACAGTTTATCACCCCTGCTGTCAAGACTGCTGCACAGTCTACAATTTTTACTGCTAAGACTGTTGTGCAGCCTAATGTTGCGCAGTCTGCTTCACTTTCCCCTGCGCAATTTATTGCTGCCAATGGACAGAATACTTCATATGCTGCCTTGTCTCAATGCAAGACTCCTCTGCCCCTTGCGCAATTGGCTGCCACTCTCCCTGCGCAGTCCAATGATCCAGCAATTAAAGTGCAGCCTAAAAGCTCTATGGCAAGAACTCCACATGTGCAATCTGTATGTGCGCAATCCAAGAGAAATAGCTCTTTAGCTAAACTCTCTTTTTCTCACAAACTCCCTGTTGCCCTTGCGCAATCCAAGAGAGATAGCTCTTTAGCTAAACTCTCTTCTTCTCACAAACTCCATGTTGCCCTTGCGCAATCTACTGGGGGTAGTCTTTTGGCTATTCCTCCTACTCCATCAAACAAAGGAAAAGGCTCTTTAGTCTTTTCAAACTTCCTCGTCTCCCGACTTGGAAAACAACAGAGGGAAACGCTTTTTAGCTAACCCTTCATCACAAAAAGGAAAAGGCCCTTTGGTCTTTTCTCAGTCTTCTTCGGTCTTTACCATAGAAGATCAATCTGTACGTGCTTCGGCACCTGTCAGTACAATAAATCTCTCAAACAAGGGTTCTTCTTCCCTTCAAACTTGTACTGATCAGAGAGGTATTCTGCCTACTCTAGTAGCAGAATTCCAAGATCTCCTCACTCTCAAGATATCCCGGTCAAAACAAGGGAAGTTGCTAGTGTCTCAAACAGAAGCCCCTGCGGGTGAATTTGCTGATTTAAGAACCTATCTTAACAGACCAACTTCGGCAAAACGTAAACAGCCAATGCCAAAGGTGAATCCACATCAGAAGCAAACTTCCAGGATTAAAAATCCCAACACTTATGCCAATGAAGTGAGCACTTCCCTGTACACTCAAGGGACAAAACATTTGAAGAACAAGAATCATGTTCCAAATGTTATCAAGGAACACATTCCTCAGACTTCTTCTCGTATCACCATGGTTCCTGATCTCCGAGAACATCTCAGACAAAAGCGGGACGCTATTCCAACATCTACAGTTCAACCATCTAATCATCATCATTGCAATCACAAAGTCATCATCCAATGTTGTTGCCAAACAACAAAACGATCTGTCTTTGATCGTTTGAACTTTGTAAATTCAGAACCGATGTCAGAAGATGAACTATTATATGCTTCTGTCAATATGGCATCCCGAGACACTGGGAACAAGAAGTGTTCCAAACACGGCAAGTCTCGTCGTCCCAGTCAACGGTATCTAGATCTACTCCAGGAATCTTCTGAAGGAGTATTTCAACATACTCGATCCCGAAGCCGAGAAATAATCGGTCAAATGAATCTTTATCCTTCTAGTCCCCTCTCTACTTCTTATCCGGAAGGTGACTCCTTCTCTGACTATGATGCATACAGTGAAAGTTCCGATCGAACAATATCTTCCACTGTACCAAGGGAGGTGACATCTTACGTTGTCACCGATGATCCAGACGCTTCCAGCTCATCTAATCAAGACCAGCGGATAGCGGCACTAGAAGACAAGCTAAAGACCACGGCTGAAATGGTCGCTAGTATGCATTCCATCATTGCATCCCAACATGCAGTACCAACAACTGTACCACTTGCAAGTCCTGAAATCATAGCATCGTCAGTACCTATCAATACAGGATTGGGGGTAGTCTTTCTTCAAATACCTCCTGTGCAAGTTCAACCCACACCAAGTCAATCAGGTGCTGGGGGTAGTGCATACCATGTTGTTCCTCCTTCCCACACTCTGTCTCGAACTATTACTTCTTCATCTTCCGAGGATGCTAATGAAGCGGTCAAACTCTTGCGATCTCAATTTGAGGCTTTCAAAGAGAAAGACAATTTGCAAAGACTGGGAATCAAGCAGCCCTACCCGATTGAATGGAAGGAAGTTCCATTTCCTCCAAAATACAAGATCCCTACAATTGCACAATTCGACGGCAATACCTCGCCAAGTCAATTCATCAATCACTTCGAGGTAATGACTGTTCAACTCCAACCAAATGACGCTCTTCTTACCAGAGTGTTCGTCGGCTGTTTAGCAGGCGTAGCATACGACTGGTATAGAAGTTTACCAGATGGTTGTATCACTTCTTTCTCTGGTCTCAAACAAATCTTTCTAGAGAGATTCTATGAGGGTATCAACGACATGACCATGTTAGCCCTCAATAAAATCAAGCAAAAGAAAAATGAAACCGCTGAAAGTTTTGAGAGGTTCCGTCGAGAAGCCTTAAAGATGCCTCCAGGAACTCCGGCCGCTATAACTATTGATACCTGCAAGGCAAATCTTTTGCCTATCATTAGTATGTGGACTGGTTCAACACAGTTTTAAGACTGGCCATCCTTCATCGTCAACGCTAAAGCTGCAGAAGTTAGCGCTGACAAATTCAAACAATTGGGGGTACATATGTCTAACCCTGATCGAGAGAAGCATCAAACATCGAGCAGCGGCAATCGCCAGAATAATCGCAAGAGCAAAGAAACTTTGAATATCAACTTACAAAGCAAAGAATCTCTGGCAGTCAATGTAGCTCCATCTGCTTCCACTTCTACTCCTTCTGCACTTCCACCAAGGGAACCTCGTCCTAAAGTAGAGTATTCCTTTGATGAGAATGATACTGCAAGCATCTTTGATTGCTTACTCAAGAGCAATAAGATCCAGCTCCCCTATCCGAATAAGCCTGATGAAGTCGGTAAGACTGATCATCCAAAATATTGTGTCTATCACAGGTTCGTTGGACATCCTACTCGAGCATACTATGTGCTCAAAGGTAAAATCCAAGAGCTGGTCAACGCTGGTGTTGTCACTCTACAACAAGATGAAAAGACTGTGACTGTAAACATGGTCTCAGTTCAATTCGAGGACTTTCCTCCACAAATGGTGCAACATGGCGTCATCCCTATTCCCAAAGCTACTCTTGAGATTGAGAATCTCCCTCCTCCTCAAAATGAAGGCCTTGTCCCATTATCTCTTGATAACGGTGAAATCTTGTGGATCCATCCCGATCTTGCTTCTGAATTTGAAGTCTCCTCTTCTAAGAAGAAAGATCGCTCCAAAGACAAGACAAAGACTTGCAATATGGTGTCCTTTGACCCTATAAATGAAGAAGAAATCCTGATGGGCACCAGATCAGGGAAAGCCTATCTACGAGAAGTCCCTGAAACTCAAGAGAATTCTGCTTCCTCTTCCGAGTCTACTCCAGTGCAACCTGCTTCCACTGAAGAGATTCCTTCTACATCTGCACCAGTTGTAGTATCCATTCCTCCCAAACCAACAGCAGCTGACAAGGGCAAACAACAAGTCCGCTTCGACAAACCTTTGAAGAAGACATCTCCTACAGGACTTGAAAAGCCTTACAACTTCGACATTTTGGCTCAACTAGCTAATACACCAGCCAGATTATCAATTTTCGAGCTCTTGCGCCTCTCCAAAGAGACTCGAGAAACTTTGAGCGAAGCCCTGATGCAAGCAGAAACCTGCTTGACCCTCCTCAAGAAGCCGGAAACAGAACCGGTCTCTTGCCTTCATTGTCATAGTGTTTTGGAATTGATCCCAAACATCACCTTTACGCAGGACGATATGTTGCTGGAGGATAATCGACACGACCGTCCTTTATATTATACAGGATATGTCGATTCTATGAAGGTCGATCGTCTGCTAATTGATCCAGGGTCTGCTCTCAGTATCATGCCGAAAACTATGTTAGATGCACTAAAAATCCCTGTGCATAGTCTTTCTGGTACAATCACTACCATCTTGGGGTTCAATCGAGGGAAAAGTGAGCCTCTGGGCAAGATTCGCCTGAAACTCCAAATAGGCAATCTTCGCACTAAGGTTACCTTTTACATCATTGACAATCATGGTTGTTCATACAACGCTCTATTGGGGAGGCCATTCTTACATGAGTATAATATTGTTCCTTCCACTCTTCATCAATGTTTTAAATATGTTGATGATAATGGAGAGGTCCAAAAAGAGGTTGCTGATCTCTATCCATTCAGAGGTGTCGAAGCATATTGCAATGACGCTCGTATGTACAAGGAAGAATTCATGAAGGATGTTCTATCATTAGACACCGAAGAAGAGCAAGAAGCAATGCCTAAAAAAACCCCATAATACCTGTCAAAGGGCGGGTTTCTCATCCTCAATCTTCTAAACCATTGGCTATTCACTTGCCGATCCAGAAACAGCCGACTGATGATGGTCAAAGGGAGCTCAATTTTTCTGAGCCACTTGTTATTGACTTACGTCGTAACAAGGACAAAAAGTAGTCCAATTCCTCTGAGCCACTTGTTATTCATAACAAAGACAAAAGAGAGCTCACCTCTTCTGAGCCACTTGTTATCGATCTTCGTCGTAACAAGTCTAATCCTCTTCCACGTTCTTCTTCTCCCCCTCTTGTAATCAATCTGACCAAGTCTACTAAGACTAAAGGTCCTGCTGTAAATACTAATGTACATATCAATGAAAATGTATCTCCTTTTTAGTATACTGATGTTATCTATTATACTAAGTATTATATAGAAATGTTAGATAACTTCCGATCATTCATAATGGGAGTTGTACAATCTCTTCAGACTGAAGTCTCATTTGAACATCCAGAAGAGTCGTGCTTTATCGTTTCTTCCCGAAAGAAAGGCGAGAGTCTAATACTTTTTAGTAAAGGACCAGAACAGAAGTTCAGTTACACGGATGATAGCAAGATTAACGATACTGGACATCTTCAACTCCGTCGTTACAGTCAACAGTCGAAAGACATCATCCGGAAAATGGGTTACGACTTCAAAAGTGGCCTCAATTACGGTAAAGGAAGACGAACTCCTATCCGTACAGCTGTTCCAGAAGGAAAGTCAGAAATATATTACAGCAGGACCAAAAGAGGTCTCGGATATGCTTCTCCTCCGGTGTTATCCCCAGCAGTCTCCAAATCTGATAGCGACGAACACTCTAATTCTTCTGATTCCAGATCATGGGATTCTGACACCAGCATGGTCAAATTCATCGGCTGATCGTATCTTCTAACATGGTCACCGCTGAATTTCTAGAAGATTGTGACGAAGACATTGAAGATTATCCTGAAATTGATCCATGGGCCCAAAGAATGGATAATCAATGGGAACTTCGATTCGAACAACGAGAACCTCCTACCGAAGATCAATTAATTCAGGTTGATGCAGGACAAAACGGGTTACCTCGTCCTATATTCATCATCAAGAATCTTCCAGAAGCTGATAAGCAAGAATTAATTCTTCTTATTCAAGAATACATTGATGTCTTTGCCTGGAGCTATGAAGATATGCCAGGTTTAGATCCTAAAGTTGCTACTCATAAATGAACATCTTGCCCAATGCCAAGCCAGTCAAACAGCAACAACGGCGATTCAAGCCAGAAATGATGGATGCAATCGATGACGAAGTCAAAAAGCTCATCGATTGTGGATTCATTCGAGAAGAACAACATCCTGACTGGGTGGCCAATGTCGTTCCAGTTCTGAAGAAAACTGGCAAAGTGCGAGTCTGCATCGACTTTAGGGATCTTAATGAAGCATGTCCTAAAGATGAATTTCCTCTTCCTATTACGGACGTCATGATTGACAACACTTATGGGTTCGAGCGAATATCATTTATGGATGGATTCTCCGGATACAATCAGATTCGGATGAATTCTGAAGATGAAAAACACACATCTTTCCGCACTCCTCGCGGTGTCTATTGCTATACTGTAATGCCGTTTGGTCTCAAAACGCTGGTGCAACTTACCAACGAGCTATGAGCATTATCTTTCGAGATCATCTGCGCAAAACTGTCGAATGCTATGTTGACGATATCGCCGTCAAAAGTCGTAAAAAGGAAGATCACATTCAAGATTTGAGAACAATCTTCAATCTCATGCGCCAATATCAACCCAAGATGAATCCCACCAAGTCATTCCTGGGTGTCTCTAGTGGTAAATTTCTCGGCTTTGTCATTACCTCTAAGGGTATACACGTGGATCCCGAGAAGATCAAAGCCATTCAAGAGATACGTCCTCCACGCAATCTAAAAAAGCTACAAGGGTTTCAAGGACGACTTGCGTACATCAGAAGATCCATTTCGAATTTGTCTGGACGCTGCAGACCATTCACTCAACTAATAAAGAAGGGTGTATCTTTCGTTTGGACTGAAGAATGTCAACGAGCATTTGAAGACATAAAACGATATCTCATGAACCTACCAGTCTTGGTGCCACCTATCTCTGGCATACCATTCTTAATGTACGTCCGTGTAATATACCATTCATTGGGTGCTTTACTTGTCCAAAAGAACAAAGAAGGTCATGACAAGCCATATACTACCTCAGCCGTACTATGATTGGTGCTGAACATCGTTATAGTCCGGTCGAAAAAGAATGCTTAGCTCTTATGTTCGCTGTGCAAAAGACAAGGCATTATATCATTGGACAATCTATTCATGTCATATCCAGAGTCAATCCTCTTCGGGTACTCATGAAGAAACCCAGCACTCTCAACTCTCGGCTGGCTATATGGGCGATTCTGTTAGCTCAATATGACATGACATATGTTCCACAAAAGTCTGTTAAAGGTCAAGCGCTGGCAGATTTTTTAGCTGCTCATCCTGTTCTAGAGACATCCAAACTCTACGATGAAATTCCAGATGAGACCTTGGAAATCAACATGATTTCTGAAAATTTCCTACATGGCGTTTATTCTTCGATGGTGCATCCAGAATCGGGCCAAATGGTGTCATTGTCGTGAGAGTAGGAGTTGTCCTTGTTTCTCCAGACGGGTCAACCATCCAAAGAGCATACTCTCTAGATGAACCCTGTTCTAATAACGTAGCAGAATACAATGCTCTACTCATCGACCTTCAGCTAGCCAAACAACTGGATATCGAATATCTCAAAGTTTATGGCGACTCTAAACTGGTTGTTAATCAGGTTAGAGGAACATACGAAGTTCGTCATCAAGATCTGATGCCTTATCATGAAGCAGCAATCAACCTGGCTATATCATTCAAAGCCTTTTTCATCGATTATGTTCGTCGCGCATGCAATACTGAAGCAGATGCATTAGCCAATCTTGCAGCAGTCTTGGCCATTCCATCAAAAGACAGCAGGTGGTGGTTGTCTCAAATCGAGAATTGTTTTGTGTGGAAAACAATCGTAATATTGAGTTCAGCAATCTTGCTGAAGTCCATATTATCAATGAAGACTGGAGAGTTCCCTTCATCGACTTTGTAGTTCATGATATACTTCCAGAAGATCCTAAGGAAGCTACGAGCGTTCGTCGACGATCTCTTCGGTTCTATTATAATCAAACCACCAAAACTCTCTATCGGCGGACTTATGACGGTCTTCTCTTGCGTTGTCTCGCCGGCGATGAAGCCAACAAGTATTGCGCGAAGCTCATGACGGCATCAGCGGACTGCAAGAGTTGCCCGTTCATCAGACTCAGCAAAGTCTCATTGTCCTGTGCTGTTAGGATGGCCTGACGGAAGGATGGCAGAGCATAGTGTGGGAAGTGCACATGAGACAAATCTTCCTTGTATTCTGACTCAGAGAGAGTTCCCACAAAGTGTTCATAGTCTGGGTCTTCTCAGGTCTCAACTGCATCAAAACAAACAGAGATCAGTACAAATCAAATTCAGAGATTCTGTCTTCAAATTGCGCAAAAATTATATTGTGCAAACATCAGCTTGCACAAACATCAGATTGCACAGACATCAGATTGCGCATCTCATCAGGGTGCGCAAATCAGCTGATTGCGCTGACTTCCTGCCAGCACAATTCAACAGATTGCGCAGGAAAGCAGCCTTTATAAAAATGAAAACTGATGAGTTATGCAACCGAAACCCTAAACAGGGTGGCGCAGTTCGAACTCATCTCTAAAAAGAGATGAGTTTCAAAGATCGAAAGAGTCGAAATACCCTAAAGAGGGTTTTCGATCGGTCAAAAAACCTCTCAGAGCGGGGTGCGCGGTTTCGTGGCGAGAAGCTCGAGGCACAGCACGAGTCGAAGACTCGGCGGGGGCCTTGCCCTTGTCGGCGGCGGTGGATGAACGTCGAGGAGCCATGGAATTCGTCGGAGAAGAAGGATCGAAAGAGCTAGGGTTTCTCTCTCTCAAAAGCACAAAGGAATGCAAGTAAAGAACATTTCGAAGACTGTTCAAAACTATTTATAGTTTTCGAAGAATGAAAACGACCGCCTCAGATTGTGCCTAAAATTGGGGCCCTTCGATTGCGCAGACAACTCACCATCATGTGCAACTTGATTTGAATTTCAAAATTCAAAGTATTTTGAAACTTTGAATAAAATCAACTTTCGAAAACTTTGAAGGGGGTCTTGTAGGTCCTAAAAAATCAAGTTGCATCAGTCAACAAAGTCAAAGAATTAAGATATACTGAACTGCGCAGATAATGGATTGCGCAGTCATCTAATTGCGTAGATCATACTGCGCACATTCCTGATTACGCAAGCCGACGTGGCAAAAGTCATCATTACCTGACAACCAAATCAGATCTCTGACAACTGACAAGAACGAAATACGAGGAAACCGTTCGTTCCTCTGTGCAGCACAGTGCTCGAGGACAGTTGTCCAGTCTTGTGTGCAATCCAGTTCCTGCGTAGTCCATGTATGCGCAATCCAACTCCTGCACGATCCAATTCATGCACAGTCTGATGCTTGCGCACTCCATCAAAGTAACTGACAAATATACACGTGGCCTTCATGCCATCAATTACTCAGTACGTGGTAACTGCCTATGCACGACCATGCGCATTTCAATCAAATTTTGCCAAGTGTCCAAGACAGGTGGCCCATGATCAAGTAACTGCCTGCGCAGTCCAGCCTCTGCGCAATCCATCTTACGCAATTCCAGAATAACTGAAAGTTAGTTATTTCCAGAACTCTATAAATAGAGTTTCAAGTCTTCATTTCAAGGGATCAGAGATATATTAGACCACACACAGAGAGATTATTCTCTTCAGAGAGTTCAGGAGTTCTTGCTAAAGTGCTGCTGCATTCTTCAGAGGCTTTTGCCTTCAGTTCATCAGAGGCTTTCTTTAATTCATCAGAGACTATCGTCTTCAGCTTCAAAGGTTATCGTCTTCAAAGTTCACATCGTCCAAGGGATAAAGCAATCATCATCTAGATTGGATTCCTACAGTTGTACTTTCCCAGAATTCAAATTGTAATCTTCTTTTACAAAAGTTTGTATAAACATCTTTTTGTTTTTGCAAACACCATTTTCCATGTTCTAAGACATTCCGACGGGTCGGGATTATTCCCTTAGCTATGTAGATGCATCTCTTTTATTATCATGCCTAACTTGTGCAAGTTGAAAATATGCGAGTTATTAAGTGAAGGCTAAGATGAGGCAAGTTCACCGAAACTACCCCACATGAGCAATGTCTTTGAGCAAGCCATTGCAAGGCTAAGTCCGAACGTCATCGGCATTTTGATTCCTCTGATTGACTTTACGGGACGGGACACTACAACATACACCACTCAGAATAAGTCTCGTCCTCGAGACTTTCCTGAAGGCAAGCCATCCTACCATTTCTATGGCCAAGACTTATCGTGTACACTCCGCCTACGCGTTTTCCTCGATTTCGAGCCACGCTCGCACTAGTATCAGTCTCTCCTTTAACACGATACAAATTCTCGACACTCTTCCATTTCCTCAAGTCTTGCTTGAACTCAGCATATCACATGGTTGGATCGTGCACGCATTCCATGCGTCCCCAAAATACATGTATTCAGCCAAACCGCATGATAAAGAATTCGTCATTCTCACTCGAGTCACATCGTGCACATACTCAAGCGTCCCAGAAATATATGCCTGGAAGCCGAATCTCGTGAGCAGGGTTTCCTATTCTTGAATCATCCAATCCATCCATACCAATCTGCAAGATCAATCCTTCGATTTCTAACTCTTGAAACCAGGCATATTGCCTAACCGCTAGGCCATTTCTCAAGTCTAAGTCAATGTCAGGATTAGAATCATAGTTCCCCAACAATAATGCCAATACTGACCCTAATCCTAGGGTCAAACTAAGGTTGGTGGTATGGGAGTTTTCTACCCAAGCTTGCGTCACTCAGATTTCTAAACATCGAGCATGATCATCTATTCGCATCAATGTATTCGTTGCGCCAATTCAAATCCGTTCAATCACCAATTCTAACCAATTCGTGCATTCGATCACGAGGTCATCTAGCTTGACAATATGTTGTGCCCCAATCTCATGTGAGTTCGATTATCTACGGTGGTTCATGAATCACCATGCAATGCTTCCGTGGAACAATCATTCTCATCGGGGCGTAACTCTTGTTTGAGTCTAGACTAATTCAATCTCGATACACGAATTGAACCTACTCAGTCCTCAAGTTTGCTATTCAAGTACACGGAGTCCTTCTCGAGTCCATCTTCGCGTCAAACCACAAGTCGAAGCATACAAATTGCCACGCCAGGCAAGTTCAATCACCCCCGTCGTATGAATCACCATACCAACGCTCACGCGGAGTGATCGCCCTAAGCGGCGTAATGCATGTGCGAGGCTAGTGTTGCGCTCGCATAAGACAAGAATGTCGACGTTGGGGTTATCGTCGAAGCAAATCCAAACATTTCATTTTCCTCCAATCCAAGTTCGACAGTCTGTTCGTCATCCTTTTAACTAGGAAAATCCTCGAGCCAAGTCTATCTTTTCCTCGACACATTTCAATATCCCGAGTATAGCATCCATCAGAATAATGACATTTGCACGATCGTCATTCGCCGAGTTAGAGTACCCCCGAGTTATCGTATATCGATCTTTGATACGTCTCAATACCATCGATGATATGCGTAACCTGACGATCTTCCTTTGCAACAAATTTTGAGTCGTATGACTGATGCTATTGTCTGAATGGATATACCATAATTCTACTCAATCAAAATTCGAAGTCATACGCGCGATCCTCTAAGTTTCCTCGATCGGGACATACATTTTATTCATCGTTCCGAATCTTGAATCAATATCATTTTCCTAACTCGCGTTGCACATTCACAAGCTGTCAGAATGATATCTCGTTCCGGACATTCGAAGTCACGACCAACAAAACGTGACGCGTTCTAAGGGTTGTGTGATCGCATCGCTGTCATACTCATTGTTTTCCTTAATCCTCAATTTTTGCTTGAATGAATCCAAGACAAACCATACACCACTCAGGGTTCGAGCCATCCGATCTAGTCCTCAATCATGTTCGCGCTACTCGCTAAGACATCTTTTCAGATTCGTTTGACGAATCTCTAGCGTAATCGCTCATGTCGTGTCGACACACTAAGTCATTCGCACTATTCTTCAACATCTATCTCCCGTGCACGCCTAGGCGTTAGTTTGACAGTGTTCCTATCGCTATACACTCCAAGTGTATTTTCGTTCCCGACCGAGCGATACGTGATATCCCTCGCGACTCGTTAGCACCGAAAGGTCGATGTGCACGACGCGCGGCACAACTTTGCCAAAAGGCCGTGTGCATAGCCATCCCGTGCGGACTATATTCGAGTTTGCACGCTCACTGCTAATGTTGACGTAGGACTAGTTGGGCACACACGAGACTTGTTAACTTTTAGCATGTGTCTTCTATCGAGTCAAATTCGAAATCATTTGACACAAAAGCCATTGCCTATCGATGCACTCGATTGAACGCTTGAACAAACTTTTGGAAATATTTAGACTTATTGTATGGACATGCCACGGGACATTTGAGAGAGAGCACACACTTCTTTATCGATAACGAGCTTTCAAAACTGAGAATTCCGACTTGAAGTCCAAGGACGTAAAGCCGTGCTCTGATACCATTATGTCACGCCCCGCTCCCGTAGGAGCGATCATCCTCGCTAAGGCATGATGCCGCACAAGCCTAGATTGTGCTCGTGCAAGGCATGTTCTATAACGGCCAATTTGCAGCGACGGGGTCGTCGCACAGAAGTCCCAAGCAGATACGTTGAATACGCAGCGGAATTTAGAACAAGCACATATGAACACAAGTTATTCAAAAGAAACTCTTTTATTGATATTGAATACAAGATTACATTTGTCGGCTCAAGGCCAAATTACAAGTCTCTCGTGCTCACTTTTCTCTCATTTGTACAAGTCACTCTGCTCTCTCTCATCTCACGATACAATTGGTTGAGCCGGCGGAAGCTTCGGAAGGCAATGTCCATACATTATGTCCCATATAAGACTTGAGTTCACACGGCCGTACCCTTCGACTCGCCAAGGAACTCTTTGCCTCGTCGCATCCAAGCGGCTCTGCGCCACGAGCTTCTACCTGTGCCTGCACATGAAACACGGTGTGGATGTCAGTACTCAATTGTACTGTTGGAGTGAGCTCCTCGCCCATCCATACATAATCGACACGTTCATTTTACTTTGTGCAATACAAGTCCCTTTCGATTTTCTTTCTAGTCTTGCCTTAGGATCAGTTTTAAGACTACGATGCTTGACCAAACCGACATGCAACAACATGGTCTTGCTTCAATGCCAACGTGTATTTCGATCGAGGCAGTTTCTCATCGCTTATGTACTTGACCAAACTTAAACTCGGGACGACAGGGTCGTGCCAACATATTCGGGAACGTGCTTCGCCGAAGAGCAACTTATACGAACTCGCCCGTGCTAGAACTTAACTTGTTTTACGTGCCTCAAGACCCTTCTTGTGCATTCAATTCTTGTGCCAAGGACGGCAAGGGGACGACTCGTGCAGGTCGTGCCTAACGACTCCCTGACTTAGCCAACTTTTATATTTCGGTCCTTTCGACTTAAAGCGATAGCACTTGACTTAACTTACGCAAACTTAGGCCAACAATGCCGATATGCGAAAGCCAATACACGAATGCCAATACTTGATACGCGAAAGCCAATACGCGAATGCCAATACTTGATACGCGAAAGCCAATACGCGAATGCCAATACTTGATACGCGAAAGCCTTGCTTTGTGCCAAAGCACGTGTCTTGCTGACATAAGCTATAACCCATTCCTCTCGTGCTGATACAAGGCTGGCACTAACGGGATTACATCTTATTGACTTGCTACATATCGTGCTAGACTGTCTCATGATTCGACCGACACCGTGCTAGTACTCGATGCTATCCAAAGGCAAACACGCGGATTGTCCCTCTTGCCGACACATCTATATGAGTGGTCGCTAGCAATGTCAAGCTATCTTGGACTGGCTCGTGGGATATCGTGTAGCTTCCCTTCCCGGAAATTTTGAATAATTTTTTATTTATTATTATATTTATTTGAATTGAATAAGAATTTTTAGATTTTATAAATAATTATTTAGTTAATTAATACGGTAGGTGACTTTAGCCATAATTGAGTTTTGGAGCACCAGACGACTAGGAATCATGGCACGGATAGTGCAGTTGCGTGCTTTGACTAGTGTTTAGCCATGGTAGGGGAATACTGAGCCATAAGAGTGTCATAACTAGGAAAACTAGGCCAAGTTGCGACTTAACCGTACCGAAGATTTTATTTATTATTTAATTATATTATTGAGTTTTAGGGAACCCGGTTGTACCGAACCTGTCCAGCTTGGGCCCAAGTCAAATCCAAGCCCATGTAGTCATGCAGTGGGACCAAATACGGCCTTGTAGACATGTTTAGTAAATGCAAATATTTTGTATATATTTTAGGAATTGGCAATTATTTTCTTAATATTTATTATATGTAAACTATAGGTATTATTAATTTTAAATAGCATTTTAGAATATTGATACGATTTTCTGGGGCCCAACAATGGGAGTATATGATATGCCCATCCAGGAGCTACTATTTAATTATTTTAATTACTAGTAGAATTATTATTATTAATAATATTACTATTGTGGTTATTGAAAATAAGCTATTTATTATTATTAGTTATTATTAATTTATCCTTTATCAAAAGAATAATATATATGTGTATGTGTTTTTATATAAAAATACATGTACGTATATGGGTGTGGGTGTATTTATATATAAATACATAAATGTATAAATGTGTTTGTATAGATATAAATAAATATATTATACATGAGTGTATGTGTACATGTATATGAATATATGTGTAGGTGTACATATTAATATATGTATATGTACAAGTATATGGTATGTATATATAATATACATATAAATAAATGGGTATATATAATATATATGTACATGTGTATATATATATATATATATATATATATATATATATATATATATATATATATATATATATATATATATATATATGTGTATAATATACATGGATAGTTAAATAAATATATAGACATCTATAAGGATTAATAAACCTTGTGAATAGAATGAATAAACCAAAGGAAGAATAGGATCCAGCCCAAACCGAACAGCACCCCAGCTGAGCAAGCTCAGCTCTCCCGGCCCAATGGGACACCCCCAGCAACATCAGAAACCCGACCCCGACCCTCTGTTTAATCACAGCCATGATATACATCTGTATATATATGCGACGAAAACGAGAGTTAACAAACCCTAACCTCCCTTCTCGTGAAGCCTCAACCTCCAACCCACGGCGCCCTCCCCGACCCCTGGGCGGTCCCAGCGCCGCCGTAAGGCCGCCACCGACACGGCAAGGCCAGAGCATGCCGGCGCAAAGCCAAACGGACAGAAGCACAGACACAGCAAGGGTACGATCTTCGTCGTAGGAATTCTTCGCATCTGCTCAACCATTCCCCGAGCCGCTTGTTCAGGTATGAACCCTATATATACACCTTCAAACCCACTAGATAGGTTTGAATGGAGACGAGCAGGAATCGATCTAAAAATTGACATAAAGTTGAGTAAAAACTGTTTCGAAAATAGGGCACTGAAACAGTTGAAACTCCCTGTTATGAAGGCCGATTTCTATCGGACCCGCGAACAATTTTGAGAACCATTTGAATAGAATTGAAGACAATATAACCGAGATGAAAACCCCATTATTAGTTTAATTTTTAGTCTTGTATCCAGTAAGTTAAATTAGTTTAAAAATCGAGGAAAAACTGTGAAAACAGTTTCCAAAAAATAGAAAAAACTCATCCACACGACGTGCGTTCCGCCAAATCGGGTGACGTGGTCGCGAACCAAAAGCATCAAAAGCTGTGTAATGGCTTCATGGTCGTGTGTTCTTTGACGGAATTCAAATTGGTCGCGTGTGCGCAACAAATTTGATCTGTATCCGTCGAAATTTCCCGTATCGGCCATTTTGTAAAATTTTCAATTACTTTGTGCACGCTCGTCAGATCGAGACGAAACTTGCGCCAACAGGACCGTATCATTTTTCTGGTCCTGTATGCCAAATTTGGTCCGATTCTGAGACAGTTGATAAAATTGCCGTTTTACGGGCCCTACGGTCCGACTCAACGGGTGATTTTGTGCACGGCCCGCCAGAATCCAACTTTGGACATACGGTTGGGTTCGTATCAGAAAACCAAATCTGTAGACATGTAGTTTGATGACTTTAGAGACCGTTGACTCTGGCACGCTTTTCGGTGCAAAACGGGTCCAACGGCGGACATCATTTTTGCCCGAAATTACCGTTTTGCCCATGTGTCCATAATTGGACTTAAGGACAGCCAATCCTAGCTAATTTGATTATTCTGAGAATGTTGGCGATGTTTGTTTCAGCTTTCGGAGACAATTGTGATGACTTGGACGTTATGGCGTACCAGTTGACGGTATTTATTGATTCTTCGCGCTGCCACCAGGCAAGTATACCTTGCCTTCCTCTACAGTTTATTTACATGCATATTTCTATTATCATATAGTTTTACTAGTTGGTTATACTTGTGATTTATATATCGTACATGCTAGTATAGCTATAGTCCTTGTACCTGGTTAGCCTTGTAGTTTCATATTGGATTAGTTCTCTCGTATATCGTGATAGGGTCGTGTCGTGTCTTCACCTGTGTCTTGACTGAGTCATGTCTGCAAGTATGTGTGAGTAAACTGCTAGCCCGGAGGCGCCGAAGTCTCCCATGCGGTTATCCAGAATCCTACCTTGAGCCGCAACTCGCTTCCCCCGGGCCGACCTGATCCCGGTGCCTCGGCGATCACTCGAGAAGACTACACCTTGTCGACAAGTTGTCCAATGACCATGCAAGACTCAACTCGATCTACCAAATCCTTCCTTAACATGACCATGCTTTTCATCTTTCTATCAAGACTTAACGAGACTCCTGTAAACCCTCTAAATTTTTACTAAATTTTTTTATTTATAAATTTGGTTTTAATTCTTGCCTTGTATTGTACGTCGTATAGTCGTATTGTACGTCGCGTACGAGTTCGTATTTTGTATGCCTCATCGAGTGCGAATATGTGTGAGATAAATATTTTTGTAAAACATTTATTTTAGAAGCTTGTTTTTTTTAAAATTATAAATATTTTCGATTACTTAAAATGGTAAACTGCGACGCATTGGAAATTTCCAAAACTAATTTAGAAAACTATGTTTCAGTGCATATGAGGTGCATAAATTTAGGTTTCGTATATATAAGTCTATTTTTGAAATTAATTAATATTAATATTTTATTAATCAAAAATATATTTAAAAATACTTAATATTTTCAAAATTATTATTATTGGTATTTTTGGAAAATATAATTAAAAATTAGTGTGGCCATTTTAAATCTTGATTTGATTTTATGGTTTTAATTTAAAAAGCTTAAAGGTAGAATTCATATTTAAGTTTAGATTATCTACGTTTAAATTAGAATTTAATTTAGATTTGATTTTTGAATTATTTAAATGGGGTTTAAACAAACCCAAGCCTTATCCAACTGGGAATTTCCACATCCTATAAATAGGCAGGTACTCCTCCAATTTCCACACCACAATCACAATGTGCATCGTGTCGGTGCCCTCATTTTCCTTTCCACTATATTTTTTACAGATACATTATTTTTTGACCCAAGGCCGAACAATCCGACCCTCCACTCCCGTCGTGTCGAACACCCTCGACACAACGCAACTCATCCCCGACACAAATTCTTCCTATCCCAACCCTAAAAATCTACTACTGCCACAACCACCTCCATCGACTCCATCCTCTCCGACCAACCACCACCTTCCACTCCTCCTCCCGGACACCACCCATCGCGCAACCATCCACAGCAGCCACCGCCGTGGAACACCCGCCACCAAGGCAGCCATCAGTACCCTGCCACCACCAGCGTAGCACCAACCACTCTCTCTATCTATAATACCCCGCCTACAGCCGTCACCGCCAATCCGCGGGTCTCCGGCAACCCAGCCAGCGACACACCGTCGCTACCACCAATTTCCCAATCTCCACCGACACTGTCCCCAAAAATCCATAACAAAGAAGTAGTGGTGAGAACCCTCACCTGGCCGTCGACTTCCGACGCCAGCCGCCCGTGCTCTATCGGTCGAACCACACCGGCGAGCTAATCTACACCAAAGCCCAGGCGCCGGAGTCCCCCGCCGAGCACCGCATCCGCTCCGCTCCCGCCGCCCGGGGGCAGCGTCGACCGTCGACTCTCCCTTCTGCGTCGCTCCTCCCGACTGCCAAGCTGCCGCCCCTCTGACTGTTCTCCATGCGCCGCCCCATCTCGGTGAGCGCCGACGAACCGTTGGCACAATCCCCACCATGCACGCCCGGACCACGCCATCGAAACCCCTTTTTCTACCGGAGACGCCGCCAGATCTGGACCTGCCGCCTCTCCGTTTCTTCCCAGATCTGGACCACCGCCTTCGCCATAGTCCCCGCACGTCGCCCCGGTCTTGGCAGCGCCGGCGAGCAACGCCTTGCCACGTGCATCCACCCTTCGCCATGGCCCAGCCCCGAAGCCGAGCGCCGGTAACCCCTTTACTCCGACTACTTCCTCTTCTGTTCTCTCTCTTTCTCTGAAACATTGGGGGAGGGTTTATAATTAATAAAAAAATTTATTATTATTTATTATATTTATTAGTATTATTATTATTATTATTATTATTGTAGGTGTTGACACAAAGTCACAGTCAACCAAATATTGATAACATTGACTAAATAATACTTGTAATAATTCAATACGACACACGATGACTACATCCAGCTCAAGTCAGACGATAGCTCAGTCTTTGCAATACAAGTTATTTCTGAGTCTGTATTTTATACTTTTATTGAGTCTAGACTGTTGTAAGTTGAGTCATGCTGAGCTCTTGAGACTCTACCAATAACCTACCCAAAATCTATAAGCTCCACACATCCAAAATATGCCCATTTTCCTATTGGACCAGTTCTGTGCTCTGGAGACAGAGTTCGGGCCGAACTCTGCCTCCACACAGAGTTCGGGCCGAACTCTGTCCCCTAAATTTCAGCACCCTAATTTTTAGGGTTAGCTGGTTGCTAGTTGTCCAATGGCTAAATATTTGAAAATTCCTACCAGAATTCTGGCCGAATTCTGCTTGCCAATATCCTATAAATAGGCCAAGAATTCTCTCATTTCAAATCATCCAATCTTCTCATCTCTTCTCTCTTAAGCTCAATATAATCCATACCCTTCTTCATCTACTAGCCACAAGCTTCCTAAGCCTCGAGTGCTCAGCATCTCTCAGTTAGGAATTTTGTGCAAGAGTTCAAGTAGTCGCTTGGAAAATTCTAAGCATCGCCACTGCGATCCTTTGTAAGAAGTTGACGTGCTCTTCTGAAGAAAAGGCATGGGTTGTAACTACTATTTCACAAATAGTGGATTTAATCCTGAGCTAGAGTTCTCAGGCCTGGACTAGTCCTCCACGAGGGAAACCAGGTTAAAATCGGCTGTGTTTGCGTATGCTTTCTTGCTCCCTATTTATTTCCACATTTACTCTATTAATTTTAGATTGTGAAAGAGTTTAATTTTTAATTGGCTATTATCGCTATAAACTCTATTCACCCTCCTCTAAAGTTGTCATCTGTTCTTCAATTGGTATCAGAGCTCTGTTCTCTCAATAAGGATTAACATCCTAGAGCTGATCCATGGCAACCACACAATCCTTGATTTCCAATCATGGTGAAGGGCAGTCCACTCATAGGCCTCTCCTATTTGATAGAACTAACTACACATATTGGAAAACAAGGATGAGCTTCTATCTCAAGTCGCTAGACTTTGACCTGTGGACTATCGTCACTGACGGTTACAAAAAGCCTGCCAGGATAGTTGTCGATGGTGATCTCGTTGAGAAACCATACGACAAATATTCTGACGAGGAGAAGAAACAAGCAAGTCTAGACGCAAGAGCTATTAATGCTTTATTCTGTACTATAGACAGGAATGAGTTCAACAGGGTCTCAACATGCACCACCTCTCACGAAGTATGGAGACTTCTAGAAGTGACGCATGAGGGAACCACCCAAGTCAAGGAATCAAAGATAAGCCGTCTCACTCAAGAATATGAAGCCTTCAAGATGAAGCCAAATGAGACGATTACTCAAATGTTCACAAGATTCCTCGATATCATCAATCCTTTATCCTCACTTGGCAAGCAATATTCCAATCACGGGAAGATTCGCAAGCTACTTAGGGGGCTACCAAAGAGTTGGAACCCTAAGGTGACAGCCATCATAGAAGGAAATGATCTCACAACCATGTCCATGGAGACCTTGATGGGAAAGCTGATGACTCATGAGCTTGACCTCAAGGACTTCAAAGAGCCTGCTCTTAAGGCTAAGGAGATCGCACTCAAAGCTCACCGAAGGAAGGCTGAACCCGAAGAGACGGATGACGACAACTCAGAAGATAATCAAGCTCTTATGGTCCGTAACTTCAAGAAATTCCTTCGCTTCAATCGAAGAAAGAAGGAACCACAAGAAGATGGCGAAGAAGAGCCAACTTGCTACGGTTGCAAAAAGACTGGATATGTCTGAAAAGACTGTCCATTCTTAAAGAAAAGCAATCGTTATGAGAAACCGTACAAGAAGCCTTCCACAAAGAAATATGCCAACACAAGCATATGGCATGAAAGCGAAGCTAGTGACTCCGAGGAAGAGAAGGACTCACCTCAAGACACTGCAAATGTGTGCCTAATGGCAACATCCGACAAAGTATCAAACGAAACTCTTGATGACTTCACCTTTGATGAACTTGGCGATGTTTTCACCGATTCACTTAGTGATCATAAAAAGGTCATTGGTAAATACAAACACGCCAAGAAAAAGATCAAAAGTCATGAAGTCGAAATTCAAAGACTTTCTTTATTGCTTGATAACATTAGAGACACTTCACCCACGGATGTTATAGATGAGGTATCTGAGCTTAAAATAAGCTTGCATGATGCCGAGGCACACATTGAACTACAAACACAAGAAATCACAGCACTCAACACGGAGCTTGCTGAAGAAAAGAGTAGACACAAAGTTTCAATTACTAAGATATATGGTTTGAATGCTAAGGTTGTTGAACTGCAGACTGTCTCTAAGAGATTAGAGACTAAATTGGGAAAACAGGTTGCTCAACCTCAAACCCAATCACACAAGACACACATAAAGCATGACACTACTCATACTAGTCAACCACGTCATCCACCTACAGTACGTAATCATGCTTACATGTACACACACTTTCATAAAACACACAAACCACATGCACGTAGAAATAATTCTCATATATTGCACAATCATCATAGATATAATCATCACTATGTTACACAAAAACAAAATTACCATCATTCTACATATAGACATCATCACCATGATATTCCATATAGACAATATCACCATGCCACTCCATATCACTCTATGCATAGTCATCATCACCATACTAACCCTCCACATCATCATCATGCCACTCCACATCATTCTTATAGATATCATTCTCATGTTCCTAACATAAATAAGAATGCTATATGTACTTATTGTGGATCTCATGGTCACATTTTACCGCAATATAGAGTTAGAAGATTAGTGGATAAAAAGATATATGCATGGTTTCCGAAAACTAACTTTTCAGGACCCTCAAGAACTTGGGTATCAAAGGTCACATCTACTCTTGATGTAGGTGGACCTTCCCTCCTCAACTAAAAGTAAGTGGATTCTCAATAATGGATTCTCGCGGTATATGACGGGAGACGCAAACTTTTCGCATCACTATCGATGAAGAGAGAGGGATACGTATCCTTCGACAACAACTTAAAAGGGTACATTATAGGTAATGGTATCATTGGTCATCCTCCCTCTCCCGTAATAAAGGATGTCTGCCTAGTGACCGAGTTAAAGCATAACCTGCTCAGCATTAGTCATCTTGCTGACCATGGATATGACATTAACTTTGGACAAAATAAATACGTTATTTATGATAGGTCAACGGGAGACATTGCTTTTGAAGGGATAAGAGAGGATAATATTTATATTTTCTATTTGTCTAGAGATGCTAACAATGCAGGTAGATGTCTATATGCTCATAAAGATGAACGATTACTATGGCACCAGCGTCTTGGTCATGCCAATATGGATACCATATCCAGGCTATTGACCAAGAAGCTAGTTAGAGGCTTGCCCGATATCACATTCAAAAAGGATACGGTATGTGCCGAATATGAATTAAATAAGGCAACCATGTCCTCATTTCATTCCATTAACTCTGTAAGTACTACAAGACCCCTACAATTACTACATATGGATTTATTTGGCCCTAGTAGAGTAGCCAGTCTTGGTGGAAAACTCTATGTCTTTGTTATTGTTGATGACTTTTCTAGATTTACTTGGGTTTTCTTTCTTACAAATAAAAGTGATGCTATTTCAGTTTTCAAGATTTTTGTTAAGAAAGTTCAAAACGAAAAAGGCTACATGATTACTCGAATCCGAAGTGATCATGGAGGCGAATTCGAAAATTATGATTTTGAAAAGTTTTGTGATTCTAATGGTTTTGATCATGAGTTTTCTTGTCTAAGAACTCCTCAACAAAATGGTGTTGTGGAGCGAAAGAATAGGACTCTTGGCGATATGGCTAGAGTCATGTTGAACAAATCCTCACTTTTGAAATACTTTTAGGCTGAAGCTGTCAGTACAGCATGCCATATTTTAAATAGGGTGCTTATTCGTCCTATTACGAAGAAACACCCTATGAGCTTTAGTTTGGAAGAACCCCAAATGTTTCTTATTTTAGAGTTTTTGGTTGTAGATGTTTTATCCTTAACACCAAAGACAACTTAGGCAAATTTGATGCCAAAGCTGACGATGGTATTTTCCTTGGCTATGCTGCCAAGAGTAAGGGATATAGAGTTTTTAACAAACACTCACTAATTGTGGAAGAGTCAACCAATATGACTTTTGATGAAGATAACAGTGTAGCAACAACTCTTGATGATGATGTTGAGCCATCAACTTCTACTCCAATGAATACCACAACCGAAACTAACTCTCTGGAGGGCTTGCCAAAGAAATTCTCTTTCAAGCCGTCACATCTAGAAAATTTGGTAATAGGTGAGGTTTCACGTGGAGTAACTACTAGATCATCATTAAGAGACTCTATTGCTAGCACTGCCTTTATTTCACAAATTAAGCCGAAAAATATTTCAGAAGCTTTCAATGATGAATTTTGGATTACTGCTATGTAAGAGGAACTCAACCAATTCGAGAGGAGCCAAGTATGGGAACTCGTTCCTAGACCGGCTAATCACTTGATAATTGGTACTAAATGGGTTTTTAGAAACAAAGTGAATGAAGATGGTTCAGTCACACGCAACAAAGCTTGTCTAGTAGCCCAAGGATACAACCAAGAGGAAGGTATCGACTACGATGAGACGTATGCTCATGTTGCTAGACTGGAATCCATTCGGATGCTTTGTGCATTTGTAAACTTTCAAAATTTCAAACTATTTCAAATGGATGTTAAAAGTGTTTTCTTGAATGGATTAAGGAGGAAGTTTATGTAAAACAACCCCCCGGATTTGAAAATCACAAATTTTCCGACCACGTGTTCAAGCTAAAGAAAATGCTATATGGCCTTAAACAAGCCCCTAGAGCTTGGTATGAACGGCTAAGCAGTTTCTTGCTTGAGAAAGGTTTTTCAAAAGGGAAAATTGATACCACACTTTTCATAAAATCTTTTAAAGACACTATTATTTTAATTCAAATATATGTAGACGATATTATTGTTGGTTCTACTGATGAAACCCTCTGTCAAGAATCTGCCAAGTGTATGCAGACAGAATTTGAGATGAGCATGATGGGGGAGCTCAACTACTTTCTTGGACTGCAAGTGAAACAAATGGCTAATAGAACCTTCATCTGTCAGTCGAAGTATACAAAGGACATGCTGAAGAAATTCGATCTTGACAACGTCAAAATAATCAGCACTCCAATGGCTACTTCAACCAAACTTGAACCAGATGAAAGCGGCAAATCCGTAGATCAACGTAAGTATCAAGGTATGATAGACAGCCTACTTTATTTAACTGCTAGTCGTCCTGATATTATGTTTAGCATTTGCCTATGTGCTAGATATCAAGCAAATCCTAAGGAATCACACATGACTGCGGTTAAGCGTATCTTTCGATACCTTAAGGGTACGGTTACAGTGGGCCTATGGTATCCCAAGTCAACATTATTTGACCTCATTGGTTACTCTGATGCTGACTTCGCCGGATGCAAGGTCGACCGTAAGTACGAGCGGTACGTGTCATTTATTAGGAAAGGCTTTAGTCTCTTGGTTTAGCAAGAAACAGAATTCTGTCGCACTATCCACAACAGAAGCTGAATATATCACAGCTGGGCGTTGTTGTGCACAAATTCTGTGGATGAAGCAAACCCTTGAAGACTACAACTTATCTTTTATGCACATTCCAATCTTTTGTGACAACACTAGTGCTATAAATTTGACTAAGAACCCAATCTGTCACTCACGCACGAAGCACATTGAAATTCGACACTACTTTTTGCGTGATCATCAGCAAAATGGCACAATTAACTTAGAATTTATTGACACTGATCATCAGTTAGCAGATTTCTTCACAAAGCCATTATCCGAAGAGCGCTTCAATTTTCTTTGTCGTGAACTTAGAATTTTAGATGAAGCTGTTATAAATTAAAATAAACCTGCATAAATATCGATTATATTGTGATTCTCTTATGATGAACTTGCTATGGGTACAAGCCGAAAGGGTCCTTCTGACAACAAGGCGTAAAAGCCTAAGCGACACGGTACACTAGTTCTCAGGACTACCGCTAGCTGGGATCCGGCCCTTACAGCTAACCCATGGCAACTTCAAAATATTAAATTATGATATAACTCCTTGTTTATTATATGGTATATTTTTCTTTATCACATGCTGAAATACTACTTTTTTAACTTTATATTACTGCTTCAAACTCACTATCTGTTTACTTATTGGATCTTTCCTATATTTATCCTCATGTATTATATTGGTTTTTCTATTACTTAACCAATATTTTTTATTTTTTGCCTGATTCCTGTTCTATGACCAGGACCCGGAATTCGGGCCGAACTCGGCCCCTATCAGAGTTCGGGCCGAATTCGGCCTGACTGTTCCAGAACCGGGGACAGTCTCAGCCGTTGATCAAAAGTTAGATCCAATGGCCATGATTTGGTCCGACCAAGAGAAACCCTTCTCATATTTTTGGTCTCTCTTCTCTCTTCTTCCTTCTTACCACCTTTTCCACTTCTCTAACACAATTCTCTCAAAACCCTAACCCTAATTTCTCCTTTCTAGAGCTCCATTCTTTCCCAAACTCAAGGAGAAGGCTCATTTTTCAATTCTCTTTCACTGTTCATCACTATTTTGAGGTATAACTTCATACTCTTCTATATCTCAATTTTTTCTATTATTTATTGTGTTATGGCTCCTCGTTTGCTCAACCGCGGGAAGAGACTTCGGACCGAGGGCGCATCCTCGTCGAATGCTCCTCCTCCCGTTGAGCTGTCCGTTGCACCACTCGTTGCACCGGTCGTTGAACAACAACAACCAATCCATCCGTTGTTCAACCCTCCATGTCCACACAATCCGAACACTTTTGACGACCGAATTTTTGTATCACTAGACGCATCAAATGATTGGTTTAGCGATTTTTGGACACGTCCGGTGGTTAAGGGACACCCTATCAAATTTACAATATTTTCACAATATGACTCTATTTTTTATGATATTTGTCTTGACGAACTTGTCGCTACGAATTCCGTCATTTATCGTAGTGCTATTCGAATATTTTACTGCAACTTAACCCATGATGATACTCATATTTATTCACGAGTTGAGGGAATTGATATCTCCTTTGACGATTTCGAATTGGCCGACTACCTTGAACTCCAAGATCCAAACTCTTGGGAGAAGCTTGTTGAAGCTCGGTCGTTCCAATTTCTAGATGGGACTTCCCTTGAAAGCTTCAAGGACGACTTGTGTACTCCTAACACACGTCCTCGCAGGCTTATGGCAAAATATCTCAATCCCTATTTCTATGAACTTCATCGGATCATCTTCAACACCATTCTACCCAAAGTGGGTTCTACCGATGAAGTCACTTATTTTGAAATATCGGCATTGTATCATCTTCACTTTTGTATTCCGTTTAATCTTCCACGTACCACAATGGACTAGATGATTAACTGTCGGAAGAAACCAAGAGCCTTGGTGTATGCCTTATATCTTTCTATGGTCTTTCGTGCATTTCATGTACCCCTTGATGAGTGTCCATTCTTACCTGCTCCTGCCTTCCTATCTAAGGTACGGCGACTTCAGGCAGCCGTAGCCTTACCTGTTGCTTCTGAGCATTCTGATGATGAGCCTGATGCACCTCCACTTGGACAGGATGTGCCTCCTCCTCCTGCTACCCTTGACTCTATCCAGACCATGCTCCGAGATCGCTTCACCTTAGAGGACGATCGTTGGACTCAGCTGGATTATCGTACTACCTTGCAGATGAGTGCCATCAGCAACTCGCTGCACGATATTCGGTATTCCATGTCTCGCCATCCTTCCATGCCCATTCCTATGGAGCGGGACCCCGGTCGTGAGGGACATCGTATTGATGATCCTTGGGTCATGCGCTACTTGGATCCGGATGCAGCTTTCGTGGACCCCAGTCGTTCCTTCTCAAGTCCTTCCGGCGACGCTGGGCCTTCACGTGCTCCATGATGGATATGGCTCCTACTTGATGCTGCTACTGAGGATCGTAGCTTATGATTTATGCTTTCTAGTTTTTCAGTTGATTAGTTGCATTTTATGTACTTGGTTTGTAGAAGACTTATTATGTTTTGATGACTCTCCTTATGAGTTGTGACTCTTGAGACTTTGGTAGTTTATATGCCATTCGCTCGTTATGTTAGTTTATATGCAGTTTCTTCTCTTTTGGTATGTTTGCCCTTTATTAATTGTTTTATCTTATATTGCTAAATGCCAAAAGGGGGAGAGATATGTATATTCTATATTCTTTTTGTCTATGTATATGTACTTTTGGGAGATTATTCTTATCAGGCCAACAAGATGCAACGCAATGCTTACGGGGGAGCTATTTGTTTAGCTCGGTACCGATTATGGGGGAGCTATAATTTTATCGTTGAATGTGTCCAGGTATGAATATTGAATATACAATTATTATTTTGTCAATTATCAATATGGGGGAGATTGTTGACATAATGTCACAGTCAACCAAATATTGATAATATTGACTAAATAATACTTGTAATAATTCAATACGACACACGACGACTACATCCAGCTCAAGTCAGACGACAGCTCAGTCTTTGCAATACAAGTTATTTCTGAGTCTGTATTTTATACTTTTATTGAGTCTAGACTATTGTAAGCTGAGTCATGCTGAGCTCTTGAGACTCTACCAATAACCTACCCAAAATCCATAAGCTCCACACATCCAAATTATGCCCATTTTCCTATTGGACCAGTTCTGTGCTCTGGAGACAGAGTTCGGGCCGAACTCTGCTTCCACACAGAGTTCGGGCCGAACTCTGTCCCCTAAATTTTAGCACCCTAATTTTTAGGGTTAGCTGGTTGCTAGTTGTCTAACGGCCAAATATTTAAAAATTCCTACCAGAATTCACCAGAATTCTGGCCGAATTCTGCCTGCCAATATCCTATAAATAGGCCAAGAATTCTCTCATTTTAAATCATCTAATCTTCTTATCTCTTCTCTCTTAAGCTCAATATAAGTCATACACTTCTTCATCTACTAGCCACAAGCTTCCTAAGCCTCGAGTGCTCAGCATCTCTCAGTTAGGAATTTTGTGCAAGAGTTCAAGAAGTCGCTTAGAAAATTCCAAGCATCGCCACTGCGATCCTTTGTAAGAAGTTGACGTGCTCTTCTGAAGAAAAGGCACGGGTTGTAACTACTATTTCACAAATAGTAGATTTAATCCTGAGCTAGAGTTCTCAGGCCTGGACTAGTCCTCCACGAAGGAAACCAGGTTAAAATCGGCTGTGTTTGCATATACTTTCTTGCTCCCTATTTATTTCCACATTTACTCTGATTAATTTTAGATTGTGAAAGAGTTTAATTTTTAATTGACTATTATCGCTATAAACTCTATTCACCCCCCTCTAGAGTTGCCATCTGTTCGTCAGTAGGTAGTGGTATAATCATTATTATTATTATTTCTATTATTATTATTATTATTATTATTATCATTATTATTTATTATTAGTTTATTATTATAATTTGTTATTATTAGTATTATTAGTATTATTATTATCAAGATTTTACATGTTTGCCATTAAAATCTTGTTTATTGCAAATTTCAATACAAACAGAACAGTGTTACAATGTAGGACTTAGACGTAGTCCTAGGAGTACACTTTTGTTTATCTGGGTCCCTTGTGCCGATGGAGCGAGTGGTAATACGTTAACTCCGTTGACGATCTGACGACGGTTCTCAGTTCTCTGAAGGTCTGGGTTGCTTCGGGAGCTGGAGCATGAGGAAAGGAAGAAGACGTTGAGTGTCTCTGTCTCTCTGCCTGTGTGATTGCTCGTCTCCATCTGTGTGCAGGTCTTCGAGTGTATGTCCGTACCTTTGATGAAGGAATGACCCTTCTATTTATAGCTTACAAGCTAGTTGCTCTCATACGCGCATATATAGGATGCGCTGGTGTGTGGGGACGCCACGTGATGATTGCTATTGGAGGCGCATAGATGATGGGCCCTGATGGGGGGTTGAATCCTTTCTACTGCATCAGTAGGCTGCGGCAGAGCTGACACGTGGCAGTAGAGAGGATCTTTCGGTTGCTGAGATATTAGGTGGTTAGCACCCCTTCGTCGGCTGAACTGAGTCAAAGGACACATGGCGTATATCTGTGGCTCAAAGACCTCGGTTTTGGTGGAGAGTGATCTGACTGGATGCGCCTGGGATCAGGCGCATGAGAAGACTTGGGCTTGTAACCTTTAGGAGTTACAAACCAGTCTGGGCGTATGGCCTGTTCGAGGCGCATGCGGGGCTTCAACAGTGACTTCGCCTCTGTCTTTAGGGATTAGAGGGAAGCCAGAGGCGCATGGCTTTTGAGGCACATGCAGAGCTTCAATGGTGACTTGGCCTCTGTCTTTAGGGATCAGAGGAAGGCCAAAGGCACATGGCTTTTGAGGCGCATGCAAAACTTGGGCGCATGGCTGCGGGGCGTATGCAGGTGGTTGGTAGGCCACGTGGTTCGTAGCCGTCAAGGGAAGGTAATAATGATGCCGATGTCAGAGACGCTTCATATTCTGAAAAAGCTGTCCACTACTCAGGGATGTCAGCTGTCACGTCAGGCCTCAGCATTTAATGTTTGTTGATGGGTGATTGACCTTTGAGTGGGCGCATTGATCGGCGTTCCCCTAGGACTATGGGGATGCATGAGGGCGCATCCCTGTGAGGCGTTTGGTGTTGAAGGGCGCATCCTTGGGAGGCGCTTGGTGTTGAGGGGACGCGTCTGTGTGATGCGCGGTCTGGCCAACGCATTCACTCCGTATGACACGTCTTTAATGGTGCGACTGTTACGTTCTTCGAGTGCTTTAAATAGCCGTTTTTGACTTGGCTGAATTCGAAGCGTCTGGTTCATCCGTTTAATACAAATTCGTTGCACGGGATTCGGAGAGCCATCCACTTGGCGCATGGGTTTGATTTGCCCGGCCTATAAATAGTGGCATGGAGAGGGTTTGCTTCTCGTTCTCTCACGTCTTCCCGAAGTGAATTTGTCTGCTCGAGCACATTCTGTTGATGAGATGCTCCCGAGGGTGAATATGCGATACAACGTTTTCATTAGTGCACTTGAAGGTGACTGTTACATCCAAAAGTCGGAGTCGAGGGCTTCCGAGGCAGGCGGAATGTGCCTGTTGCATCCAAATATGAGGATGCCCGAGCTTCGTCTCCGTTATGCTGGAAGAGCCGCAGATAATTGTGGTGCCGCGGCTTTGGAGTTTCTTTCTTCTGTCAGAGTGGGTGTTGCCCATTCTGGTTGTATTGAAAGCTGCTCCTTTAGCCGCGATTTCGATTGCGGTCTTCCTTGGTCTTTGGAGGCTCTTTTGAAGCCTCCCCTGGCTACTGGTCGATTTGCGGTGCTCCTCTCTTCCTCGGTTTAGGGAGCTCTTCCTCCAGTTAGAGGGTTGATTGCCACCCTCGTCCTGCTCAATAAATGCTTTATTAGTCGAAGCATTAGACTCCTGGTGAGCCTGGCTGGAAGGGTGGCACATAACTGAGCTGCTGAAGGGATGCACATAACTGACAAAGCACATAACTGAGCTGCTGAAAGGATGCGCCCTGCTGAGAGCGCATGGCGAGATGCGCCTGGCTGAGAGCGCATAGGGATTGTTGTGCCTATTTGAGGGCGCATGGTGTCTGCTGCGTCTGGCTGTAGACTTAGGATCTTTTCTTTGTAGAATTTCTCCCTTGTACAACCTTTTCTAGACATGTAATAGACTTTTATATGAATAAAAAAATCCTCTTTCAATGTCTATTTTTGTTGTTTTGCTGTGTGAATTATTTTGTCGTGTTTGGCGCATAGGATTTCTGGTCCTGAAATTCCATGCTTCTACAAGACCCCCTTCAAAGTTTTCAAAACTTTTGGACAAGTTTTGGAATACTTTGAATAAGAAGCATGGTGGTCGAAGCGCATGACTGTTGGGACGCATGACTGTTCGGGCGCATGGATACTCCGCTCATCAGTGATGGGGCGCATGCTCCTCTCAGTTAATGCAAATGATAACGCCTCGATAACCAAAGAGATTAATGATGATCTTTTTGGATTTATTTGCAGTTATCTCCTCACAGGACCCGAGACGGCGGCTGAGGTCACACTTCATCGGTTCACGCATGCGACTGGGCCTATAAATAGGCTTGAGATGGAGAGAGAGAGAGAGTTCTTCCTCTATTTGCTTTTGCCTTTTAGAGTTCTTCTTCAAAAAAAACCTAACTTTCTTCTCTCAAGGAATGGCTCCCAAGATTCTTCGCAGCGGTACTGGCAAGGGAAAGGAACCAGCAGAATTTGCCGAAGAGGATGCCTGTCACGCCCCGATCCCGCAGAGTCCTTTTCGTCCTCGCTTCGGGCTCTTTGGGACCGTTCGTCCTCGCTAAGGCGTGATGCCGTGCAAGCCTAAGTTGCGCTTGCACAAGGCCAAGACCTGAAACAAGACAAGATAGACAAGTTTGACAATACGCAGCGGAACGTATCGCAGATAATTGAAGCAGCAGCGGACATATTTCAGAATACAAGTATTGAACACAATGGTAACAAGAACATTTCTCTTTATTGATTTCATTTGAACAGATTACAAGCTCTCGATTCTCTCTGATACAATATTACATTCTCTCAGAACTTTACAGATTACAATGATCCCGTTACCATACATTACATCCTTTTATATACAAAACCAAACTCTTGTACAGATGTCATCTCTTGGCATCTCTTCTGATTTCTGGCTCCTGAGGATGAGGCACGGGCTATCGCTTCGGGCTATCCTTTTCGATGCATGGTGCACCTGCATGCAGACTGATGATGGGTCAGTATATCAGCATACTGGTGAATGTGTGAACAAAGAGCTACATTTAACTGAAACGATCACTGTTCATTTAGTGGGAAAACGTTTCTTGTGATGTGATCTTGCTAGTTTTACCTAGATTCATTCCATGCATACAGAGTCAGTTTACATATCTTTTGAAAACACATCTTTGAAAAGCCAACATTTGTTTCACTTTATTTCATCTCAAGCATACAAGGGACTATTCAATTCTAGCACGATGAGTATTCATTTGTGCAGTGCGCAGCATGTTTCATGAGCATATCATTTCTTTTATTCGAGCAACTGTTAGGGACAATGACAAGCATGATACATTATCTTTTATTTATGGAACATAGCATTTCTTGGTAACAGATTAATCTTTCAAGCAATTCGTCTAGCAAACTTAAGCAATACATGTGTATCACTTTTCAGTGATTCTTACCATAGCCGACCGTCCATCCCTGCACAAGACAAGGATTAGCATAAACATGATAAAACTATCATTTTCTATATGATCTAAACTCTTGAGGCACATTTTGATCTATCAGGCACATTTGATCTATTGGCAATTATTCATTTAGTCCATCAGATAACAAATAACAGATAACAGAGCCGAAGCCCCCAAGCAATAGAGCCGAAACCCCCAGATAGTGGAGCCGAAGCCCCCAGATAGTGGAGCAGAAGCCCCCAGATAGTGGAGCAGAAGCCCCCATACAAAAGAGAAGCCGTCGCCCCCATACAATAGAGCCGAAGCCCAGAGCCGAAGCCCCCAGGTAGTGGAGCCGTCGCCCCCAGATAACAGATAACAGATAACATACCGGCACCCATTTTCACATGGATGCTCTCAGCGTTAGACATACATTCGCAAGCAAGCAGTTGAGCAGTCTACTTCTTATACATGCAGGTTATCTAGTTTCTTGTACTAGCAAGGCAACAAGTCTTCTTATTAGCCTGCAGATTAATTCTTTCTTAGCATACAGGTTCTCTCTTTCCTTGTTCTTAGCATGGCAACATATGAAATCTCTTACAAGCATACAAACTGGTTACCATCTTGTTATTAGCATGACAAGGTTCTCTTTATCAAGGCAACATTCATTTCTTAGCAAGGCAACGTCTGAAATCTCTTAAAGCATACTCAATGATTAACCATCTTGTTATTAACAAAAGCATTCAATCAAAAACTCAGATTCTTAAGGCGTAAGCGAATCAGCAAATGAGACTTCGTCCACTCACCCAGATTAATCGTCTTCTGTTGCAGAGCCAGCAATCCGATCTTTCTGTTTATCTAGTGCCTTCACGGAGCGGGGCACTACATAATTACCCACCGAAAAGAAGTTTCGTCCTCGAAACTTAAGGAGAAACTTACGATATCCTTAGCAGCGATAGTCCTCATCCTTCGCCATCATCAATCCATGAAATCATAATTCAGGTCATATCAAAACTCTTGTTCAATCAAGCATTTCAATCTCAATCAATCAAATCGATAAAACATTTGCCGGCATCATAAAAATATTTACGGACTTATTGTATGGAACGTTCATCTCATTATTGATATCGAGTAGGCAACGGAATTTCGATCAGAAGACATGTACAAATTCAATTGAATCAAAATTGGCCAGAGGATCGTGTTGCTCTGATACCATTCTGTCACGCCCCGATCCCGCAGAGTCCTTTTCGTCCTCGCTTCGGGCTCTTTGGGACCGTTCGTCCTCGCTAAGGCGTGATGCCGTGCAAGCCTAAGTTGCGCTTGCACAAGGCCAAGACCTGAAACAAGACAAGATAGACAAGTTTGACAATACGCAGCGGAACGTATCGCAGATAATTGAAGCAGCAGCGGACATATTTCAGAATACAAGTATTGAACACAATGGTAACAAGAACATTTCTCTTTATTGATTTCATTTGAACAGATTACAAGCTCTCGATTCTCTCTGATACAATATTACATTCTCTCAGAACTTTACAGATTACAATGATCCCGTTACCATACATTACATCCTTTTATATACAAAACCAAACTCTTGTACAGATGTCATCTCTTGGCATCTCTTCTGATTTCTGGCTCCTGAGGATGAGGCACGGGCTATCGCTTCGGGCTATCCTTTTCGATGCATGGTGCACCTGCATGCAGACTGATGATGGGTCAGTATATCAGCATACTGGTGAATGTGTGAACAAAGAGCTACATTTAACTGAAACGATCACTGTTCATTTAGTGGGAAAACGTTTCTTGTGATGTGATCTTGCTAGTTTTACCTAGATTCATTCCATGCATACAGAGTCAGTTTACATATCTTTTGAAAACACATCTTTGAAAAGCCAACATTTGTTTCACTTTATTTCATCTCAAGCATACAAGGGACTATTCAATTCTAGCACGATGAGTATTCATTTGTGCAGTGCGCAGCATGTTTCATGAGCATATCATTTCTTTTATTCGAGCAACTGTTAGGGACAATGACAAGCATGATACATTATCTTTTATTTATGGAACATAGCATTTCTTGGTAACAGATTAATCTTTCAAGCAATTCGTCTAGCAAACTTAAGCAATACATGTGTATCACTTTTCAGTGATTCTTACCATAGCCGACCGTCCATCCCTGCACAAGACAAGGATTAGCATAAACATGATAAAACTATCATTTTCTATATGATCTAAACTCTTGAGGCACATTTTGATCTATCAGGCACATTTGATCTATTGGCAATTATTCATTTAGTCCATCAGATAACAAATAACAGATAACAGAGCCGAAGCCCCCAAGCAATAGAGCCGAAACCCCCAGATAGTGGAGCCGAAGCCCCCAGATAGTGGAGCAGAAGCCCCCAGATAGTGGAGCAGAAGCCCCCATACAAAAGAGAAGCCGTCGCCCCCATACAATAGAGCCGAAGCCCAGAGCCGAAGCCCCCAGGTAGTGGAGCCGTCGCCCCCAGATAACAGATAACAGATAACATACCGGCACCCATTTTCACATGGATGCTCTCAGCGTTAGACATACATTCGCAAGCAAGCAGTTGAGCAGTCTACTTCTTATACATGCAGGTTATCTAGTTTCTTGTACTAGCAAGGCAACAAGTCTTCTTATTAGCCTGCAGATTAATTCTTTCTTAGCATACAGGTTCTCTCTTTCCTTGTTCTTAGCATGGCAACATATGAAATCTCTTACAAGCATACAAACTGGTTACCATCTTGTTATTAGCATGACAAGGTTCTCTTTATCAAGGCAACATTCATTTCTTAGCAAGGCAACGTCTGAAATCTCTTAAAGCATACTCAATGATTAACCATCTTGTTATTAACAAAAGCATTCAATCAAAAACTCAGATTCTTAAGGCGTAAGCGAATCAGCAAATGAGACTTCGTCCACTCACCCAGATTAATCGTCTTCTGTTGCAGAGCCAGCAATCCGATCTTTCTGTTTATCTAGTGCCTTCACGGAGCGGGGCACTACAATGCCCCTGTCACCATTGTGACTCCGGCCGACATTCGGCCTGCGGTGATGAGTGGGTGTCGTCTTTTCCACTATTTTTGTTCAGATGAGCTCTGGATCATACGACTGAGTTGGTGTGCCCTAACTCTCTGGTGCCGACGCGCACGGACTTCTGTCCTGATGATGCGTCGAGGTTTTATCCCGTCGACGTGTATGGGTTTAGGCCCTTATTATGCACCGAGGTTTAACTACTAACGCGCATGGGTTTACACCCTGATGATGCGCCGAAGCTTCTGCTGACGCGCATGGGTTTATGCCCTGATGATACGCCGAAGCCTTACTGCTGACGTGCATGGGTTTACACCCTGATGATGTGCCGAAGCCTCACTGCTGACACGCATGGGTTCACACCCTGATGACGTGCCGAAGCTTCTCTGCTGACGCGTATGGGTTTACGCCCTGATGATGCGACGAAGCTTTTGCTGACGCGCATGGGTTTACACCCTGATAATGCGCCAGGTTGCTTGACACACTTAGTCTTCTTAAAGCTTTTTGCCTGACTTTTGTTTTTGTTGTGTCAGTATTGATGACAATCCCTTTGCTGAATGAAGTCCTTCTAGATGCTTCTCTTTGTCAAATGGGGGTTAATTTTGACGAGGAGGTTATCAACCCTGCGAAGGATGCTATCTTACAGAATCAACCTCCTGAGAGAATGCTATAGATCCAGAATCAGTTGCCGATTTTCCTCCAGAGTATGATGGAGAGTGGTAAACTGAAATCTGCTGAATCCGAGGATGTGACTTTCTTGAAACCTGCCTTTCTGTTCGATGACCGACTGATCTCCTCCGAGGCGAAGATACTAAAGATCAAAGAAGACTGGTTCTTTTCTACAAAAGGCATGGTTTTGTACATGCGATAACTTGAACGCCAGTTGCCGCTGACGGCCTTCTAGCGTTTAGCCTCCAAGAGAAGGATGCCCTGGGAACTTACTCCTTCTCAAGGAGGGGCATTGGGAGGTACCCTTTCGATTGATGCTACTTCAAATCAAAGGGATACCTTGACTGCTTCGCGAGTCGGTCCCTCGTTTAGTTGTCGAACTTTGTGTCCTGGGAGCCTCTATAGTGAGGTCCCTAATGACACCTTTGCCTTCAGTGCTTCGATTTTTGCAAATCGGATGCTAACATCGAGGGTCATGTATCTGAAAGGTAGCTTTAGGGTTGAAGGTTGGTGTCACCACATGCCGAAGTGGGACGAGTTGACCATTTGGGTGTTGTCGAAATTCAAGGCTGAGCTTAAGGAGATTGGGCTGACGGCCGCTATCCGTGCCACACAGGCTGGCGTGGATCTCAATAAGCATAAGTTCCTTGCGCTGTTGGAAATGTTCAACGCTCAGACTAGCACTTTCTTTACTCCGGTGGGGGAGTTGGGGTTGGCTCTCCATGAGATGTACGAGGTGTCCAAGCTTTCCTGGGGCTCGGAACCGTACGAGGAATATTTCCCATCGAACGAAGAGATCCTTGTTCTGGAGAAGAAGGACCGGAGATGATAATTGTTTTCAAAGAGGTGGCGAGCCATCATTATCTGATACAACGGAGGGACAAAGGCAAGTCTCAACCTCATGTGACTGCTTGGAGGGATTACGTCTTCAAGCAGGATTTGGCGGATTCCTCGAAGATCCGGTTTATAACTCCGCAAGGGCTAAAACCTGCGAAAGTGACTTCTGAAATGAACCGGTTGGACGAGAGGGCCCCTCATTCAAATGAGAGTGGCGAGAACGTGTATAGCTGCTTCTGGTATTATGTGCACCGGATGTCATCTAAGGCAGTCTTGACTGCGTACTTGATGATATGGCTCCGGGATTATGTGTTCGCGGGCGGATCTGGTTCTGTGGAGAGGGTACACCGGAACCTCATCTTGCCAGCAGTGAAATTAGCTTTTGGTCATCCTTTGGCTCTCCTCCCTGCGATGGTGTGTAACCTGTTGCGGGGCTTGAGGGCCTTTGCTGAGGATGTGATCCATGGGAGAGGTAGGAACGACAACTTTCCCCGGGCCGAACTACCATTCCATTATCTTATGGGATGGTTGATTCTGCATCACCCGAACATGATGAGTCCAGGCCCGGAGGAGGATCATATTGAAGGTGACGCCTTTATCCGTCGCTTCTACAAGAGAAGTGGTTGCACACTGGCATCCCCGTTTGTAGGAGCATTTTGTCTTATATACAGGGGTGGAAGATTGTCAAGGTCGGCCCCATCTTCAAAGATTTTGAGGCTGATCAAGATTTGGATGACTCTAGTGAAGATGCGATTACTCTGCCGAGATGGGGTTTTCGTTGGTTGCAAAGTATTCGGCCTTCTCACTTGGTCTACCGCAACCAAAATAGGTGTTATCTGGAGCCGTATCTGCCAAGCCGGTTTGCTCGCCAGTTTAGCTACACCCAGCTAATGTTACGGAATCCCAGTAACAGTCTGGGGTTTGCCGGGAGTTTACTGGACGGAGCCCAGGGCTGGCAATATTACAATGCGGGGTGCACTGGTGTTCATTTTACTACGCCAGTTCGCAACCCTCGGCCACAGATCCTATATTCGACCGTTAAGCTGTATTGTACCATGAATACTGTGTCTCCTGATTATGATAGGGAGACCAGTTTCATTATTGGAACTCAGCTAGAGGCCACAACGAATATGTTGGGGGCGGCTCGGTCATATCGGCCACCAGAATTGGCGGGATATCGGGCTACTGCTCCAGCATCAGTGAGAGATCCCTCTGTTGGGAAGATACGGGCTGACGCAGAAGCTGGTTCGTCTGTACCAAAAAGGCCGAGGAAAGTGACGCCCCCAAAGGCTGTGTCACTGGAACCAGTCCCTGCTGAGGTAAAAAGTCCTCCGTAATTTTGGCTCATCTTGTCATCTTGGTGACTTGTGCTTTTCTTCTTGTAGGGATCGTTGAAGAAGAAAACCCATGTTTCAAAACCGGGTGTCAGTAAACCGAAGGAGGTGGCAAGCTCTTCTGACGAGCGCATTCCTCCGATGGTAATGTCTCCAATGGAGGAGAATCCTGAAGATATGGTTCCTGCGGAGGTTTCAGTATCTCCAGACTTTGTCGAAAGAGACGCGGAGGTTGCAACAACTTCCGGGATGGTACAATCTGCCGTGGAGGCCTTGGACGTCGAGGGTCCTACGGACACGAGGCTCCCAAATGAGGAAGTGGAGTGGAGTTCGTCGTCTTCGAATGACGTTCCTCCAGAGTTGCACGAGCCTGTTGCGGAGGCAACAAACGCGATTGGAACAGAGGAGAGGGTTGATTCCCCTCCTTGTCATGATTAGGGGAGGTTGGCTGAAGCGTTGCCGAGCCCAACCCCAGACTCAGCAGTGGAGGCTGAGGTGGTCGTTGATTGTGAGGTAGCAACAGATCCTGTCCCTGTAGAGGGATTTGATGATGAAAATGAGACTCGTCTGCCAGTCCTGATTCCAGGGGCGAGTTAGGAGACATGTGTTGATCTCACTATTCCACCGGAGGAGAAATGCCCCGTACTGCCTGCTGATAGTACGTTAGGGGCTGATGAGGTAGCCACTGACGTCGATTGTTCTTCTGAGCTTGTGAAGGGTAAGGGTTTGGTGGAACCCTCTGTTGCTCCTTCTACTTGGGGTACTATATCGACGCCTCTCTCGGCTTCCTCCATTCTTTTGGCTCCTCGGGCTAGTAGTCAAGCCCCTGTTGATGAAGGGCATGTTGATGCCGAGGTTCCAGCCTCGCAGGTTGAGGCAGGCGGGCCTTCTTCCGGTCCGCTATCTAGAGCAGCTCCTCCGACTCCTACTATGATGCCGCAGGTGCTGGCGGATGCAGATGAATATGTGAAGTTCATCATCGAGGCGGTGTATAAAATGCTGTAGAGGGGCGTATCGGCAGTGATGGACGCCAATGGGAGCTTTGCGACGGCAAAAACTCTGGCACTGCCTCATATCAACCTGATCCATCTTCACCAGGGCCATGATCATATGGTCGACATTCTAGAAGCCTCGGTGGTTGAGTTGGACCAGCGGCTTTCTGAATTTTAATATATTCAGCGAAATGACCTCTCCGTCCTGATAGACGCGGAGAAGGAGAAGCTGATCGCTGAGACTGAGTCCTCTTACCAGGCCACGGTAAGTGTCTGGAAACACGAAGTGGCTGAGACTGAAGCTGCAGTGGAGCGGTTGTCTCAGTCTACGCAGGAGAAGGTGGAGTCATGAGCTGCGTTGGACGCTAGTATCGCAGAGGTCGATGCCCATATCTGCCACCTTGAGGACCAGCGGGCCCGACTCCTGTTAGATGCCGAGCGTGCCCAGGCTGAACATGTGGCATGCAAGAAACATGAAGCAGCTTTCACTCACCGGGCTCTTACCCTGGTTCAGCAGCGGCAGCAGTTGGATGAGAAGCATGAGAATGACACTTCTCCTGAGGCTATAGAAGCGATGCGTCAAGAGGCTGAACGTCGGGTCCTGGCGACTGTAGAGACTCGAGTGGCAGACTTGAGGCGTCGGATTGAAGAGCTTTCGGCCAATCCCGGAGATGTTTAGGGATTGTAGTCTCTTCTTTTTGTGTATTTTGCAACTCTTGTTGGGGGTGTAATCCTTTACTCTCTTTTTGAAAATAAAGAATACAAAGTTTTTGTAGTGTGTTCATTTTTGCTGTCATGAACTTGATAATTTGTATGGACCTATTATCTTTTGTGCACCTTAGTTTTTAGGTACAGATAATAAGTTTGAGAGAACCAACATGTTTGCTCAGAGGTGATGTGGACATGGCAAATATAGGATTCAAATGATGGAATCTTCCTACTCAGAGGTATTATGGACGTGGTAGGAATGATCCTGGAGGATACGTGGAACTACTCAGAGGTAATGCGGACGTAGAAGTTCTGCGATCAATGTACGGCAACGCAGGAGTTGTCTGTACGGGATGTTTACTCAGAGGTAATGTGGACGTGGTAAACATGAAAGGTAGCGTAGTCTTACGGAGTGTAAGATTCCGCTTTGTAGGGCGTAGGGGAAAAACTCAGAGGTAATGTGGACGTGGTTATTCTTCTACTGGATGGTGCCACGGAACAGCTGGGTTCCTGAGGCGTACAATTTTGTGGAAAGGGATTGTATGCGAGCACTGATGATTGGGTCCACAAATTCCCTTGTAGAAGTACATGTCTGAAAGATGTCAAGAGTAGTACTTCTTTAGGAACTTGCCATTGATGGACATCATGAACAAGTCCCCATTGGATTTGGCGAGGCGGTAAGCACCGTTTGAGTATACTGTCTCTATGATGAAAGGTCCTTCCCACTTGGGCTCGAACTTTCCTGGTGTCTTGTGAGTCAACACCATCGGCCTCCTGACTGCCAGAACCAGGTCGCCAATTTGGAAGGTCCTCTGCTTGACCCTCTTGTTGAAAGCCTGTGATATACGGGCTTGGTAGAGTTCGATACGTTGTTGAGCTAGAAGACGCTTTTCGTCAAGTGCCTCCAGTTCTCGCAGACGACGACATTGATTGTCTTCCTCTGTTAGTTGATTTGTGATTGCTACACAGAGTGAGGGTATCTGGATCTCGAGAGGCAGTACCACTTCACTCCCGTAGACCAGAAAGAATGGTGTGTTGCCCGTCGGGGTCTGTACCGTTGTGCGGTAGGCCCAAAGGCATTCGCTCAGCTTTTCGTCCCAATCGCGTTTGTTGGATGACACGACCTTTTTGAGTAGCCTGACGATAGTCTTGTTGAACGCCTCGGCTAATCCATTTGCTGTCGGGTTGTAGGCGGTTGAGGCCACATTTTGAATGCGATTCTTGTCACAGAATCTGCTGAAAACATGACTGATGAATTGAGGACCATTATCGTGGATGATCCTCCGGGATACCCCGAAACGGTAGATGACATGGTACTTGATGAAGCTAATCACCCTGGAGCTCTTCACTTCTGCCAGTGCAACTGCTTCAGCCCATTTGGAGAAGTAGTCGGTGATGGCTAGGATGAAGCGGTGTCCTCTTGATGAAGGAGGGGTGATTGGCCCAACGATGTCCATGCCCCAAGCTTCGAAGGACCAGGAGGCAACCGTAGGATGTAGGGATTTTGACGGTGTATGGATGAAGTCCGCGTGCAGTTGGCACGCATGGCACTTCTTAGCATAGTCGACAGCGTCGGCTGCCATGGTGGGCCAATAGTAGCCCATGCGTCGCAGTCGATCCTGCAACTTAGGCCCAGGTTGATGAGCCCCGCAAGTTCCGTCATGAGCTTTCCGAAGGGCTTCGGCTGCTTCTTCATTGGACAGGCATCAAAGGAGAAGTCCATCGTAGGAGCGTCGGTACAGCATTTTAGTGGCTGTATCATAATAGAATCGAAAGGAACGCCTCCTGACTGAGACGGCTTCCTTCGGGTCCTCTGGGAGAATTCCGTAGACGGCAAAGTCGATGAACGGGAACCTCCAGTCTCGGACATTAACACAAGTACTTGTCGTCATAGCGTAGGCCATGTGTGAACATAGGTTGTTCTTAGGACAGACCAAATCTCGGCCAACTAGCGTGACGTAGTGTTGAGTCCCGAGGGGTTCTGCCAATGAGACTGCGAGGCCGGCCAGAGCGTCAGCCTCCAGATTCTGTAAATAAGGTATATGTTCGATGAAGAACCCGGTGAAGGTCAAAATGATGTTCAATGCAACATCATGGTAAGGGATCAGATCTTTATGGCGAACTTCGTATTGCCCTCTGACCTGGTGAACGACGAGTTTTGAGTCATCGTAGGCTTCCAGATGATTTACCCCCAGCTGTTGTGCCAACTGGAGTCCCATGATGAGTGCGTTGTACTCGGCAACATTGTTGGAGCACGGCTTCGAAAGGGAATAAGTACGCTGGATGACCAGCTGATCGGAGGAGACTAAGACTACCCCCACTCCTGTGATGATTTGGCCTTTGGGGCCTGTTCTTGAAGCGCCATCGAAAAATATCTGCCAGACGGAGCTTTCTTCGGTGACGTTTGATTCTTGGACCTCATCCGGGATGTCTTCGTAGAGTCTTGAGGACTCTGGGATGGGGTGTGCAGCTAAGAAGTCGGCCAGAGCCTGACCCTTAACGGCTTTTTGTGGAACAAACACCATGTTGTATGGCGTTAGCAGGATCGCCCGTGTAGCTAGCCGGGAGTTCAATGATCCCGGCTTCGTCATGAGAACTCTGAGTGGATTGACTCGGGAGATGACATGAATCGTCTGGCCCGAGACATAATGGCGGGTCTTCTGGATGGCAAATAACAAAGCCAAGCACTCTTTTTCAACAGGGTTGTACCGGTGTTCGGCCCCGATGAGTGTTCGACTGAGGTAGTAGATTGCTTGCTCATAGCCTGTATCGTTGTTCTGAGAGAGCAAAGCGCCGAGGGAATGATCCATGGCACGGACGTAGAGGAGGAATGGTTTGCCAGCGACGGGTGCCACTAAGACTGGCGGACTCGTCAGGTAAGCCTTGATGTCGTCGAAAGCTTTTTGGCATTCCTCTGTCCAGACGTAAGAGACTCCCTTCTTCATGAGCTGAGTGAAGGGTTGACATTTTCCGGAAAGGTTTGCTATAAACCTCCGGATGTATGCCAGACGGCCCTGCAAGCCTCGAAGTTCCCGGAGGTTCTTCGGAGGGTCCATGTCAAGGATGGCTTTGGTTTTCTCGGGATCGACATGAATGCCTTTCGTCGTGATAATGAAGCCCAAGAACTTTCTGCTAGAAACCCCCAGGAAGGATTTAGCGGGGTTCATCTTGAGTTGATGCACCCGTATGAGATCGAAGACTGTCTTCAGGTCTTGTAGGTGATCCCCTTTGAGACGGCTCTTGACTGTGATGTCGTCAACATAGCATTCGACTGTCTTGCAAAGATGCTGACAGAAAATGGTGCTCATAGCTTGTTGGTATGTCACACCAGCGTTCTTCAAGCCGAAGGGCATTACTGTGTATCAGAAAACCCCATTCGGAGTCCTGAATGACGTGTGTCTTGCGTCATCGGAGAACATCTTGATCTGGTTGTAGCCCGAATACCCGTCCATGAAAGACATGCGTTCAAAGCCACATGTGTTGTCGATCATTATGTCGGTGATTGGAAGCGGGAATTCGTCCTTCGGGCAAGCAGTGTTGAGATCCCTGAAGTCGATACAGACTCGTATCTTCCCATTCTTCTTGGTGACAGGGACGACATTGGCCACCCAATCTGGGTGTTGTTCTTCACGGATGAAGCCGCTGGTCAAGTGTTTATCCACCTCCTGATCGATAGCGTTCATGATGTCAGGACAAAAATGTCGCTGTTGTTGTTTGATAGGCTTGGCATCATGTAAGATGTTGAGCCTATGCATCGCGATTTGAGGATCAAGTCCTGGCATGTCTTCGTAGCTCCAGGCGAAGACATCGATATACTCTTTAGCCAGTTGGATTAAAGACTCCCGGTCTTCTCCTTTTAGGCTTTTGTTGATGAAGATGGGTTTGGAAGAAGATCCGTCCCCAAGGTCGATCTGCTCGACTTCGTCTTCGGTAGGGTGTTCGCGTAATTTAAAGTGAGACTCTCATTGTTCTCCTAGGCGTTGAGCCCAGGATTCTTCTTCGAAGAATTCTGGTGCTTGGTCTTTGCCTTCATCTTCTTGAAGTTGTGCAGATGTCATGTTGGCTGACAGCACTCTCTTGAAGACTGATCCGATGCTGGTATCAGAATCCCAAGTTGATGCTTTGGATAAATGAGAATGTTCTATCCCTTCTGCCTCCGAACTCTCTGGAGTTGACGGCGGCGTGACATAGCCCCCCCCCCCCCCGTCGAGTTCGATTATAGTAGTCCTACGTCTTTCCTTTAGGTGTTGGAAGCCGAAGAGGGAGACGTAGACCCTTGCCATAGTTCAGGCCTTTGTTGCTTTCTAGGTCGTAACCCATCTTCTGGATGAGGTGCTTTGCGACGTCCGTATACCGATAGACTTAAATTCTGTCGGTATCTGGTTCTGTCTCGAGTGGAGGGAGGTCTTGATGAAGCTCAACTTTGCCGAAGATGATAGATTCCTCGTCTCGATTCCGCAGTGGGGCTATAAAACAGACCCCTTGGGACGGGACTACTCGATTTACATGATGGACGGTCGTTATTTGTGTTTGCAACGACCGTAGAGCGTTATCTAATGTATACATGTCATTCCAATGTGGTAGACTAGAATAATTAAAAGACACTCTATTATTGATGAAACACGAGATTTTATCCTGCCGGATTACATTGTCCAGAGAGGGTACATCTACATCAGCAGAGATATATTCCCCTAGCTCTTCATCTGTGAGTACTGGGGCAGTATCGGGAGAGTCCACCACAGCTTTAATCGTGGGGTCCGAGAGGGCTATGTGGGCCATCTCTGGCAGCTTGAGTTGTGGCGGCTTGCCCTTAAGACGCACCTTCAGAGGTGCCTCCGCTGTGCCTCCGGTAATTGGTGCCTTCCCCTGTAGTTTTGCCACGAGGGGAGCCGATATTTGAGGCGGCTTTCCTTTGAGCCGTATCTTCAAGGGAGCTTCAGGAGCAATTGGTGCTTTTCCGGGTAGCTTGATGTTCATGGGAGGCAACTTCTGAGGCGGTTTGTCTTTAAGTCGGATCTTCAAAGGAGCGTCGGGAGTCATCTCAGGCTCCATGTCCGGCTCTGCTGCCGTTTCTGCTTCATCGTCAGCATCATTGGCCTCCTCCTCGTCAGGTGACTTGTACAAGGAGGAATCGGTGAAGTAGGCTTCAACCCCTTTGAAAGGGTCAATGTCCGCGAACTTCGTCCAGATGACGTCGTTGGTGGACACGTACTTCATACGTTGGTGGAGCATGGACGGGACCACCATGTACTCATGCAGCCATGGACGACCCAACAGGAGGTTGTAGTTGACGTCAGCGTCCACGATGTAGCAAGTCACCTCGGTTCTGAGGTTACCGATATGGCACTTTAGTCGTATCTTGCCCAGTGGCTCGCTTTTGCTGGCATTGAAGCCACTGATTGTTGTATTGGAAGGCGCCAGTCGGTACATTGGGATCCCCAGTGTTGAGAGCAGTGTCTTCAAAATGATGCTGAGGGAAGACCCCGAATCGACCTGAATCCGCTTCACATTGACAGAACCGATATACCCTGTATAGTACAGCGGCCTATTGTGTCGGTTGTGCTTGAGCAGCATGTCTTGTTGGATGAAAGTTATTTTGGGGATAACTTCATCCGCACAATGACAGTGCGCACATGTCGTCGGAGTATCCTCAGGCTGCTTGACCTGACTGATGAAGGACTCAACATCCTTCAAGGCTTCGCAGAGAGCTTCCCGAGTGTCCTTGGAAAGACGAAGGAGCTCGAACAGAGATAGGCGGGCAGGAGTACTGGCCAGTTGTGCCAGTATGTCGAAGTTGTGGGGTTTGGCTAGCCCCGAAGCATTCTTCTTCCGTAGAGGTCTGTCGAAACGAGCCTCTACATGCTTTTGCTTATTGGCTGCTAGGGGCTTAGATGGGCCCTCTTCCTGGGCAGCAGGGATGGTGCAAGGAGGCACCATCTCGATGGCAGTTTCGTCGGATTGGGCGTTCTGATGTGAACGCGTCTGTACAGGAAGTGCCTCTTCCGCAGAGGAAGAGACCATACGGCAAGACTTGATCTTCCTGTCTTCGAATTTGGAGGTAGGGCGTACCTCCGGTTGAGTAACCTCGGAGACAAGATCAGGGTGAACCCATAAGATCTCTCCCCGAGATGTGGTGAGTGGATGAGTCCACTCATGTTGTCACGAGTAGGTGGTAAGTTAACCACCTCCATTGTCGCCTTCGGGATGGAGACGACGCCATCTTGCGTTGTAGTTGGCGGCAAGGTGCCGAACTGGAGTGACACCACATTGGCTGACACCGTCTTCTCCTCATAGTCGACGGAGATAACATCCGTATTGATCATGCGATGTAGTTTTGGAGGACGTAGCAGTCCTTGGTTGGGTGTCCGACAAACCGATGGTAGTGACAGTACCTCAGATTATCCACTTTCCCAACCTCGTCGGGACGCTTTGGGTCCGGCAGCTTGATCTTGTCACCCTGCTTCAGTATTTCAAAGAGTTGCAGGGTGTCTTCATCGTTGAAAGAATAAACCTCCTTTGGTCTTGGTACAAGTGGAGGCTTCTGAGTAGACGCTGATGCGCCTTTGGAGGCATTGACAGTCAATGCCTGTTTCCCCTTCGTCTCTCGTCCGGGGTTGTTGGCTGTAGGCCGTTTCCCCTTGTCCTCAAAGGCAGGGAAACTGACTCCCAGAAGACGAGCATTAGCCGCTTTCTTTTCTGCGGCTTCGGCTTCGATGATCAAGGAACTCCAGTCGGAAGGAGGAGTAGAGTTGAGCCAGAGTTTAACTGCAGGAAGCATGTTCATGCTGCAGGAGGAGAGGAGCATGTGTTCTGGCATGCCCGGGGGCAGTCTGAAGCAGGCCTGTCGGAAGCATTCGATGAATACCCGAACTGTTTCCTTCTCCTTCTGGCGTATCTCTATGAGGGACGCCATTGTCATGTCCTTCCCACCGTCATAGAAATGGTCGAGGAAAAGGCGCGTCAAGTCGTCGAAGGAAGATATGGAATTGTCGGGGAGGCTGCAGTACCAGTCGTATGCCACTCCTTTTAGTGCCCCGACAAATATGCTGGTAAGTAGTGCGTCCTCCTTCGGGAGATGTTCCGTCTGAGACTGGAAATACGTCAGATAGCGATGCGGAGAGTCCTTCCTATCGTATGGCGTCAGTGTTTGTGGTTTATACTTAGGAGGATAAACCACTTTGTTCCACTCGAGGGAATAAGGTTGGGGAATCTCCATCTTCTGGCGCTCCTCTTGTCTCGTCTTGGACTCAAAGCGCTCGCACAAGTCCCTGATCATCTCGACCACGTCCTCCGTGGAGCTGGGAGTCGGGGAAGGTGGTACCACCTGGAGTTGAGTATTTGATGGCTCCGACGTCCGAGGTGATTCACGGCGATCTGTGTCCGAGGATACCCGTTGAAGGGGTACACTCGATTCTCCATTGGCTCCGAAATCAGGACCGGTAGAGGGCGCCCTGGCTAAAGCTGACCGTATCTCAAATACTGCTTGAGTCAGTGTTTGCATGGAGGCAGAGAGGGTTTTGAGTCCTCCCTCCAGAGTATCCATGCGCTGGACGAGGTCTGCTGGCGGCGCATCAGACTCGGTATCATCCCCAGCCATGTATACTGTCATGACACGACTGGAAGTGGATGGATCGGTTGAGGCTTCACTCTCGGCTTCACTCTCGTGTAGGGGATTTGCCTCTCCTGGAGCTTCATTTTGGCCATCTTCAGCTATGTTCTGGAGAACATTCTCGACAGGAGCATCTACAAGGGCCTGATTACCCTCAGTTCTGTCTTGGAAGACTTCTTCGTCTCCGAGACTCAAATCCGCAGAAGCTAGACTACCCCTAGCTATGTTTTGGAGGACACCCTCGTCTTCAGGAGAAGCATCCGTAAGGGCCTGATCACCCCTAGTTCTGCCTTGGAGGACTTCTTCGTCTTCGGGACGCAGCTCCACAGGAGCTGGACGACCCCCAGCTTCCATCCCAACTGCGCTTTGGAGGACGCCTTCGTCTTCGGAAGGAGGATCAACAAGGGTTTGACTACCCCCAGCTTCCTCCAATATCTTCTTCCTCCCCCGAGTGCCTTCGAACACTCCGGAGGACGAGACAGCTGCCTTAGTTTTCCTCGACTGGCTCTTGGACGAGGACGAGGAATTGCCAAATGTCTTTCGGACTGACGAGGAGTTAGAGATTACGTTGCATGAAGCAACCTTTAGTTCTGGCTCCTCTTTTATTGACACCTTCTTTCCGAGGCGACGTCGGAGGGGTGTCGATGATTACAGCCGCTGGAACACCGACTGTCTTGGTGGGACCGCGGTCTTGCAACAGCAGTTGATGGTGACTACAGCACAAGTGTGTCCCGTGAGGGGCGTATCGTACTTGTTAGTCGACTCTCCTGATCGGCGCTTGTGAGTGATCACGTTACGCAGATCGTTGGAGGAGAGTGCCACCTTCGCACCCCCTTCAGGCGCATGGCAAGGCCAAGTGCCGGGTGGTCAGGTGAATGCTGCGCATCTTGGTTGCTGAGGACGTCAGCAGGAAGGAAAGGCTGGATCGGCGCATCCCCTTCGGTGGTGGTGCCAGAGGCATCGACCATACGCACCCAGACTCGGCGAGTCTTCTTCGGCTTTGGCAGCCGCTTCGAAGGACTCGCACTGCCTTCAGAGATGAACTCCTCATACGCCTATTGATTGAGGCGTACGACCAGCGTCTTGTGGGAGGAGCCTACCTTCACGTCGTCGGATTGCGACACAGCTTTCTCGGTGGAGAAGAAAGAGTTCTCCAGCAGAGTCGCCAGCTTGTTTGCCATTAAAATATTATTTATTGCAAATTTCAATACAAACAGAATAGTGTTACAATGTAGGACTTAGACGTAGTCCTAGGAGTACACTTTTGTTTATCTGGGTCCCTTGTGCCGATGGAGCGAGTGGTAATGCATTAACTCCATTGACGATCTGACGACGGTTATCGGTTCTCTGATGGTCTGGGTTGCTTCGGGAGCTGGAGCTTGAGGAGAGGAAGAAGATGTTGATTGTCTCTGTCTCTCTGCCTGTGTGATTGCTCATCTCTGTCTGTGTGCAGGTCTTCGGGTGTATGTCCGTGCCTTTGATGAAGGAATGATCCTTCTATTTATAGCTTGCAAGCTGGCTGATCTCATGCGCGCATATGTAGGATGCGCTGGTATGTGGGGACGCCACGTGGTGATTTCTGTTGGAGGCGCATGGATGATGCGCCCTGATGGGGGGTTGAATCCTTCCTACTGCATCAGTGGGCTGCGACAGAGCTGACACATGGCAGTAGAGAGGATCTTTCGGTTGCTGAGATCTTGGGTGGTTAGCACCCCTTCGTCGGCTGAACTGAGTCAAAGGACACGTAGCACGTATCCGTGGCTCAAAGACCTCGATTTTGGTGGAGATTGATCTGACTAGATGTGCCTGAGATCAGGCGCATGAGAAGACTTGGGCTTGTAACCTTTAGGAGTTACAAACCAGTCTGGGCGTATGGCCTGTTTGAGGCGCATACGGGGCTTCAACAGTGACTTCACCTCTGTCTTTAGGGATCAGAGGGAAGACAGAGGCGCATGGCTTTTGAGGCGCATACAGAGCTTCAATGGTGACTTGCCCTCTGTCTTTAGGGATCAGAGGAAGGCCAGAGGCGCATGGCTTTTGAGGCGCATGCAGAACTTGGGCGCATGGCTGCGGGGCGTATGCGGGTGGTTGGTATGCCACGTGGTTCGTAGCCGTCAAGGGAAGGTAATGATGATGCCGATGTCAGAGACGCTTCGTATTCTGAAAAAGCTGTCCACTATTCAGGGATGGCAGTTGTCACGTCAGGCCTCAGCATTTAATGTTTGTTGATGGGTGATTGACCTTTGAGTGGGCTCATTGATCGACGTTCCCCTAGGCGTATGGGGACACATGAGGGCGCATCCCTGTGAGGCGCTTGGTGTTGAAGGGCACATCCTTGGGAGGCGCTTGGTGTTGAGGGGGCGCGTCTGTGTGATGCGCGGTCTGGCCGACGCGTTCACTCCGTATGACACGTCTTTAATGGTGCGACTGTTACGTTCTTCGAGTGCTTTAAATAGCCGTTTTTGACTTGGTTGAATTTGAAGCGTCTGGTTCATCCATTTAATACAAATTCGTTGCACGGGATTCGGAGAGCCATCCACTTGGCGCATAGGTTTGATTTGCCCGGCCTATAAATGCTTCATTAGTCGAAGCATTAGACTCCTGGTGAGCCTGGCTAGAAGGGTGGCACATAACTGAGCTGCTGAAGGGATGCACATAACTGACAAAGCACATAACTGAGCTGCTGAAAGGATGCGCCCTGCTGAGAGCGCATGGCGAGATGCGCCTGGCTGAGAGCGCATAGGGATTGCTGCGCCTATTTGAGGGCGCATGGTGTCTGCTGCGTCTGGCTGTAGACTTAGGATCTTTTCTTTGTAGAATTTCTCCCTTGTACAACCTTTTCTAGACATGTAATAGACTTTTATATGAATAAAAAAAATCCTCTTTCAATGTCTATTTTTGTTGTTTTGCTGTGTGAATTATTTTGTCGTGTTTGGCGCATAGGATTTCTGGTCCTGAAATTCCATGCTTCTACAAGACCCCCTTCAAAGTTTTCAAAACTTTTGGACAAGTTTTGGAATACTTTGAATAAGAAGCATGGTGGTCGAAGCGCATGACTGTTGGGGCGCATGACTGTTCGGACGCATGGATACTCCGCACATCAGTGATGGGGCGCATGCTCCTCTCAGTTAATGCAAATGATAACGCCTCGATAACCAAAGAGATTAATGATAATCTTTTTGGATTTATTTGCAGTTATCTCCTCACAGGACCCGAGGCGGCGGCTGAGGTCACACTTCATCGGTTCACGCGTGCGACTGGGCCTATAAATAGGCTTGAGATGGAGAGAGAGAGAGAGAGAGAGAGAGAGTTCTTCCTCTCTTTGCTTTTGCCTTTTAGAGTTCTTCTTCAAAAAAAAACCCTAACTTTCTTCTCTCAAGGAATGGCTAAAATGGCTAAAATGACTACACTAGTATATACTCATAGGTCAAACACATGGCTAAAATGGTATTATATTAGCAATTGGAATACATTTAAGGCTCTAATTGAGTTAAAAATGATTTTTTTTTTTTAAAAAGGGGTGTGATTTAATGATTAGTAATTTGTAAAGTAGGATATTACCAAGGAAGGTTTTTGAGATTTCTAAATAGTAAACACCATAGGATTGATACTGTAGGAAAAAATGCTAAAATCTTTATACTCTTGATTTAAGAAATTGATTGGCATTTTGAGATTTGATATTTATGATTTATTGGGTTATAGCTATACATCATTGAACAAATATAATGATTTGCTTTTCAGATTGTGCTATATATAATTTTTGGGTGATAGATATACATCTTTGAACAAATATAAAATTTATCTGATTTTCGAGTTTTGATGTTTATGATTTATTGGATTATAGTTATACACCTTTGAACAGTTATAAATTTGGTTTGAAAATGATCTTAGATTTTAAATCTAGCAGTAGAAATTATTCTCGTACAACTTGCGATTAGTATGTTTCTTAAATTTCAAATTTTAAGTGGAAGCAGTGATTTTTAAATTTTGGTTTAAAATATTTCGGAAGATATAAAAATAATTTTTGAGGAAGATTTTCAAATTTTAAATTGTGTCATGTGATTTATGATTTACAATTCCATAGTTTAAAAGTTTTGATTAGGATTATCAAAATTTGTAAAAAAAAAAAGAAGAAGAAGGGGGTAACAAGTTTTATTTATGAAGGTTTTAGAAAATATGTATGGTTTATTAAAAAAAAAATTTTGTGATAAAAACCGAACGTTTTGAATCATGTTGTCGAATTATGGTTGATAAGTGCATTAAAATATTGAACTTCAATTTTTAGATTTTTTTTTTTTTGCTAAGAGTTTTTCTATAGTTGTTTGAAAATTTTTGGGTTTTAAAATTTTGATTGATTATGAAATTTTATGGATTCATGAATTATGAACTATTGATTTCAATAGTTGGATTTGAACAATAAGTTTTGGAAAAAGTTAGTAGTACCCTGATGAAAGTTTGCTTTGAGATTTATGAATGCGATTTAAATTTGAGTCATGATTAAATTGAACGGCTTTGAGTAAATACAATTTGGTGGTTTATTTTTTAAAAAATTTTATTAAGGAACTTTTGGAGGAAACTCTAGTTAAAGATGTTAATTGTAGGCCACTAAGATAACTCTAAAGAGTTACGAGTATTCCATACTAAATGTCATGTCGCTCATGACCATGATAGTAGTGTATACACAAGTGTTGTTAGTCATCTCCAAGATCATGTGGCTATATTTCAATCTTGACTCCCTCGACATTCCCTCAAACCTAGATTTTATCGTGACTTTCTCATACTCCATCTAAGTGGCTATCATATCTTTAGAAACTGTAATTCTAACTTATTTTACCTTGATTTACTCGAATATGAATTTATCTTATTTCGTGCTTTAACTTGGTCATTATATCATGAACTCCCACTTTCTATTTTAAATCCTTTTGTGCCTTTACCATGTCTTGGATATTTGGAGCACAACACTAGACTTTTTTTCCCAACAAAGTTTATCTGCAAGACCTAGACAAGCCCACCTTCATGTAGGTATATCATGTCCCACTAAAACACGTCCTCGTACTCTATTTTTATGATGCGACTTTCAGGTCATAGAGACTCAATCATAACCCTACCATGATACCGATATACTTTTTCGACCATAGATAGGGACTAAATCTCGATTAAATTCTTTCAAACCGATATGTGATGATGCTCTACTTGAATTCCTTTAATGCTCAATTTTGTGCCTTACCTTGATTATTTAACTCGTTATCCCATCACACTACTAGTTTAACTCTTGTAAGTTGGGTAGAATACTCACGACCTAACCAACATTTTGTGAACCACATTGATAGGTTCACTTGGACCATAGAATTCAGTGGACCCTAACTTATCTAGTCAACCGAGCCGGCTGTATAGGCCCAGGGCAAGACTTGATTTTAAAGAATCTAGGACTATTAAATTCTCCTTTACCATGGTTCCTTACTTATACTTTGACTATTTTTAATGCTAACTTAGCATAAATTTTTGCAAGCTTATTTTCTTATCAAGCCTGATCATGACGTATCTTATTGGGTCGCTACCACTAACATATTGTCTAATCAGAACCGGTGCATGATGGTCTGATCAACCATAGTGCACTTGGTTCGCTTTTCATATATCATACTACGTGGATGGAGACATAGTTAAACTTGCCCCTAGAGTCTCCTTCGCGATTACCTTGGCAATACTCTTGGAATTATACAACCGCCTTTGAATCACATATTGGCATGCGAAAACATCTCCTTTGGACTCTTGTTGGCTTTCGCCTTTTAACTATTCTAGACAAAGCTTGTGATTGATAGATAGACCAAACCATTCTCCTATGCCCAGGATATTTGTATATACTTGGGAACAATTAACCACTGACCAACCAATATGACTATTCCCGTCTTGAGCTACTTGACTTTTTCCCCGACCTTAGATTCAACTTTCATGACCTTTTTGAAATTTGACGATGATTCAACTCTAAACCTAGACAACCCTATATCTTCTATCGTTACCCCTAATCACTTGAATGATTCCTATCATCCTTTCATTTGTACCCTCAACCTAGACACCTACCATGCAACCTTCTTTGAAGAGCCCTATCCCCCAAGTCCCCAAAATATCCACTTAAGCTACTTCCATCGTACTATCATGATTTTTACCTTAATTAGCAACCCTCGTTCAATTCCAAAATCGTGAATTATTTCGTCGTTATCAAAATCACAATTTTCTAAAGCATATTTGTCGTTTTATTGCCTCGCCAATTATTTGTGTTGCCTTACCCTCGTACCTTCTCACCCCATACTTATTCTTAATTTCGAGGACGAAATTCTTGTAAGTTGGGTAGGATGTAAACCCTCTAAATTTTTACTAAATTTTTTTATTTATAAATTTGGTTTTAATTCTTGCCTTGTATTGTATGTCGCATAGTCGTATTGTACGTCGCGTACGAGTTCGTATTTTGTATGCCTCGTCGAGTGCGAATATGTGCGAGATAAATATTTTTGTAAAACATTTATCTTAGAAGCTTGTTTTTTTTAAAAATTATAAATATTTTCGATTACTTAAAATGGTAAATTGCAGCGCATTGGAAATTTCCAAAACTAATTTAGAAAACTATGTTTCAGTGCATATGAGGTGCATAAATTTAGGTTTCATATATATAAGTCTATTTTTGAAATTAATTAATATTACTATTTTGTTAATCAAAAAGATATTTAAAAATACTTAATATTTTCGAAATTATTATTATTGGTATTTTTGGAAAATATAATTGAAAATTAGTGTGGCCATTTTAAATCTTGATTTGATTGTATGGTTTTAATTTAAAAATTTTAAAGGTAGAATTTATATTTGAGTTTAGATTATCTACGTTTAAATTAGAATTTAATTTAGATTTAATTTTTGAATTATTTAAATGGGGTTTAAACAAACCCAAGCCTTATCCAACTGGAAATTTCCACATCCTATAAATAGGCAGGTACTCCTCCAAATTCCACACCACAGTCACAATGTGCATCGTGTCGGTGCCCTCCTTTCCCTTTCCACTATATTTTTTATAGATACATTATTTTCTGACCCAATGCCGACAATCCGACCCTCCACTCCCGTCGTGTCGAACACCCTCGACACAACGCAACTCATCCCCGACACAAATTCTTCCTATCCCAACCCTAAAAACCTACTACTGCCACAACCACCTCCATCGACTCCATCCCCTCAGACCAACCACCACCTTCCACTCCTCTTCCCGGACACCACCCATCGCGCAACCATCCACAGCAGCCACCGCCATGGCACACCCGCCACCACGGCAGCCATCACCACCCTGCCACCACAGGCGTAGCACCAACCACTCTCTCCATCTACAATACCCCGCCTACAACCGCCACCGCCAACCCGCGGGTCTTCGGCAACCCAGCCAGCGACACACCGTCGCTACCACCAATTTTCCAATCTCCGCCGATACTGTCCCCAAAAATCCACAACAAAGAAGTAGAGGTGAGAACCCTCACCTGGCCGCCGGCTCCCGACGCCAGCCGCCCGTGCTCCGTCGGTCGAGCCACACCGGCGAGCTAATCTACACCAAAGCCCAGGCGCCGGAGTCCCCCGTCGAGCACCACATCCGCTCCGCTCCCGCCGTCCGGGGGCAGCGCCGACCGTCGACTCTCCCCTCCGTGCCGCTCCTCCCGACTGCCAAGCTGCCGCCACTCTGATTGTTCTCCGTGCGCCGTCCCATCTCGGAGAGCGCCGACGAACCGTTGGCACAATCCCCACCATGCACGCCCGGACCACGCCGTCGAAACCCCTTTTTCCACCGGAGACACCGCCAGATCTGGACCTGTCGCCTCTCCGTTTCTTCCCAGATCTGGACCGCCGCCTTCGCCATAGTCCCCGCGTGCCGTCCCGGTCTTGGCAGCGCCGGCGAGCAACACCTCGCCGCGTGCGTCCACCCTTCGCCATGGCCCAGCCCCGAAGCCGAGCGCCGGTAACCCCATCACTCCAACTACTTCCTCTTCTGTTCTCTCTCTTTCTCTGAAACATTGGGGGGGGTTTATAATTAATAAAAAAGTTTTATATTATTTATTATTATTATTATTATTATTATTATTATTATTATTATTATTGTAGGTAGTGGTATAATCATTATTATTATTATTTCTATTATTATTATTATTATCATTATTATTTATTATTAGTTTATTATTATGATTTGTTATTATTAGTATTATTATAATCAAGATTTTACAGATTGACTAAAATTAGAAATTTATATATTTATGATTTTATATTTAAGTTAGCATAGATATTATTACCAATAGTATCAATATTATTAATATTTTATTTTTCGGGTTTATACTACTATTTTCGAAAATATAAATATTATGACTAAAGCCTACATCTATATTGTGGTTATATCCCTATTATATTTTAGTCCTAAATCGTTTTCTAGATGATATTTTTCAAAATATTATAACTAGATAGTAGTTTCAAATTTATACAAAAAAAATTTTATCAAAAAATATTTTAACTAATAAAATGTATTTTTAATTAATATAGAATACTTTCCAAAAATAGTATATGTATTCACTTACGCAAATTTCCTCTTTGTCATCATCACGAATCATGACTAATCCAACATTCTTATTTTTTTTTCCTTGCGACTTTGGACTGCTACCAATCAACTATGACTATTGGACATCCGAAACTTGCCGGATTATTGTACCACACCAGGCGATGCATCAGGCAAGACACCTTGCCTTTACTGTTTAATTTCTTGCTCAATATCATGCATGCTTTTTCTTTATGTTGTTCTTTCAAAACTATATATAGATGCAAATTATTATACTTTATGCAATTGGCTTAGAGTTAAGGGACCACCGTATGATTAGTGCATCTCATAAACTGTCACGATGTGTCACGGATTGTGTGTGAGTTGTGGGTCGCATGTAGATGCGGACTTGCGTGCTGACTGATCATTGGTGCGTACAGGCCGTGCGTTAAGATATAACTGCTAATATATTTGTGTAGAAGACTTGGCAGTTATTAAGGATTAAACAGTGTCGTGGAGTCGACACATGTGCAGTATCATTGGGGGGAGGGGACAGCTATTAGCGTAGGGACTACATTTATTTTTACACACATTTTTGGGCCGAGGGTGACTCTTATGAGCACTACCTTCTGTCCAGGGCCGATAGTGACTCGGATGAGCGCTACTTACTGTCACTCTTTACTTATTCTGCTGAGCCTACAGCCCCTGCGTAGAACGTTGTCCTCAAAGTGCATATCACATAGAATGGTTAGGAACCTTTACTCATGCATACTTTTCTGTTGAGCTTTATTTATTCAGTTTATCGGCATGATATTATGTGTCTTGGTACGTCCCTCTGAGGACCTGGTGATCTCTCCAGGCGTGTTTCATGATTTCTTGCAGGTGCTCTAGCTAAGGCCATTCCTTCCTTTGTGATGATTTCTCTTGGACTCGTCATTTGCTCCCGCTTGCTAAATTCTTTTCTTGTATATTTTTCCATATTTAATTTGGTTGGTAGTGGACTTTGTCTCCGCCCAACTATTGTATACATGACAAACTCAAAGTTGCTTTATATTATTATTTATCTTTGTGGATGAGATTTAGTGTCTTGGCTTTCTACATTTACAGCTTATGTATACATACGAGCCGTATATTTACTCGTATGTATACAGCTGGCATGATGCGTTTCTAGTCCTACTATTTTGGGACTGGGGCGTTACAACTCCCAAGTAGCGGGACCGATTTTGTGTTGTGGGACTTATCAAGACTTAGAGAGACTCCCAAGTAGTGGGACCGATCTCGGCGACAACCAGTCGCATGGACTTTCTTTGTTCGTGGCATACTCTTTACTAAATCCATCATGGCTCGTGCCTCTGACAGGCCTGGTTCTCTAGGCGACTCTATCGCTCAAGTCATATACTTTATATGACGAGCCTTGTTCTCGAGGGACTACGGGACTTGACAACAACAGACAGAGTGGGACAGTGCTAGAAACGGATTCGATAGCCCAACACAACACTTGTCTAACTTATTTGGGCAACGACTCGACGAGCAAAGGCTACGCCGAGCTTCAGATCGAGGGGACGGGCTGTGCATGCGTTCGACTTGAACGACCAAGTTCTCGGGTGCCTAGACTTAAGCCGACAACCGTGCAAGACGACTTAATTCACGGGATGTGCGAAGGCTATGCCAAGCCTTGGACAACGGGACCGTGCATGCATTTTCAAGCATTCAAGCGGGCGACGCCTATGACTTAGGCTCATTCGAGTGTTGGGACTGAATGACGGGACCGTGCATGCTTTTCAAGCATTCAAGCGGGCGACGCCTATGACTTAGGCTCATTCGAGTGTCGGGGCAACTTATGCCAACTTCCTTCTCCCAAGCCACGGAACGAAGGATCGAGTGTCATTTTGAAAGCACGTTGAGCACATTTCTAAGACGGCCGTGGGACCATTTTCCATGTTCTAAGATATTCCGACGGGTCGGGACTATTCCCTTAGCTATGTGGATGTATCTTTTTATTATCAAGCCTAACGTGTGCAAGTTGAAAATATGCGAGTTATTAAGTGAAGGCTAAGATGAGGCGAGTTCACCGAAACTACCCCACTTGAGCAATGTCTCCGAGCAAGCCGTTGCAAGGCTAAGTTCGAACGCCGTCGGCGTTTCGATTCCTCCGATTGACTTTGCGGGATGGGGCACTACACTCGGTGACGTTTCCTTCATTGGAATTATTTGGATCACTCAAGATTTCAAACACGAATTATTTCACACCGAGATCTAATGGATTGAATTACTCATTGCATTTGGAAGAAGGGATCGATCTTCACTTCGTCTCTGTCCAAGAATCACCGGAGGTTCCTTCCCGCAACGTTCAGGCGCTGGTCGTCGATGTTGCCCTCGTCGTCGTCGCCATGGCTATGACTGGTCCTCTAGGAAGAAGAAGGAGTAGGGAAGAATTGCTCTGTGAGAAGTGAATGGGTTGACAGAGCTTGGAATTTATAGAAGGAAATTGCAAATGGCGGGAAACAATGGTGCTGGTGCTACATTACTAGGCAGTTAGGAATAGTGAGAGTTTGTTACAGCAATTCAAATTTGAATGTTCCTCTGTTTATAATCAAAGGAAAAAGAAAAGGAATTTAACCTATTCTAATGCTTAAGGCTGGAAAGTAATTCAAATAGGGCTTTTGGAAATCAGCCCAACTGAAGACTGGCCCAAAAAGAAATGGGCTCAGGGAAACTTAATACAGGCCTAATCCTAAAATGAAATAGCTTTATGATAACAACCTACATAATTTATAGGTAAGAGAAAAGTAAATTTCAAATTTTTATATCAAAACAAAATTTGGTAAATTCCCCATTATAGGAAAACAGGGAGGTAGGGTTACAAATATGCAATAATCTACCATCAAAAATAGGTTGAAATAGTAAAGACAATGAATTTATAACAGCAATATTATTACTAGCATTATCAAAAGATACAGATTGAATCTTGTTGTGAATATCAAAGTCACGCAAGTGTTTTGAAATACAAGTGGCAATTGTGGACCCCGTGTGTGGAAATTCTAAAGTTTTTAAACATACGATGCGCTTTTGCAACATCCACAATGAATTTATATAGTGTGCCGTGATACAAATATAAGCATAGTTTTGTTTACTTGTCCATACATCAGAAGTAATAGCTAGTTTATTAGCATGCGAAAACGTTTCTTTTAAAGTAAGTCTCATTTCTTTAAAGCAATTGTAGCATAATCATATAAAGATTCACTTTCACCCGAAGTAAATGGAAGTTCAACAACAATAATATATTTAGTAAATTCAGTTTTATGACGGGCAGCTGAATAGGAAAACGTACCCACCGAAGAAGCCGCAGTGCCTCCAAAACTGATATGAGTTTGGGTCGCCGGAATTGAGCTTGGACCGTAGCAAGTATCGTAGTGTCTTGAGAGTGTGCCCGTGCCACCTCCCCTCTTCCATTAGTATATACGAGAACATTTCTTGCATTGGGCCCCGTACGAGACTGCTTCACCTTTTGGATCTAAAACAAGTGAACCATCAGGTTTAGTTTCATTAAGAAGAATAAAAAATTTCCAAACTTTTGCCTTTTGTTTTCTCTTTACAACATTTGGTACATTGGTACCAACTTCAGGAGGGGAACCAACTAAATCGTCAGGAATAAGATTTTTCTTAAAAAAAGAATTGTAAATTTCAAAAGCTTCATTAGCTTGGTTTGAACCTTGTCCGGCCATTTTAAAAAGACAAATCAAAATATATAAAGGATTATAAAGATGGAGGAGGATACCGGAAAAATAATAATAAGAAATTAGTTTTTTGCAAAAAACTAGAGAGATGGAGGAAGAAAAACTATTTCGAAAATGTAAATAAAAAAAATCAATTAGAAAGAGAAAGTCGTAGATCGCCGAAATTGCTTGATCGGGAAGTCGTAGATCGCCGGAACTTAGAGCACAACTTTCTGGAAATCTTCTTAAAGATGGAGGAGGATTTTTTTTTTTTTTTTTTGAGAAGGATAGAATTGTTTGTGTTTGAAATGAGAGTTTCATGGTGAATTTATAGAATTTTTTGGAAGCCAAATGACCCCCAATACCCTCAAAATATAGTTGTTGTAATGAATTTTTGGTCATTTTGGTCAAAAAGACCAAAATACCCCCTATAACGGTCATAAAACGGTCAAAAAATGGGAGTATTTTGGTAAAAGAAGAAAAATGATTCAAAGAAAAAATTTGAAATATCCGGTGCAGCCGGCCGGACCGGGCCTGGCTCGGGCCTGGGCGGGCCTGACCGGGCCGGGCTGAACCGAACCTAACGTTACATTGTTAAAAAAAAAACCGGTCCGGGCCTGGCCGGACTTGGGCTCGGACGGGTGAACCCAGTCCGGACCGAGTTCTCTAGTGGGCGGGCTCGGACCGGGCTACGAGCGGGCTGAACCGGACCGGACTTCCTGCGGGCTCGGGTCACAACTTGAAACATGGGCCAGTGCCCTAGTCCTTGAAGGAAAGAGCATCCTTTGCTTGTCCTATAAATACCCCCCCTCTTTCTCGAGCTTCTCTCACGTTTGGTTAGGGTTTTCTCTGGGAGTCGCCTCACAGGTTAGATCCTCTTTTCTTCTTCTTCGTCTACGCTCTACTCGATCGATCGATGTCTATTTTCAAATCGATACTTTATTTTTCTAGATCTCGTCGCATGGCATGGGTCTTTTTTTCTCATAAATATAGATTTGGTAGATGTAGATCTCATCTGGTAGATTGTCTTTAGCTTGAAGCTTTTTCTTCTTCTAAGTTTAGATGTATATTTGGCACTGATACATGCTTCTTCTGATTTCTGAATCCATGCTAATTTGGCGTGATGGCTATTGCATCCCAACCACTGCTAATTTATTGATGCGTCTTTCTTGGAAAACCTAAGAACGGAACAACAGATTATTTACGGAATGCTCAGGCTCTGATTTGATTTGGAGTTGATTCTATTATAGATCTTGCTAATATATCTTCTTCATGCTCTGATTTGATTTTTCTTAAAAATATTCTGTTTCTATTTGTCATGATTATTACCATACAACAAACTACTATAACGTTGGTATTCTTTAGCTGATTTGAGAACCCTTTTAATAATCAAAATTGTAGTACAGTAGTAATTAGGGTTATATGTTACTAGTTAATCTGATTTGAGGAAACCACTGATTTTATTTTGATCCCATTTCTTGTTGCTGGCGGAGAAGGGGTTATGGAAACATTCACAGTTTCTCATCTCCATGGACAAAACACACCAACAAAGGTAACCTTACCTTATCTATTTTCGTTTGAAGTGACCTTATCTATCTTAGGCGTAGCAATTTCGATCTCTCTTATTTATTCCTATTATAATTGCATCAATTTTAGATGAGCAAAGCACGTTCTTTCGATCAATTAGCAGCAGCAGGAGCAACACCAACAACAGGCTACGAACCAGCGTGTAAGTTGAGGCGGACACTTTCAGCAACATCTAGCAGAGAGTCCCTATATCATCTGGAATATTCACATGATTACTGGTCAACCGAGGGAGATTCATCTACCATGGAGTCCAACCTCCAAACGAAGCAAGATATGGTGTGCCGAATGTGCACGTGCGAGATCGATCATCTTCACGATTATGAGGGAGAACCATCCAAGGTCTCCAAGATGTATGAAGGCCAGGTATGCGAGACGTGCGTCATTATTGCGGAATATACACCTGGTTACGAGTCAAGTAAGGTAGTTCTTCGTTTATGCTCCGTACGTGTTTACCAATTTTGTTAACTGGTTTTTGGTTCCCGTACGTGTATCTAAATATTTACCATACTTTACAGGAGACCCTCCTAACGGAAGAAGAGCACAATTTAATTAGCGAGGAAGAGGTGATGAAACTCAATAGAAAAATGTTGTGCCGCATTCTTCCAGTAAGCTCCCTTCCTCCCTTTCATCATCTGCTTTACTTTTTTGTTTTCCACCAATATTTATTGCAATTTTTATACACTGCCACAACTTCTTGTAGGAAATTAAGCTCATGGTACGAAACTCGAGGAGCAGGACTACTGGCGAAAAGCCTTCCAGCGGCAATCTAAGGTAAATTATCCATCTCATTCTTTCGAAAAAGTTTTGTTTTTGTCCCACTCATTCGAAACAAACATGATTCTTAGTTAAGGTTTGAGTAGTTTTACGCGCACGCAATTATTGAAGAACATAGTAGTTGAATTCATATCATCATCGGTGTAGTAGATTGTATGAACTTTCTTAGTAGTTGCTTATGAAACCCCTAATTTTACAAGTTCATTTGACAAGACACTTAATTCAGTATTTATTTCGGATATATGGTTACCTGACCTGATTTTCTTTTTTATTTTCCTTATAAAGTTCTAAAGACGAAGACGAGTTTGATTCCGACGAGGAGATTGATATTCCATCAGTGCAAGATTGGTTCGAGTTATTAACCTCCAAGCAACAGGAAACAAATGGTGAGGAAGCTATTCTGGCCCTAGTGGCCAAAGTGAAAGAACTGGAAATGCCGCAGGCCAAATTCTATATTTATATCGACGCTTACTATAGTAAAGAAGACCGGAGTTCAAGACAAGGAGCTGTTTTATATGATTTTCATAATAGGCCAATAGCTGCTTGGTCGAATATTGATTCTAATGTTGAGTTTATCTCAAGACCTCATAATGAGCTCAAAGGACTCTCTCTAGGTCTAGAGATGGCCATGCAATATCAAGTTACTAATTTCTTTATCTATTGCCCATCTTCTGAGGTTATCATGATTTTAAGGGGCCGTAACTGTCCTTGTAGTGAGACGAAACCTGGCGCCTGCCCAAAATGTGCCTTGCCTTTGTTGAGGAACAAAGAGGAAACTTATCAAGTTCTGTTACAGATATTTCGTCTTATCGAGCAACTCAATTTCCTCGATATCCATTTTATTGATGAAGAAGGAAATAAAGTTGCACATTTTATGGCGGAGCTCGGAGAAATCAGGAAAATGGACTTGTCGGAAATTAAGAAGCACGAGACTTTATCGAATATTCTCTACTCAGATTTTTTTGAGTCTTTCCATCGTTGACTGCAGTATTAAGTTGTATTCTGGTGCTCGTATGCAGAACTGGGTGCTTGATCGACGGCGGTGAAGGTAAGTGTTACTTTTTTGTTTGTCTAGTGACAAGGCGGTAGTATCGTTGCCTTTATTTGAGAACTGTATGGTTATCGTATTATGTTTCTAGTTGAGGTGTATTGAACACTGGTTGCAGTTATAAACTATTTTGATCGTTGTTATGATCTTTTATTCTGTGGAATGGTGGAGATTACGGATCAACTTGCAAGATCTAATTGATTGAATATGATATTTATTATTGTGCAATAACACAATTGGTTCAATTGAAGTCCTGGACTGTGGCTTTACATCATTTGTTACCTTCTCCAAAATGATTTTTTTTTTACTGTTTTTATGTTGTTTGTGATTTACGAGAAGCATTTGAACAAGAGTTAAAATGGCTGCAACAAAAACTGTTGCTTCCATCTTCCCTTACAGTGTAAAGACATTTTATGCCTGCTTTTTTGCATCCTCTTTGGAATGGAATGCAGCAGCAAGAGTGCTGTGTAGCAGCAGTTTTTTCTTGCATTATTTGAGAAATACATGTTACTGTTCTAAATGTTTTTGGTGACTACATAATGAATCCATGATGCCCTCCAATGTTCGAAATGGGAGGCACAACCTTACATGGGGAAGGGGGACATGTAGGGTTTCATTTGGTTTCTCTATGGATCGTAGCAAAATGTTTGGTCCAAACCATTTCTGCCTAGGGTTAGGGTTGTCTGATTGTGTATAGTTTGACATGCTCTTCTAATATGTAACATTAGTACAGGCCCTTTCTCTAGCTTGTAATACTGTTTAGTTGGGTGCAGTGTTCTTGCAAGTAGTTTCAACCTTGAAGGATACCAATAGCTCTCTTGCCACCATCACCGATGCCCACCTCCGTTATAACCAAGAGACCTCTTGCTCGTGCTCTGCACGTGCCTCTGTTATGTTTTACCTGTCTCGGTTCTCAACGGACCCATCTGTACCTTCACTACATATGTATAAGCCTACAATTATTAGGTTGCAGTAAAGGCTAGGCATTTCCCTAATGTATCATATTTGTCAAATAGAGCAAAGAGATCCAACAGCAGCTCATGATGATATTAAATTGTGTTGATAAAAAGTTGTTAATTTGTTCATTCTTTCATTTAAAGAAATGCTTGTTACCATATGATAGTTAACACAAACAACGCATACAACAGTGTCGCACTAAGTAGTTGGCAGATTCAACCTTTTATTATTATGTCCATGAGAAATTCAGAATCTGAATCTAGGCCAAATGATGCAGTGTTGCGCAATGTGCCCATTACAAATCTCCCATTGTCCTCATGGTTCTCTCGGTCTAGGCAACCCCAATTGAGAACAAACTACCATACAACAAACTACTATAACGTTGGTATTCTTTAGCTGATTTGAGAACCCTTTTAATAATCAAAATTGTAGTACAGTAGTAATTAGGGGGTTATATGTTACTAGTTAATCTGATTTGAGGAAACCACTGATTTTATTTTGATCCCATTTCTTGTTGCTGGCGGAGAAGGGGTTATGGAAACATTCACAGTTTCTCATCTCCATGGACAAAACACACCAACAAAGGTAACCTTACCTTATCTATTTTCGTTTGAAGTGACCTTATCTATCTTAGGCGTAGCAATTTCGATCTCTCTTATTTATTCCTATTATAATTGCATCAATTTTAGATGAGCAAAGCACGTTCTTTCGATCAATTAGCAGCAGCAGGAGCAACACCAACAACAGGCTACGAACCAGCGTGTAAGTTGAGGCGGACACTTTCAGCAACATCTAGCAGAGAGTCCCTATATCATCTGGAATATTCACATGATTACTGGTCAACCGAGGGAGATTCATCTACCATGGAGTCCAACCTCCAAACGAAGCAAGATATGGTGTGCCGAATGTGCACGTGCGAGATCGATCATCTTCACGATTATGAGAGAGAACCATCCAAGGCCTCCAAGATGTATGAAGGCCGGGTATGCAAGACGTGCGTCATTATTGCGGAATATACACCTGGTTACGAGTCAAGTAAGGTAGTTCTTCGTTTATGCTCCGTACGTGTTTACCAATTTTGTTAACTGGTTTTTGGTTCCCGTACGTGTATCTAAATATTTACCATACTTTACAGGAGACCCTCCTAACGGAAGAAGAGCACAATTTAATTAGCGAGGAAGAGGTGATGAAACTCCGTAGAAAACAGTTGTGCCTCATTCTACCAGTAAGCTCCCTTCCTCCCTTTCATCATCTGCTTTACTTTTTTGTTTTCCACCAATATTTATTGCAATTTTTATACACTGCCACAACTTCTTGTAGGAAATTAAGCTCATGGTACGAAACTCGAGGAGCAGGACTACTGGCGAAAAGCCTTCCAGCGGCAATCTAAGGTAAATTATCCATCTCATTCTTTCGAAAAAGTTTTGTTTTTGTCCCACTCATTCGAAACAAACATGATTCTGAGTTAAGGTTTGAGTAGTTTTACGCGCACGCAATTATTGAAGAACATAGTAGTTGAATTCATATCATCATCGGTGTAGTAGATTGTATGAACTTTCTTAGTAGTTGCTTATGAAACCCCTAATTTTACAAGTTCATTTGACAAGACACTTAATTCAGTATTTATTTCGGATATATGGTTACCTGACCTGATTTTCTTTTTTATTTTCCTTATAAAGTTCTAAAGACGAAGACAAGTTTGATTCCGACGAGGAGATTGATATTCCAACAGTGCAAGGTTGGTTCGAGTTATTAACCTCCAAGCAACAGGAAACAAATGGTGAGGAAGCTATTCTGGCCCTAGTGGCCAAAGTGAAAGAACTGGAAATGTCGCAGGCCAAATTCTATATTCATATCGACGCTTTCTATAGTATAGAAGACCGGAGTTCAAGACAAGGAGCTGTTTTATATGATTTTGATAATAGGCCAATAGCTGCTTGGTCGAATATTGATTCTAATGTTGAGTTTATCTCAAGACTTCATAATGAGCTCAAAGGACTCTCTCTAGGTCTAGAGATGGCCATGCAATATCAAGTTACTAATTTCTATATCTATTGCCCATCTTCTGAGGTTATCATGATTTTAAGGGGCCTTAACTGTCCTTGTAGTAAGACGAAACCTGGCGCCTGCCCAGAATGTGCCTTGCCTTTGTTGAGGAACAAAGAGGAAACTTATCAACTTCTGTCACAGATATTTCGTCTTATCGAGCAACTCAATTTCCCACTTATCAATATCCATTTTATTGATGAAGAAAGAAATAAAGTTGCACATTTGATGGCGGAGCTCGGAGAAATCAGGAAAATGGACTTGTCGGAAATTAAGAAGCACGAGACTTTATCGAAGATTCTCTACTCAGAATTTTTTGAGTTTTTCCATCGTTGACTGCAGTATTAAGTTGTATTCTGGTGCTCGTATGCAGAACTGGGTGCTTGATCGACGGCGGTGAAGGTAAGTGTTACTTTTTTGTTTGTCTAGTGACAAGGCGGTAGTATCGTTGCCTTTATTTGAGAACTGTATGGTTATCGTATTATGTTTCTAGTTGAGGTGTATTGAACACTGGTTGCAGTTATAAACTATTTTGATCGTTGTTATGATCTTTTATTCTGTGGAATGGTGGAGATTACGGATCAACTTGCAAGATCTAATTGATTGAATATGATATTTATTATTGTGCAATAACACAATTGGTTCAATTGAAGTCCTGGACTGTGGCTTTACATCATTTGTTACCTTCTCCAAAATGATTTTTTTTACTGTTTTTATGTTGTTTGTGATTTACGAGAAGCATTTGAACAAGAGTTAAAATGGTTGCAACAAAAACTGTTGCTTCCATCTTCCCTTACAGTGTAAAGACATTTTATGCCTGCTTTTTTGCATCCTCTTTGGAATGGAATGCAGCAGCAAGAGTGCTGTGTAGCAGCAGTTTTTTCTTGCATTATTTGAGAAATACATGTTACTGTTCTAAATGTTTTTGGTGACTACATAATGAATCCATGATGCCCTCCAATGTTCGAAATGGGAGGCACAACCTTACATGGGGAAGGGGGACATGTAGGGTTTCATTTGGTTTCTCTATGGATCGTAGCAAAATGTTTGGTCCAAACCATTTCTGCCTAGGGTTAGGGTTGTCTGATTGTGTATAGTTTGACATGCTCTTCTAATATGTAACATTAGTACAGGCCCTTTCTCTAGCTTGTAATACTGTTTAGTTGGGTGCAGTGTTCTTGCAAGTAGTTTCAACCTTGAAGGATACCAATAGCTCTCTTGCCACCATCACCGATGCCCACCTCCGTTATAACCAAGAGACCTCTTGCTCGTGCTCTGCACGTGCCTCTGTTATGTTTTACCTGTCTCGGTTCTCAACGGACCCATCTGTACCTTCACTACATATGTATAAGCCTACAATTATTAGGTTGCAGTAAAGGCTAGGCATTTCCCTAATGTATCATATTTGTCAAATAGAGCAAAGAGATCCAACAGCAGCTCATGATGATATTAAATTGTGTTGATAAAAAGTTGTTAATTTGTTCATTCTTTCATTTAAAGAAATGCTTGTTACCATATGATAGTTAACACAAACAACGCATACAACAGTGTCGCGCTAAGTAGTTGGTAGATTCAACCTTTTATTATTATGTCCATGAGAAATTCAGAATCTGAATCTAGGCCAAATGATGCATAGTGTTGCGCAATGTGCCCATTACAAATCTCCCATTGTCCTCATGGTTCTCTCGGTCTAGGCAACCCCAATTGAATATCCAGGACTGCGTTGCAGTAGTAGTTGTTTGTCGGTTTGTTCGCGAAATACACAATTCATTTAATCTCATACTGCAGAAATGACATTCCTTGTTGCTACTAACTGAGGCTGGGCTAGGCTAGGCTGGGCTAGGCTCAACTTATAGATGCCAACATAATAGTAATTCTATGACATCGATTTTAGGCTTAATTCTATGATTTTCATAATCAATTATGCGAACGCCTTCCTGATCATTGATGTTGTATATTTTTATATGTATCTCCTCTTCCCACTTGTAATCTTTTCCTCCTAATCTAACTATAATTATGATGATACAAGCCAACCAGAATGTAGGAGCTGAAGAAATGCAGGCTGCAGGCACTTTTATGTACTTGACTAGACCTTCAACTGACCTGGATATACATCTGGATATACAAATGCCACCTGTACAGAGTGATACAGTCAGCAACCCAAGTGGAGTCGCATGTAGCCAGAATGTCTTGAATAGTAATTCCTGTTGAGGAGTATCAGATGCTTTGATACTCTATAAATAGAAAATTAGTAGGAGAAAGGAATTGGTATAGGACTATTCCTATGAGTATTGGTATCGGCCGACGGCGGCGGTTTCGGATCGGAGTATCGGATGTTTTGGTATCGGAAAACAAATAATTATTAATAAATTATTTACATTTTAAAATATATATTTTATACATTTAGGTATAATTTTAAGTATTTTCAGTGTTATTTCTTAGTAGTTTTGAAATTAAATGAAATAGTAGTCACCCTTACCGATTGGTTTACATATAATAAATTGAATTTCTTCTTTTACATGTGTTTACAACCTTATTATGCTTTAAAACATTGCTGATTTGTCTTTTTGGTTTAATTTTCTTTACCGAATTGACTGAAAAAGAGACCCCCAATGTGGGTATCATTCAGTATCGAGTATCGGTCGGTATCGGATCGGGACATGCCAAACCGTATTAAAAAAAATTCGGTTCGGTTTCGGTTTTGAAAATACTAAATTTTCTTATACGGTTTCGGTTTTGGGTTTCGGTTTCGGTCCAAAACCGAAAATTGAATAAGAAAATTTAATTAATTAATTATATATATATATATATATATATATATATATATATATATATATATATATGTGTGTGTGTGGGTGTGTGCGTGCGCGCGCTATATATATAAGTATTAATATATATAGGTATATACTAAATATATATAGGTTTATACTAAATATGTCTATGTATATTTAGTTACTATATATATTAACAAAAAAAGCTCAAAAAATCCAAAAAATATGAATAAACCGAATAAACCGAAAACCGAACCGATTTAATTCGGTTCGGTTTGATTCGGTTTTGGGTCAATTCGGTTCGGTTTCGGTTTTGCTTATTCGGTTTCGGTCCAATTCGGTTTTGGGTTATTCGGTTCGGTTTAAACCGAATAAACCGAATGCTCACCCCTACTTCCCGACCGATTAGTAGGATTGTAAATTAATGAAACTAGAATAAGTATAGCGTCTCATGATCAATATCAAAACATGACCAGCCTGATAAAAGACAGTGGAGGCACTTTGTTACTCTAAGCAGATTGTAGGTTCTATGAGCAGGACAATGATATTTCTAGTGCATTTATGTATGCATACATACATGCCAAGTCTTCTACTATGTAGCTCGTGTTTTATTTGAAGTGGTCCATTATGAACATTCTTACGGTTATGGTCCCAACATTAGTGATACTCAACTATTAATCACAAAAAATAGGAGGGCTAATTCATCAGTTAATCTGGAGTTGGCACCCTTTACATCAGTGGATTTGGTAAAATAATAGTAAAGGCAGTAATTTGCTCTGTGTTGATTACCATGAAACTTTGTGTGTGCATGTGTGTACTCGTCAAGTGGGGCTACAAATCTGGTTTTTTTTCTTATCAGGAATATCATTCGTTGGGCTTGAACCCATAATAGTTGGCCATCTTAAAATTGTTTGCATTCTCACATTGTCAGATTGCTAATTGAATTCTTTGTTTTGTATCTCAGAAGCAAGTTTTGTCGGACTTGAGACGGCACCACGCACATCATTTGCCTTTATATAAAGGAGGAATCTGGAACTGTAGTAGTAGTAGGATTATAAGATGAAATTGTTGGTTGTGTTCGACTAGAAACCTTTCTTTTTTTTTTGGAAAATTCGGCAGGTACTGTGAATTGTGAAATTGTTCTGTTGTGGACAGTCAGTTGGATTTTGCAGGCCAATTTGTATAAGCAGTTTGAAAAACTCCTAGTAAACATATCGAGTATGGTCTATCCAAGTACTTAAAGTCCATTTATCGCTAATATATTGTGGTTACTACGTGTCTTCAGCAATTTGACCAGTATATTTATATTGGCAATCTAGAGTAAGAGGTTCAAAGTACAGTGATTGCTGTCAACAGCAAAGTACAGTTGTTTCTACTCTTTTGCTCTAGAAACATAATTTGGAAGTATTCTTGGGAAGATACCTAGGATCGATATTGAAAACATGGTTCAGTCAACTGATCTGATACTAGATAGCCACTATGCTACCAAATCTTAATTTCTTGTAACGTTGCCTATATAGAAGACAATTTCTTTCTGGTGCCGATAATCTCAAGTGGGGAGACCTAAGCTGCAGCATGTGTATCATTTTGATATGGAATCGACAATTACTACAACATCTCCCACAAAGCAGCACCAATGACTTTATTATATATGATGCATTTTTTTTTTCATTACAACTTCTCAGGGTTTCTTTGGACACTAATGACAATTATACATGGATAATATATATATGCAGTGGATCTCCACTGGTGCTTCGGCATATCATGTACTCTGCGTCAATGCAGTACAACCGACCGACCCAACTTAGCTTGGATCAAGTTGAACACTATAAAATACCTCACCCCTTTGGATTTTCCAAAAATCTATCATTTTCATATTTCCCTCCAAAATGGTGGAAAATAAAACTGACGCCGCTCATAAAAAATATCAATTTTCATGAAAATCAAACAGGAATTATTTTATTTTCCACCTTGACCTTGTAATTAAGTGACCTTCATAAGAACGCATAATATCGTTACTTAGTACACAACTGTCTATGCAACAGTAACTTAATGACGCTAGGACTATTGCTGTCATTAACTACACGTAAAGAGGATATTTTGGACACAGTGAGTACAACTAATCTTTTCCTCTGGTGGGTAGTTAGTTATACGTAATCCTCGAGTCATTTTCCATCTCAAGAATGGACTATATGTTGTGCATGTCACATTGAATAATCAGAGAATTTCCTCCACTGATATTAATTTATTATAAATTTGCTTAAAGATTAAAAAAAAAAACGATTGACATGGCCAGACAATCTGGCGAAAAACGAGAATGCTCAATTTTAGTCATACCGTCTGGATAAAAATGAGCTTTTTTTCGGTTGGGTTGGTTTGTTTTCTTATTTTGACTTGTTTGGGTTGGTTTTTATTTTGCCTTGGTTGATTTTGATGGGTTTTTTTTTGGTTGGTTTTTTTTATGTTGGTTTGGGTTTTGGTTATTTAGTTGCTGGTTTAGGTTTGTTTTTTGGGTTGAGCAAATTTCAACGTTCCAAAATTTAGGCATGTAAGTTCATTTGCAACGGCTATTTCATACCACAGTTATGTAAATTAATGCATGTAAACAGGGGTGCCCCCTAGGGATGGCAATGGGGCGGGTAGGGGTCGGGGACCATATCCCCCATCCCCATCCCCGAGTAGTGTTTGAATCCCCATCCCCGTCCCCATTCTCCGTCGGGTTTTATTTTTTACCTCCATTCCCATCCCCGTTAAACAATGCATTCCCCGTCCCCGTCCCCGCCCCGTTAGCACTTTCGGGGCCGAATTTTCTGATCTCCGTCTCTCGTTCGATTAACAAATTTTCATGTACATTATATAAGTTTAAAAAATTATTTTCATTCAAAAAAAACTACATGGCATGTTAATAATGGTTTTCATAAAATAAATATGTATATTACTATTTAGATCAAGAGAACATATCATTTTCGAAGGGTTGCACATATGGATATGGATATAAGTAATCAGGATCAGAGATTTATCGGGGCGGGGAGTACTATACCCGTCCCCGAATCCGATCGGAGATTTTTTTAATCCCCATCTCCGTCCCCATTCCCGTTTTTAAATCCCCAAACCCGTCCCCATCGGGTAAAAAAATCGGGTCCCCGTCGGGTTCGGAGGGATATTGCCATCCTTAGCGCCCCCCCCCCCCCCCCCCCCCCCCAATTTTTGAAAAAAAAATGTTGATTACTATATAGAACTTTTTTAGAAGTTTAACTTATATATTAGTTTGACCCTCTAATGTATAAAGAATAAGCTAGCTCAAGTGGTAGTATTTTGGCCTACAAGTTCAAACTTCACCTCTCATACATTATTATATATTTTACATATTTTAGAATTATTTTATGTATACTGTTTTGCTTCCTCTTTTGTAATAATTTGAAAATATTGGCTTTATTTTTTGTGCTCATTCTTATTTGGGTTTTAGTATTATTTTTTTTTGTTATTGAAGTCCAATTAACATGACAACTTCAAAGATTTCTATATGTAGTAGAATGGTCCGTCCATAATTTTAATCATGGCTCCGCCACTGCATGTAAGTATCAAACCAAACAATCTCCTTTTGTAAAAAAAAGTTAACTTTTATATAAATTTTAATTCAGAAAATTTTCTCCACCGATATTAATTTATCATAAATTTGCTTAACGATAAAAAAAAGTTGGAAAATTACATAGAACGATAGACATGGTTAGACGATCTGGCGAAAATGAGCTTTTTCGATTGGGTTGGTTTGTTTTCTTATTTTGACTTGTTTGGCTTGGGTTTGTTTTCATGTCTTGGTTTTTATTTTGCCTTGGTTGATTTTGATGGATTTTTTTTTTGTTTTGGTTGGTTTTTTTTTTATGTTGATTTGGGTTTTCGATATTTAGTTGTTTGGTTTAGATTAGTTTCTTGGGTTGAGCAAATTCTAACGTTCCAAAATTAATGCATGTAAGTTAATTTGCAGCGGCTATTTCATACCAGACTTTGTCGGGGATGATTTTATCATTTTACTGCTCTATGTTAGTGATATGCTACTGGTGGGTCGGAATGCCACTAGGATAGCGGAGTTGAAGCGCCAACTGGGCGCGGCATTCTCTATGAAAGATTTGGGCACATCTAAGACTATTTTTGGGATGTAGATCAGCCGAGAAAGAAAGTTCAAGCTGCTACACTTGTCCCAAAAGAAGTACATTCACTGGGTACTTCAGCATTTCAGGATGGACGAGTCGAAGAAAGTGAGTAACCCCCTTGTAGCTCACTTTAAGTTCACTAAGGAGCAGTGTCCATCTACCGAGGACAAAAAGTAAGATATGGAGCGGGTTCTATATGCTTCAGCTGTGGGGAGTCTTATGTATGTTATGGTGTGTACGAGGTCAGACATCGCTCACACAGTTGGCACAGTTAGTAGGTATCTTTCCAATCCTAGAAGGGTATATTGGAGTGCGGTCAAGTGCATCCTACGATACCTTCAGGGCACTGCCGATTGGAGACTTTCTTTTGGTGGTGATGAGCCAAATCTGGTTAGGTATACCGACGCTAATATGGCTGGAGATGTAGGCACGAGGCAATCGACTTCGGACTATGTGATGATGTTTGCTGGTGGAGCGGTATCGTGGCAGTCGCGGTTGCAGAAGTGTGTTGCCTTGTCGACGACAGAGACATAGTACATTGTGGCGACGAATGCTTGCAAGGAGTTGCTGTGGATTAAGAAGTTGCTGCAGGAAGTGGGGGCTAAAGCAAGAGCAGTATACTTTGCTTTGCGATAACCAGAGTGAATGGCACCTTGTGAAGAACCAGACATTTCATAGTCGGTCCATGCATATTGAGACTCGAGATGTGGTTGAGAAGAAGGACGCGACGCTTGAGAAGGTACATACTGATGACAATGGAGCGAACATGCTCACGAAGGTTCTACCAAGGGAAAAGTTTGAGTAATGTAGGCGGATCGTCGAGATGACGAGTTCCTTCACCTAGTTATGAAGGGAAAGATTTGTTGGAGTGGATGAGGTTCCCAACCTATGTGGAGAATACCCCAGAGTGCGACGAGCGCCATCCGTGTGTCGGAGAAGCTCGGGGAGTGCATCGATCCTATTTTGGAACATATATGGTAAGGAAATATATGATTGGATTTTCATATTTACTTTGATCAGATATTTATGATTGGATCCTTCATACAATAGCTTTCCATATAATTGGGATTCCAATTATGGCAAGGCAATTATGATTGGATTTCCATTAAATATAGATGTGTATTGGAAGTTTTCATATATATTGACCTTCTATGTATGGGTTACCAAGTGCTTACAAAAGGGTGATGGATGCAAGTTAAAAAATATCTCAAAAACAAGAGTGTTTTACAATATTTGAGAGCGAGAGAGAGAGGAAGAAAGAGAGAGAGAAGGAGGATTAAGGACTATTGTGAAGGAGAGATTGCTTCGAATAATTTTTTGGCATCTCTTGTTCTTCGGAGTCCACAATCAAAATTTTCTTCTTTCAAGTGAGTTGTGATGATCCGTGTTGGATCGGGAGGATCTTGTAGAGTGTGTATACTCTTTATTCCATTAGTGGAGGTTCTTCAGGGTTGGACTCGATCGTCCCGTGGTTTTTTCCGTAAGAGTTTTTCATGTCAAAAATCTTTGTGTCTGCGATTGTGTTTGGCATTTTTGGTTTGTGTGCTTTTGTTAGGTTCTCTCGCATGACTTTCTGGTTTGGGGAAAACGGTTTCCGCGCTTCGTTCCCAGCATCTCTTTCCACTCCAATACTCCCTCGCTTCCTCACTCTATGTCACGACCCGCACCTTAGAGTAAGGGCACGAGACGTGGTTACGTCCAGCCTACGCCGCAGTGTCGGCGGTAGAACGCTGTCTTAGGTCACAACATCTAACAATATAATCCTAAACAGTTTATACTCCCCAAATGGGGTGACATAGCAGAATATAAACTAAATCACAACTAAGAAAGAAGAATCACGATATGATATAAAACTCAAGAAAATACAGATGATCATAAGAGTCTAAGATAACATCTCAGCAATATCCAGAATACAAGTCTCAGCTACTGAATATGAAAGAATATATACAACCCAGATCTCAAGACAGAAATAAAGTCTAACTACTAGTCTCAAGACAATATAAGTAAGATAAGGCCTAACTAAGCTAGTCTAGGCAGTAGGGGTAATGTCATCAGCTAGAGCTGGGTCCTCCTGAGAGTCCAGCTCACAAGTGTCGTCTAGGGCTGCCCCGTAGAAGGTATCCACACAGGCCTCCTTCTCGTCCTCTGTAATATTTCAACAGGTCCAGTCAGGACAGGAGCGAGCACAATACATCTCAACAGATCATAGCAGGTTAGAAAATATAAACATGCAGTAGAATAAGATACATGAAACTGAAAGGAAGCACATGATGTAAAAGAGAAAAACTGTATGTAAATAGCTACTGTATATAGAGAACTAATAGTGGCTAGTGATGTAGAGTACAGGATAGCACATGTGAACATGACAGATTTGTACATGATCTACACTAAAGAGTTTCACATGATCTACATTACTATGGAATTTGTTCACATGACTATTAGCACTCCCCCGTTTCCCCAATCAATACACAAGGATCTAAGCAGGTTATATTATTATACATGATATCACATGAAGGCCCATGAAAGGGTGCACATGATAGTATACATGAGGGCTATGTGAACATGAGAGTACATGATTCACAAGAGTGTACATGTATGGTGAAAGCACAAGAGTACATGATGAAAGTGAAACGCACATGACAATGACACAATATATCCGATGCTCCCGAGGGAGATAACATCGCATGAAGAGATCCATATAGTACTAATCCGTGATAATGTCGTGATAGCATCAAGTAAAGTAATCTAAAGCAGGAATATAATTCTAACAAGTTATGAAATGATCAGAGAATGTACTCGTCTAGTATCTGAGTGTCCAAGATGAAAGTACTGTCCGAGGAGTGGTGTCTGGCTCCTATTTAGAACAGCACAAGTCATAACAAGTCTAAAATGATAACAAGATGCAATTTAATGCATTCTAAATGAATCTAGGTCAATCTAGGCCTCAATCTAGGCCAAAGTCAACTCTTGGTCAACTCTGGTCAACCCTAGAAGTCAAACTAGGTAAACTATGGTCAAACTAGGTCTAACAAGTCTAAATTGGTCTAACTAGTCTACATTAGTCTATACTAGGTCACACTAGCCTATACTAGCTAGTACACACCACTACAAGGCTGTCCAAGCCTAAATCAAGTCAACACACATTATACCTAATATACAAGCATGAGTATATGTATGCATAATACATTCATGGGCTTAATACATATATACATACATATTAGGTTATAGCACAAATTCATTAGGAACATCACATATATATATATATATATATATATATATATATATATATATATATATATATATATATATATATATACTAAAACCATGTCACGCCCCAGTACCGGAATACGGGGACAGACGTAGGCCAGCTACACCGTATAAGGTACGAATACGCTATACGGCGATGACGGCTGTCAAGTCTTGCTGGGTATCCTATCATGCAATCAATCTATGGCCTAAATTCGATCTCATGTCCACAGGCAAATCACAATGAAACAACATCAAGAGAGATAATCATATGGAAAGCAGAAAATACTCATATGAAAATCAGGAATCTATAGTACAAGATAATAATGCAGACTAGTATACCTTCCCACAGCCCCTAACATGGTCTGAAACTGAAGCACATCCCCCAAGTCAAGTCTGGAAGATCCACAGGGTCGGTCTCAGGCAATCTGGGAACAATCCAGGGTTGGTCAGGCCAACCGTAGCAAGTACCAGAAAGGAAGGCTCAAGGACGGACGAAGAAAAACCAGCAGGATAAAATATAACAGGAATAGCATCTAAAAACAGTAAATAAGGTAAGGGATCGTGCGAAATATATATATATATATATATATATATATATATATATATATATATATATATATATATATATATACTACATAAGTAGATATACACAAAATATATATTATGCATATGAATTAGAGAGAGGGAAGGCATGTGTGTGTGTGTAGGCATGAGAGTAGCAAATGTGTGTGAGTGTTTGCATATGAGATTGTGAGTGTGTGTGTTTACATACATAAACCTGTGTGTGTGTGGGGGGGAGGGGGGGGTACTGTCAATAGGAATATGTGTATACTAGAGTGTGTGTCACAGGTAATTGAGTGTGTTGCTGTGTGTGTACAAGAGTGATATGAGGGGCAGTCCATTTCTGGACAGTAAAAGGAAAAGGAAAGAAATCAATTCATTCACAATTTCAGTCCCATACTTCAAAACCCTATTTTGAATCCCATACTCAATGAAACCACCCCAAAATTGAAACCCAAGTAGCTTACAAGTAGGAGAATCACATTAGTGACTTAAACCATGCTAATAACAGTATTAATTAGGTCAATCTAACTGCCAAAGTTCAGTTTTAGAATCTGGAATTAAACTGTGAATAACTAAGTATCAGAATTTAGGGTAAATTGAAAATTGTAAATCAAAAACAACCTAAAATACTAATTTAAAGGTTGGTAATTCAATTACATGATACAAGTGTGTCCCAGGGTCCAACACGTGTCCATCATAACCTGACACGACGTGTCCAACACAATAAAAACCAAAACAGTGCACAGGACACTGCACAGCAGTGCACTGTCTCGTGCACAAGTGCACGCGTGTCGTGCACCCGACACAGTGCAAACCAACCCTCGTGCTCGTGCACAGGGATACGCCTAGGGTAGGTCTTCGTGTCTATGTGCCTGCACGGTGTCAAAGTGTCCCCGTGTCCAAGTTATAATAGCGTATCAGAGCCCGATAAAATCGACTGATTCAGTCAGTGAAACCCAGTGCGATGATGATTTCTCCCTCGACACGCCACGTGGTCATCTGAAACTTGACACGTGGTGTGTCAGACACTGCCCCAAGGTGTCCACAAAATATCTCGTGTCCTCGTGCTGTGTCCAGTGAGGAATCCACCTCGAGTAGCAGGGGATCACTGTAGCTGCGCGCGCGCGTTGTGCACCCGCATGTGCACGTGTCCAAACCGACACGACACGACACCAAATCAATCCCATGACACTAGAATCATGTAAGCCACATCAAAACAACATTTTCTATTCAAATACTTTCACAAAAACAAATCAAAATGCCCTTCGGGGCATTTCATCGAACACTTGCGCACAACACTGATACGTGTCCGATACGGACACGTACAGGACACAAAATTGGACAAATTCTATTTCTACAGGACCAGGACACCTAGGGCTATGTATTTATGCAAGGAAAACCTAATTTTAATGGGTGGATAGGAATTTACCTATGTGTGTTCTTCAACACAAAAAGCTCCTTCAAAGGGGATCCCCAAAAGCCACCCAACTTCTCCAAATTGCTATGAAACTGAGTATAACATATACCAACAACAAGAAAACACTAATTAGAACCTATTGCAATTTGTTTGGATTAAAAAGGAATTTATTTGGAATTTTTATGAATTAAAGAAGTTGTACATACCTCTCTTTCCAAATGAGACTTTTCTAAAGAGGCTAGCCCTAATGGAAGAGGGTATTTATAGGGTGGGAATCCCAATGTGGGTGTGGTGGCCGACCACTATGGATTAGGGTTAGGGTTAGCTAGTGGGTTGGGCTTTGGACTCCTATGTGCCAAGTTGTTAATTAATGGTTTAACCATAAGTCATGGCTTATGACTTAACTATTCTAACTTGAGTTTAATGACTAAACCATAGGTCAACTCAAGTCTAACTAGGGTTGCATGACCTAACCAAGTCAAAACACAACTAGGATTAGCTCCTAGGTTAGTCTACCAAGTCAATGCTAGTCCAAGTCAACCTAGTCAACCATCATTCACATAATTCCAAAATAAATTCTAAAAATCCCTATAAATTCAAATAAATTATAATAAATTCAAATAATCCCAAAAATGACAAAAATACCCTCAAACTAGAAATGTGGTAGTGACAAATCTACCCTCCTTAAAAAAATTTTGTCCTCGAAATTGAAAGGCGAAACTAACAATGAGAAGGATAGAAAGTATACCTCACGGTCCAAAAAGATATGGGTAACGCTCACGCATCTCATCCTCCCGCTCCCAGGTAGACTCTCCTGGAGAATGATGTCTTCATGCGACGCGTACCAAGGGTATCACCTGGTTTCTCAGAACCTTCTTCCGTCGATCCAGAATCTCCACTGGCTGCTCTGGATAGCTGAGAGAAGGCCCAACCTCAATCTCTGAATGATCAAGCACATGGCTAGGGTCAGCCACGTACCGTCTCAACTCTGATACATGGAATACATTGTGGACCCCCACTAGTGCAGGTGGCAAGTCTAGCCTGTATGCCACATCACCGACTATCCCGCTGATAACGAAAGGACCGATGAAGCGCTGGCTAAGCTTTCCACCTCCACCAAAACGTATTGTACCACAAGTCGGAGATATCCTCAAGAAAACCTGGTCTCCAACCTAATCACAAACAAGGTCTCAATTAATTATGATAACAAACATGATCAAAATCATAAACAAATAAACCTAAATCTAATCCTACTCTAATCTGTACCTCAAACTCCAATGGCCTCCGGTGGATATCGGTTCAGTGCCGATGTCTGTCCTGCGCCACGCGAAGTCTGTCCCTGATGAGATTCACCTTCTCGGCTGTGTCACCAACCATCTCTGGTCCCAGTAAAGCTCGCTCACCAACATCATCCCAAGATAAGGGTGTACGATACCTGCGCCCGTACAGAGCCTCGAAAGGTGACATCTTTATGCTGGCCTAAAAACTGTTGTTGTAAGCAAACTCCACCAAATGTAGATGATCCTTCCAGGAACCTCCAAAGTCCAGGACACACGTCCGCAACATATCCTCAAGTGTCTGAATAGTCCTCTCTGACTGTCCGTCCGTCTGGGGTGGTATGCAGTACTAAACTTGAGCTGAGTGCCCAAACTGGTCTGCAGACTCCTCCAGAAATGGTAAGTAAAGCGACTATCCCGATCTGAGACGATGCTGACCGGAACCCCATGAATCCGGACTATCTGCCGCATATACATCTCTGTAAGCCTCTCTGTAGACGTGCCCACCTTGAATGGCAAGAAGTGGGCCGATTTGGTCAACCTTTCAATGATGACCCAAATCACGTCTTTTTCTCCTGGTGTATGCGGTAATCCAGATACGAAATCCATGGTGATATGCTCCCATTTCCACTCGGAAATGGACAGCGGCTGCAACAATCCACCGGGCCTCTGCGTCTCTGCCTTGACCTGCTGACAGACCAAGTACCTAGCTACGAAGCGAGCTACCTCCCGCTTCATCCCGGACCACCAAACATGCTCCCTCAGATCTCGGTACATCTTGTTGGCACCAGGGTGTATAGACTACTGAGATCTGTGGGCCTCCTACAAAACCTGCTCCCTGAGATCTCCGCTGGGCACACATAACCTGGAACCGGGCCGCAAGGCATCATCCTCTGCAAGAAAAAACTCGTCATCCAGTAATCCTGCTCGAACCTGCTCTCGGAGACACCGCAGAGCAACGTCCTCAAACTGTGCCGACTTGATCCTCTCCACCAAGTCTGACTGAATATGCATGCCCCACATCTGCATCTGTACTCCGGGCACGATCACCTCAATCCCCAGGTGTCACGCCCCGACCCGGAATCACCCGAATCATCGTCCTCGTAGGGGGCGTGATGCCGCACGAGCCTGGAGTTGCGCTCGTGCAAGGCAAGATGACAAGTTCTCAAATGGTTATCTTTTGATTCGATATTTACAATGATAGGAAAACAGAGTATACGAAACAATTCTCTTTATTGATATTCGAAACTGAGATTACAAAGGCTTTCGATAGCCTAACAATATATGCCAGATTTGGCTACAACACTCAGGTTCTCTCTTGCCCACAAAGGATTTTACCGTTCCATACATCATGTCTTCTATATCTCGGCCGCATCAATCCAGTTGCATAGTCCGAGCATCAAATACGATCGCACACTTCAATGCGCTTCGGCATTCCAAGCCTTAACACGTTCAAGCAACGCTTCGCCGCGAGCAATCCATTCCCTGCACCCTGCATGAAGCTGGTGGGGGATCAGTACGTTCGTCCTCGCATGTACTGATAACAAAGATCATCTCTCCAAAACCAACATCTTTAATATTTACGTTGAATCATGCAACTTAGCTTATGATCTTGCTATGTTCTCCTTAGGATCAATTTCATGGCATCTTTGAAAGCGTAAAGCATGTTATCACAGCATCATGTTATCAAATTGAATAGACAAGCAAACAAGCAATCTCGTGTTTGATTCGTGGCGCAACTTACCAAGTCGACGCACTCGCCCTTGCACCGACGCAAGGTGAATACGCCCCATTCCTTCCCTGTCATGTTATATGTGCATCTCTAGGCAGGATCTCTATGCGGGACGCATCTGCGCCTACACTTTCAACCCATCGTTCCTTAACTATATGAAGGTCGTTGGCGTATCCGCGCCGGAATGGACTAAAGGAGTTTCTTTCTTTTCTCTCCTTCTTTTCTCTCTATTTGGTTGTGCTGCCCGGCGTTTCACGGGTTGGGTCACAATCCCAAACAACCGAAACGTTCTCGCTGTATGCCATCATTTGTGGCTTTTCCTATCTAGTTTGATGTGCGCCTACAAAGATTATCCGATCCCTCCACGGCCAATCGGTTCCGGGGCGCATCCGGCATTTAACCGTTTTGGGGGAACACTCGTGCACGAGTTAATATCACATTAGTCTCGAGCCCATTCCAATCGACCATGCAACGCCCTATCATTCTAGCAATCAAATTCAAACAACCAAACATAGTCTTGAGTCCGAGACTCAGACTTATCATCTCGCGTCACTTCCGTTAACTTTCTGTGTTCTTACGTTTCATGCTTCGTTTCAATGGTTCAATGGCATCATGCCTCAACTCAATACTCGTCAACCGAACGACCCGAAGGTCTCGAACACCTTTCGAGGCACTATGTCATAGCCGACAGTTCCGCCACATTCATGCCATAACTGTATTCTCTCGCAACGAAGCCATCTTTTATTATCCCGTGCACGTAGGCACATTTCGACCGTATTTCTAATGTTCTATAACTTAGCATTCAATGTTCGGGGCTTGCGCGCTAGGGCGCTCGCCTATTGTCTTTCAATGTTCTAGCCGTTCTAACTCGTGCTCGAAGGCACGGTATGGTTCGTGCACTAAGGCACTCACCGAGTACAGTTATCCCATGTTCTTACGGCTTGCGCACCGAGGCGCTCGCCTTTGCGATATCCAATGTTCCATAGCGACTCGTGCATAGGATGCATGTTTCATTTCGATTGTTCTAACTTAGTGTTCGACACACACTATGATTTATCTCCGATCGGACCACGCCCGTGGCGTCGATAGGTTAACTTTTAGCATACAATGATATATTTGACTTATCGCATAAAGGAGTAAAAAGAAGTCAATCCTCCCACCTTGAGTCGATACGCCTTCGTCGTTTCGCCGAGCCGATGCGGCTCGATTTCCTAACTTTGTTGTACGGCCACTCTCTTGACTTAGCCATTCGAGCACTTCGTGCTTCATTGATTCATACGTCCGATTTACCTTAGCGTGTCCCAAGTCTTAGCCCGTCGCAAGGCGACGATTTGATTTCGCGGACCCCTTACTAAATATTGCAAAAGATCGACCTCTAATATTTTCCCGTCAAAGTATAACCTGCACACGAAACCAACTAAAATCAATACTTGCATCGATTCGGACTTGCGCCTTGGTCGATTCGATTTCTTAGAATCTTCGAGCCGATTCAAGGCACTCATCCTTCGGGGCAATGCGGCGCTTCGCATCGATTCACTCGATGCATTCTTCGAGATAAGGCAACTCTTCGCATCGACATAGTCCGATGCATTACTCGGGTCGACGTAACTCTTCGCATCGACTTAGTTCGATGCGTTGCTCGGGACAACTTAACTCTCGTATCGTTTTGCATCGATACATTCCTTTGGGTCAACGCGACTCGCTGAGTCAACGTTTCAGCGTAATGCGCCGTACGGAGCGGGGCATTACAGAATATACCACTCAAAACAAGGTTCGTCCTCGAACCAAAACCAACACTCTGATTAAGTGTTTTACAGATCGTTTCACGATCTCGCCCCACCAATGTTGTTCGATTTCATAATATCTCGCAAGCTTTCCATTAACATTTCAAAGTCATCCCTGCAGCTCGATTTGAATTTTGTATACAACTTAATTTGGATCCATACCTATATTCAAGGCGTCCCGAAGATATATGTATTTTGACCAAGCCTAGTCGTAGCAAATTGGAACAAAGCTGACAGGTAAATTTCAATCCTATGCTTGCCATTTCGTACCCTCGATCGGACTTATCCTTAGCAACCGTTCTCGAAATTTCATCGCATACGTATATTCGATACATACTTGATTTCATTCCATAAAGTTACTGTACGCGACGAGATTCAAAATCACGTTTCTCGTTTCGTAGGTTTCATCGGGACTACCAACTCTTAACGTCGCGTCAAGCCGATGCGCATCCGATCGCAACGATCCTCCGCAACGCCTTGCGTTCGCGTTCGAATTCGTTAACCAACTATTCCGAAGTCTTGCTATGCACTTATCTCATTACGCTTTCCTTATCAACAAGCGGGACTACGCCCGCTCGATGACTTACCTAGCACCGTGCTTAACTTCTCCCGACGTAACTTTAAATCGACATTGCACAAAGGTTACAATCTATCCGACACAAAAGTTTACATCAAGGCGACGGTACAAAAAGGCAATGATCGCCTTGACACGAAGATCTTTATTGACGCATCTTACGTTCGATTCCTATCGAGTAGAAAATTTACTAGCCAAATTCCCAACTTATCCGTCTCGCAACATCGAACATAATTTCGATTCACGCAAGCTCAATTGCAAGGTGAATCCGAATCTAACGACATGACTAGTAAGCCATTCCCTTATCGTTCCCTCTCGTGCATAGCACGTTTCTCGCAATCGCCTAGACTTATCGTCAACATGCACCGTGTTATATTTGTTATCGGTGCAATCCCATATACGATATTGCATGGGTCATCTTACGGTCTGCAGCATTCAATTTGATTTGGCGGTCAAGTCTTCTAGGGTCAGCTGCCCCGAAGCTACGCTCGATAACTATGGATCATCACCGAAGGACAGTTTACTACGAACCATGCTATATCTTATTTCGGAGCCAAATCACGTTCCGACGATTCTATGCGACTACCCAATTTCGGACAAAACCAATTCTATCGGCGCAACTGATGCGCAACTATCCTCCGAGTTAAGTCATGCACTGCCGTCGATGATTCCGCAATTTACGAAACATCCACTCCCATCGAGCTCGAGTCTATCTTATTCGTGGGTCGACACACGAGATGCTATACGTATCGAGCAATCGTCGATGACTTATAGTCTCGTCTTGATCAATCACGAAGTTCATGATCAACCAGTTCGTTCCTTTCTCGTATTGTTATTTACAAAACTTTGATAGCGCAAGGTGCACTCCATTTTGTATTCCCACATTGTGTTTACGTTTCCTTACGTATCGATCTCGATACGCCGTATCAATTTCGATAGCGTAAGGGTCAACTTTGAATCCGTTTCATCGTCGACAACTTGCATTGCATACTTCCAAGTTCGCAACGAACTTTTCCATACGTATCAACTCATTTTCCGATTCGTCGTATCCCGCTATACTTTGATCGCGTAACTGAGTTACCGTATCCAACATCGTGCCCTCGAGTTATACGATCTCGCCCTCTAAGTTTCACGTGTTTTCAGTCGTACTCAAATGAGTTTCGCCGTAACGTAACCAACTATTTCTTAGGCACGATTTCTCACGTCAACCAACTTTCTTACCGAAGTCGCACATCGTGCGATTCGATTATAATTCACGTCGCCCAACATTTCTATCAAAATTGCAAGTCGTGTGATTCGATTCGTCTCGTCCAACATTTCTATCGAGATCGTAAGTCGTGCGACTCATTTGTAAGCTCGAGTTTTCCCTTTCCCGTCGATCCGATTATTGCGTCAAGGCATAATCGTTTCGCTAGTCTCGATCGTCCGACCAACTTATAACTTCCGTCCGACGTATCGTTCAATCGATACGAGTCTCGCCTTATCGTCCCAACCGATTTCCGAAGAACACTTGCACCAACATACCGTCATACAAATTTTCAATCGAGTCTCGGTACTCCCCCGTTTGTTGCGGACAAACCTTCCGCAATTCTCACAACGTATCGATGCAATTCATCGCACGAGTGTTATACAATATACCACTCGGAATCGAGTCATTCATCGCCTACGTGGTATGGCATATACCACTCGGAATTCAAGCCATTTCCCTCGCACTTATACTTAGTATAAACCGATAATCTCTTTCGACTCACGATTTCCGCAGTGATCGTGCTCGATCACAACCGTAATATTGATTCTATCACATGCGACACAACTCGGTCAATGTTCTCGTTTGCCAACATAAGTTTGGTGTGCAACCGAACGATTCGTTCTATCGATTTATGATTTCAATTCTTTCCTTACGTTGCATCTCGTGCAACAATTTATCTGATATGCGTTGCACCCCGTGCAACAAATTTTACTTTCGATACGCGTTGCACATCGTGTTATGATTTATTTTCGATATTTTATTTCACTTTGTACAACGATTCATTTCCAATTTCCTTTGCACTCCGTGCAACGATTAACTTGATATGCGTTGCACCACGTTCAATAATTTTACTTCCAATACGCGTTGCACATCGTGCAACGATTATTTCCGATATTTACCGCACCTCGTGCAACGATTTACTCTCGACTTTCCAAGTCAATGCTCAATCCGTTTACACATTCAGTATTGGCTTATCACTTCTCACTTTCATTTTTAACGCATATTCACATTAACTCGTTGCACTTCGTGCATCGTTTTATTTCCCATTCAACATGTTATGTTGCGACAACATCTCAAATCGTATCTCACAATTCGTTGCGCTTGTAGCAACTAACATTTTTACGGTTCGTTGCATTCAATGCAATATACCCTTCGCGACTTTCTTAGCAAATATCATAAAATTTCCAAAACACATGCGGCAAAATTTCAAGATTTGTAGTAGACTTATTGTATGGAACATCCAGTGTGGCATCGAGTAGAGTCAAGAGTGATATCAAGTGGTGGTGGGCAACTTTTCGAATTGTAATGAAGCGAGCGTCCAGAAGAAATTGAGCCTAGAGCTCTGATACCAATTTGTCACGCCCCGACCCGGAATCACCCGAATCATCGTCCTCGCAGGGGACGTGATGCCGCACGAGCTTGGAGTTGCGCTCGTGCAAGGCAAGATGACAAGTTCTCAAATGGTTATCTTTTGATTCGATATTTACAAAGATAGGAAAACAGAGTATACGAAACAATTCTCTTTATTGATATTCGAAACTGAGATTACAAAGGCTTTCGATAGCCTAACAATATATGCCAGATTTGGCTACAACACTCAGGTTCTCTCTTGCCCACTAAGGATTTCACCGTTCCATACATCATGTCTTCTATATCTCGGCCGCATCAATCCAGTTGCATAGTCCGAGCGTCAAATGCGATCGCACGCTTCAATGCGCTTCGGCATTCCAAGCCTTAACACGTTCAAGCAACGCTTCGTCGCGAGCAATCCATTCCCTGCACCCTGCATGAAGCTGGTGGGGGATCAGTACGTTCGTCCTCGCATGTACTGATAACAAAGATCATCTCTCCAAAACCAACATCTTTAATATTTATGTTGAATCATGCAACTTAGCTTATGATCTTGCTATGTTCTCCTTAGGGTCAATTTCATGGCATCTTTGAAAGCGTAAAGCATGTTATCATAGCATCATGTTATCAAATTGAATAGACAAGCAAACAAGCAATCTCGTGTTTGATTCGTGGCGCGACTTACCAAGTCGACGCACTCGCCCTTGCACCGACGCAAGGTGAATATGCCCCATTCCTTCCCTGTCATGTTATATGTGCATCTCTAGGCAGGATCTCTATGTGGGATGCATCTGCGCCTACACTTTCAACCCATCGTTCCTTAACTACATGAAGGTCGTTGGCGTATCCGTGCCGGAATGGACTAAAGGAGTTCCTTTCTTTTCTCTCCTTCTTTTCTCTATATTTGGTTGGGCTGCCCGGCGTTTCACGGGTTGGGTCACAATCCCAAACAACCGAAACGTTCCTGCTGCATGCCATCATTTGCGACTTTTCCCATCTAGTTTGATGTGCGCCTATAAAGATTATCCGATCCCTCTACGGCCAATCGGTTCCGGGGCGCATCCGGCATTTAACCGTTTTGGGGGAACACTCGTGCACGAGTTAATATCACATTAATCTCGAGCCCATTCCAATCGACCATGCAACGCCCTATCATTCCAGCAATCAAATTCAAACAACCAAACATTGTCTTGAGTCCGAGGCTCAGACTTATCATCTCGCATCACTTCCGTTAACTTTCTGTGTTCTTACGTTTCATGCTTCGTTTCAATGGTTCAATGGCTTCGTGCCTCAACTCAATGCTCGTCAACCGAACGACCCGAAGGTCTCGAACACCTTTCGAGGCACCATGTCATAACCGACAGTTCCGCCACATTCATGCCATAACTGTATTCTCTCGCAACGAAGCCATCTTTTATTATCCCGTGCACGTAGGCACATTTCGACCGTATTTCTAATGTTCTATAACTTAGCATTCAATGTTCGGGGCTTGCGCGCTAGGGCGCTCGCCTATTGTCTTTCAATGTTCTAGCCGTTCTAACTCGTGCTCGAAGGCACGGTATGGTTCGTGCACTAAGGCACTCGCCGAGTACAGTTATCCCATGTTCTTACGGCTTGTGCACCGAGGCGCTCGCCTTTGCGATATCCAATGTTCCATAGCGACTCGTGCATAGGATGCACGTTTCATTTAGATTGTTCTAACTTAGTGTTAGACACACACTATGATTTATCTCCGATCGGACCACGCCCGTGGCGTCGATAGGTTAACTTTTAGCATACAATGATATATTTGACTTATCGCATGAAGGAGTAAAAAGAAGTCAATCCTCCCACATTGAGTCGATACGCCTTCGTCGTTTCGTCGAGCCGATGCGGCTCGATTCCCTAACTTTGTTGCACGGCCACTCTCCTGACTTAGCCATTCGAGCACTTCGTGTTTCATTGATTCATACGTCCGATTTGCCTTAGCGTGCCCCAAGTCTTAGCCCGTCGTAAGGCGACGATTTGATTTCGTGGACCCCTTACTAAATATTGCAAAAGATCGACCTCTAATATTTTCCCGTCAAAGTATAACCTGCACATGAAACCAACTAAAATCAATACTTGCATCGATTCGGACTTGCGCCTTGGTCGATTCGATTTCTTAGAATCTTCGAGCCGATTCAACGCACTCATCCTTCGGGGCAACGCGGCGCTTCGCATCGATTCACTCGATGCATTCTTCGGGACAAGGCAACTCTTCGCATCGACATAGTCCGATGCATTACTCGGGTCGACGTAACTCTTCGTATCGATTTAGTTCGATGCGTTGCTCGGGACAACTTAACTCTCGTATCGTTTTGCATCGATACATTCCTTTGGGTCAACGCGACTCGCTGAGTCAACGTTTCAGCGTAATGCGCCGTGCGGAGCGGGGCATTACACCAGGCTCTCCAAATCAGCAAGCAAGTGACGGTCCATGGTCAAACACATGGCTGTCGGATACCTAGTCAAGGCATCAGCAACCACGTTGGCCTTCCCTGGGTGATACTGAAGTAGGATGTCAAAGTCCTTCATCAACTCTAGCCATCTGCGCTGCCTCATGTTCAGCTTCTTCTGAGTGAACACATACTTTAAGCTCTTGTGATCTGTAAAAATCTCCACCCTCTCCCTATACAGATAATGCTTCCACAACTTCAGAGCAAATATCACTGCTGCAAGCTCCAGGTCGTGGGTAGGGTAGTTCTTCTCATGGGAACGTAATTGTCTGGAAGCATAGGCAATCACCTTCCCTTGCTGCTGCAACACACAACCCAGTCCCTTTCCTGAAGCATCACTATAAATAGTGAATCCACCTGATCCTGAAGGCAATGTCAGAATCGGAGCTGTCATAAGCCGCTTCTTCAACTCATCAAAAGCTGCCTGACACTCCTCTGACCAAACATACTCAGCATCCTTCTGGGTCGAGTCAACGGCTCTGCAACCCAGGAGAAATCATGCACAAATCTCTGATAATATCCTGCCAGCCCCAGGAAGCTCCTGATCTCTGCCACTGAAGTCGGCGCTGCCCATGCCTCAACTGCTACGATCTTCTTGGGGTCAACTGAGATACCATCTCCAGTCACCACGTGCCCCAAAAAGTCCACCCGGTCCAAGAAGAACTCACACTTGGAGAGCTTTCCATAAAGCTGCTCCCTCCTGAGAGTCTCCAGCACGATCCTCAAATGCTCCTCGTGCTCCTCCTCAGTCTTGGAATATACCAAGATGTCGTCAATGAACACCACCACAAACTGATCCAGGTACTGGTGGAACACCTTGTTCATTAGGTTCATAAACACTGCTGGTGCATTGGTTAGCCCAAACGGCATAACCAAAAACTCAAATTGTCCGTACCGCGTCCTAAAAGCGGTCTTGGGAATATCCTCCCCCTTCACCTTCACCTGGTGATATTTCGACCTCAGATCAATCTTGAAAAATACTCGAGCTCCGCTCAACTGGTCAAAAAGATCATCGATCCGTGACAGTGGGTATCTGTTCTTGATTATGAGGTTGTTGAGTGCCCTGTAGTCAATACATATCCGTACTGACCCATCCTTCTTCGGCACAAACAATACTGGTGCACCCCATGGCGACGAACTCGAACAGATGAAGCCCTTGTCCTGCAGCTCATCCACCTGCTTCTTCAGCTCTACCAATTTACTGCTGTTCACCCGATAGACATACTGAGAGATGGGCTCCGCTCCTGAAACCAAGTCTATCGAGAACTCAATGTCTCTGTCCGGTGGTAATCCAGGCAACTCCTCTGGAAAAACATCCATATACTCTACTATCAAGGGGTATGGAATCGCCTGCTCCTCAACTGAGACTCCTCAGAAGACTCCGCTGCTCTGCTCCGCCTGACGTCTGGAGTACTCGAACTCTGGCTCTCCCGGCGCTCTGAAGAGAACTCTACCCCCTCTGCAATCAATGCTGGCGTGGTGCCTGCTCAACCAATCTATACCGAGTACTATATCGTAGTTCGGCAATGGCATTACGAGCAGGCTCACCTCCAACTCACGGCCTCCCAAAACAACACTCCGACCCTTACAAACATCACTCACGAGGATAATGCCACCCCCGATCGTAATCTTGTAAGTCCTAGGCAATGATTCAGCTACGATACCGTGTCTAACCGCAAAAGATACTGATATGAAGCTATGTGAAGTACCAGAATCGAATAATACAAAAGCTGGACTGGAGTCGAGAAGAATCGAACCTGCGATCAGCTCTCCGATGGCCTCTGCATCCTCTGCTGCCATGGCGAATCCTCGCCCCTGCTGGCCTCCCCTGGCCTGCTGCTGATGCTGAACAAATCTCTGCTGCTGCGTCGGCAGGGCTGGTCTCCTCTGCTGGCCTGCTGGAGCCTTGGCTCCTCCTCCCTGAGCTGTTCGTCCCCCAGACCTAGCATAATCCCTCAGCTGGTGATCTGTCGTTCCGCAAAGAAGGCACTTCCCGAGCCTCTTCCTGAATTCGTGCCATCCATGCCCTGGCTTCTTGCAGAATATGCAACTGACTGTCTGCTGTCTGGGTGCCTGATGCAGAAAATGCTGCTGGTGAACTGGCCTCTGCTGGATCGGCTGCGGCTGGAACTGCCTCGACTGCTGGTGCTGAAAGTGAGGCCTCTGGGCCTGGCCTCCGCTCTGCTACCCCCAACTGGGTCTTGCCCCCTCTTGAGCCTAAGCTCAAGATCATCCTCAGCCAATAAGGCTCCCGTCAATATCTCCTCAAAGGTGGCATCCCTGTTGCCCTTGGTCAAGGACTTGACTTCCTTGACCAGACCCTTCCGGAACCTCTGGGCCTTCGCCGTCTCGCTCAAGCCCTCTACGAACCTGCCGAGGCGGCCGAACTCTCCAGCATACTCCTCCACTGACAGGCTCTCCTGTACTAAGATCTCGAACTGCGACTCCAATGCTCTGAGCGCTGAATCTGGAAAGAACTTCTTCTTGAAGAAGCCCTTGAACTCCTTCCAGGTCTGTCCAGCTACCCCCACCCTGGGGTCTGACTGATACCAGGTGCGAGCAAGATCTCGCATCCGGCTAGCTGCTGCCTCTATCTGGGGATCTGCTGGTATCCGGGCCATGCGAAAGATCTCCTCTATATGCTCGATCCACTCATCAGCATATAGAATCCCCTCTGTCCCCAGGAAGTCTCTGGGGCTCATCTTCTGGAACTGCTCTATTCCCGGTGTCCTCGGCTGATGGACCACTGGTCGAGCTGCGACCGTCGTAAGGGCCAACTCCATGCCCCTGTCCTGTCGGGCCTGCTGCCGGTCCATGAACTGCTGGAAGTAGGCGAACATCTGTGTCGTATCCACATATCCTATAGGCGGCGGCTACTGGAATTGCATCTCTGGGATGACTAGGTCCTGCCTCCGAGCCGGTGGAGGCATACCCCCTGCTGCTGTTGCTGGAGTCTCAATACGAACAGAGGTGGTAGGAGCTGCAGTCTCCTGTCTCTGCTGAACTGGCTGAGAGGTAGCAGACCCCTCTACAGCATCCCCATGAATGGTACGGTACGACCGCGTCTCTACCATCATGAAGATAGACCAAACAAGAGTATCAATTTCTGAGAAAGAAGTGATATAACAAAAGGCGGACAATTAAAATTCAAAAGAATCGATTGACAATAAGGATTTAGATGGCAATAAAAGAGTTTTTCCTAATGTGATTGAGTATCTTGAAAACTAATATCCTATATCCTACTGCAGGCTGTAGTGAAACTCTGGTTCGAATACCACTACACTTCTAGTCTGGACCTGCATGGGCCACCACTAAAAACATGTCACGACCCGCACCCTAGAGTAAGGGCACGAGACGTGGTTACGTCCAGCCTACGCCGCAGTGTCGGCGGTAGAACGCTGTCCTAGGTCACAACATCTAGCAATATAATTCTAAACAGTTTATACTCCCCGAATGGGGATGACATAGCAGAATGTAAACTCAATCACAACTAAGGAAGAAGAAGCACGATATGATATAGAACTCAAGAAAATACAGATGATCATAAGAGTCTAAGATAACATCTCAGCAATATCCAGAATACAAGTCTCAGCTACTGAATATGAAAGAATATATACAACCCAGATCTCAAGACAGAAATAAAGTCTAACTACTAGTCTCAAGACAACATAAGTAAGATAAGGCCTAACTAAGCTAGTCTAGGTAGTAGGGGTAATGTCATCAGCTAGAGCGGGGTCCTCCTGAGAGTCCAGCTCACAAGTGTCGTCTAGGGCTACCCCGTAGAAGATATCCACACAGGCCTCCTCCTCGTCCTCTGTAATATTTTAACAGGTCCAGTCAGGACAGTAGCGAGCACAATACATCTCAACAGATCATAGCAGGTTAGAAAATATAAACATGCAGTAAAATAAGATACATGAAACTGAAAGGAAATACATGATGTAAAAGAGGAGAACTGTATGTAAATAGCTACTGTATATAGAGAACTAATAGTGGCTAGTGATGTAGAGTACAGGATAGCACATGTGAACAGGACAGATTTGTACATGATCTACACTAAAGAGTTTCACATGATCTACACTACTATAGAATTTGTTCACATGACTATTAGCACTCTCCCGTTTCTCCAATCAATACACAAGGATCTAAGCAGGTTATGTTATTATACATGATATCACATGAAGGCCCATGAAAGGGTGCACATGATAGTATAAATAAGGGCTCTGTGAACATGAGAGTACATGATTCATAAGAGTGTACATGTATGGTGAAAGCACAGGAGTACATGATGAAAGTGAAACGCACATGACACAATGTACCCGATGCTCTCGAGGGGGATTGTCACGCCCCAACCCGGAATCACCCGAATTATTGTCCTCGCAGGAGACGTGATGCCGCACGAGCCTGAAGTTGCGCTCGTGCAAGGCAAGATGACAAGTTCTCAAATGGTTATCTTTTGATTCGATATTAACAACGAAAGGAAAATAGAGTATACGAAACAATTCTCTTTATTGATATCCGAAACTGAGATTACAACGGCTTTCGATAGCCTAACAATATATGCCAGGTTGGCTACAACACTCAGGTTCTCTCTTGCCCACAAAGGATTTCACCGTTCCATACATCATGCCTTCTATATCTCGGCCGTATCAATCCAGTTGCATAGTCCGAGCGTTAATGCGATCGCACGCTTCAATACGCTTCGACATTCCGAGCCACAACGCGTTCAAGCAACGCTTCGCCGCGAGCCATCCATTCCCTGCACCCTACATGAAGCTGGTGGAGGATCAGTACGTTCGTCCTCGCATGTACTGGTTCAAAGATCATCTTTCCAAACCGACATTGTAGTATTTATGTTGAATCATGCAACTTAGCTTATGATCTTGCTATGTTCTCCTTAGGGTCAATTTTATGGCATATTCGAAAACGTAAAGCATGTTATCATAGCAGCATGTTATCGAATTGAATAGGCAAGCAAACAAGCAATCTCGTGTTTGATTCGTGGCTTACCAAGTCGACGCACTCGCCCTTGCGTCCCTTGCACTGACGCAAGGTGAATACGCCCCATTCCATCCCTGTCATGTTATATGTGCATCTCTAAGCAGGATCTATATGCGGGATGCATACGCGCCTACACTTTCAACCCATCGTTCCTTAGCTATATACGGGCCGTTGGCGTATCCGTGCCGGAATGGACTAAAGGAGTTCCTTACTTTCTTTTCTCTCCTTCTTTTCTCAATATTGATCGGGTTGCCCGGCGTTTAACGAGCGGGTTGCGGTCCCTACCTGAAACGTTCCTGTTGCATGCCATCATTTGTGGCTTTTTCTATCGATAAGCAGAGCGCTACTCGCATTAAAGATGTGCGCCTACAAAGATTATTCGAATCCCTCCGCGGCCAATCGGTTCCGGGGCGCTCCTCTGGCATTTAACCGTTTTGGGGAAAACACTCGTGCACGAGCTATTATCACATTTAATCTCTAGCCCATCCCATTCGACCATGCAACGCCCTATTATCGACAATCAAATTCAAACAACCAAACATATTCTTGAGTCCGAGACTCAGACTTATCGTCTCGTATTTCTTTCATTTAACTTTCTATGTTCTTTCGTTTCGCACTTCGTTTCGATGATTCAATGGCATCGTGCCTCAACTCAATGCTCGTCAACCGAACGACCCGAAGGTCTCGAACACCTTTCGAGGCACCATGTCATATCCGACAGTTCCGCCACATTCATACATCAACTGTATTCTCTCGCAATGAAGCCATCTTTTATTATCCCGTGCACGTAGGCACGTTTCGACCGTATACCCAATGTTCTATAACTTAGCATTCAATGTTCGGGGCTTGCGCGTTAGGGCGCTCGTCTATTGTCTTTCAATGTTCTAGCCGTTCTAACTCGTGCGCGAAGGCACAGTATGGTTCGTGCACAAAGGCACTCGCCGATTTCAGTTATCCCATGTTCTTGCGGCTTGCGCACTGAGGCGCTCGCCTTAGCGATATCCAATGTTCCATAGCGACTCGTGCATATGATGCACGTATCATTTCAATTTTTCTAACTTAGTGTTCGACACACATTATTATTATTATTAGTTATTATTACTGTTATTATTATTATTATTTTATTATTATTATTATTATTATTATTATTATTATTATTATTATTATGTTTATGTTTATTATTATTATCCTTATTATTATCTTTATTATTATTATTAATATCTATGCCTCTTTTTATATGGTATATATTTGGTTAGATTAATTATTAGAACTGTTGATATTAATATGGGCATTTATGAATTATACTGTTAGTATTTTGTTATTATTATTTAGTATAAAATATTTCTAAAAATTTATTTATAACAAACATATTATTTTGCTTGGGCAGTTTAGAAGTTCCATATATATTATTAAATATTTTATCTATTTTAATAGACTATCCTAGAAATTATTGTTTGACAAAAAAATGAGCTTTCAAATTTTCAAATAATTATCTAAATTATTTTGACCAGTAAAATATAGTTTTCTACCTAAATTATAATTCTACAAACTTAAGAGTTTTCTGGGAACACAGTTTCTTTTATATTTTCGTATTTATCTAAACACTATTTTTAACTTGTAAAAATATAAGTTCTCATTTATTAAATTTTTTTTTATCATATGTATCCAATTTCTATCAATCAATCTCATGTCCATGACCAACTCTATTATTCCCGTTCCCTCACCAATTCTGTACTTCCTTATGTCCACCCTAACTAATTTGACCCTTCTGGACCCAATGGAACCGTCCGTGCCCCCATCAGAGGTCACCTTGCATAGTTGTTATACCGAAGTTACAGTTTGTGCCACATGGATCATTGCAGTACACCGGGTGTCTTACCAGGCAAGACACCTTGCCTTTACTGTTTAAATTTCCTGCTCAATATCATGCATGTTGTGTTTATTTTCAAGTTGTTTCTTTCTAAATTATATGTAGATACAAATTACTATATTTTGTAAAATTGACTTAGAGTTAAGGGACTACCTTCAAATTTAGTGTGTCTCATTGACTTGCCACGATTGTACACGAGTTGTGTATGAGAGTGTGAGTGTCATGTAGTGGTCACTTGCGTGTTGGCTGATCACCCGTGCGCATGCGTAGGAATAACTGTCAATAGAGGCATGTAGAAGACTTGACAGTTATCTATTATAAACTCGTGTTGTAGAAACGACATGTGTTTGTGTGTCATGGTTATGACACACACATAGTATCATTGGAGGGAGAGGGGACAGCTACTAGCGTAGGGGCTACTTTTATTTTACACACATTTGGAAGATAGTGTCTCGGATGAGCGCTACATGTTACCCGGTCGATAGTGTCTCGGATGAGCGCTACTTGTTGGCCACTCTTTATTACATGCTTGAGACAGCCCCTGCGTAGAACGTTGTCCTCTAAATTTGAAATCCACATAGAAAGGTTAGGAACCTTTACTCATGCATACTTTTCTGTTGAGCTTTATTATTCAGTTTATTGGCATGATATTATGTGTCTTGTTACGTCCCTCTGAGGACCTGGTTTTTCCCCAGGTGTGCGTGTTTTCGTGATTTCTTGCAGGTGCTCTAGCTAAGGCCATTCCTTCCTTCGTGATGATTGCTCTTGGACTCGTCACTTGCTCTCGCTTGCTAAATTCTTTCCTTGTATATTTCTTCATATTTAATTTGGTTGGTAGTGGACTTTGTCTCCGCCCAACTATTTTGTACATGACAAACTCAAAGTTGCTTTATATCATTATTTATCTTTGTGGATGAGATTTAGTGTCTTGGCTTTCTACATTTACAGCTTATGTATATATACGAGTCGTATATTTACTCGTATGTATACAGCTGGCATGATACGTATCTAGTCCCAAATATTTTGGGACTGGGGCGTTACATGTTTTTGTGGTGGCCCATGCAGGTCCAGTTTATCACTTTGGTTACTTTACCGTACCGATGTGAGCCTGCAATATAGGATTAGAGTCTAGAATCTCATCCACCTACTTGACATCTTTTCTCGACTTCAAATTTCGAACTCTCGTTCGACCTCCTTGAATTGCATCTTGCTTGACACCTTCTACCATAAATTTCTTAGTTTCGTGTTTAGTAAGATGACTACACTAGTATATGCGCATAGGTTAAACACATGGCTAGATAGATTACATTAACAATTAATATCCATTGAGGTTATATCTGAGTATAAAGACATTTATTTTTCCTAGAGATATGATCATAGGGATTAGTTAATTCCAAGTTGGGTAGTAGCATATTACCGCCATCAAAGGATAGTTGAAATTTTACTTTAAATTTACAAGGTGGTATACACAAGAGGATAGCTAGATCCCGAAAGCAGATTTTTATGAATTTTGAAATTGTGAAGTAGTTATATTGTGACACTTGATTTACTTTTAACTTAAGTTTGGATTGTAATATGATAGAGTTTATCTCGAGATTATTTAAAGAGTTTAAATTATGATTTTCTAGACGACTAGAGAGATGAAAGTTTAGAAGGGAGAGAACTTGAGGTTTTAAATTGCGCGTACGATTTATAAAGTTTATTAAATTTTAAAGAGATGATGGAAAATTTTTGTTTAAAATTTTTGGAAGATATCGACTTTGAAGGAAAATTTCAAATTTCAAATTTTGTCCTATGATCTATGATTTATAGAGTTATTTAAATTTCAAGTTTAAAGCCTTGATTATGGATATTTAAATTTTTAGTAAAAAAAAATGTATGTTCATTTGCGATATACAAGGACTATTTCGAGATTGATTAGAGATTTAAATTAAACTTGACAGTCTAAGTTAATTGGTAATTGTGGCGGAGTATCTTGGAAATTTTATTGAGGAACTTCGAGGAACCTGAAATTTAGATCATATTGGTAGAGGACCAAGAAGCAAGAAAGGTCAACCTAGTGAGATAGAAGTATTCTACTTTAGATTGCCATGCCACCTATGATTATGATATTGCATATACACAAGTATAGTTAGTCATCGACCAAACCGATGAACATATTTTTGACTCACTCGACATTTTCTCAAACCTAGATTTATCGTGACTTTCTCATACTCCATCTAAGTGGCTATCATATCTTTAGAAACTGTAATTCTAACTTATTTTACCTTGATTTACTCGACTCTGAATTATCTTTATTTTGTGCTTTTAACTTATCGATTATTTCGTGCGTTAATTATTAGCTCATGAACTCCCACTTTCTATTTAAATTCTTTTGTGTCCTTTATCGTGACTTGAATATTTGGAGCACAACACTAGACTTTTCCTTCCCACAACTTTCACATGTAAGACCTAGGCGAGCTCACCTTCATGTAGCTATATCACGTGCCACTAAAACACGTTCCCTTGTACTCTATTTTTATGGTACGACTTTCGGGTCATAAAGACTAGCTGTAACCTTTACCATGATATCAATATATTTATCGACCATGAATCTCGACTAAATTCTTTCGAACCGATATAGGATTTTGTTCTACTTAATTCCTTACAGGCTTAACCTTGCATTTTATCTTGATTGCTGTACCTATCGCACCATTAGTTTAATTCTTTTAAGTTGGGTAGAATATCTCACTACCTAACAAACTCTTTTCCTAGTGAACGATATTGATAAATTCATTGGACCATAACACTTAGTAGACTCTAACTCATCTAGTCAACCAAGCCGATTGCATAGGCCCAAATTTTGGGCAGAACTTAGATTTTATAAGATCTTGGACTAATTGATTTCTTTCATCATTACCCTTTACTTATTATTTTATCTACCTATGATGCTAAAATAGCTTAGTTTTGCAAGCGTATTCTTTATCAAGCTTGATCATGACATATGTTTTATTGGGTCGCTCCCACTAACATATTGTCTAATCAGAACCGGTGCATGATGATCTGATCAACCTATTGCACTTAGTTCGCTTTTCGTATATCATTTACGTGGATGGGAACATAGATAAACTTGCCCTAGAGGCTCATCCGCGACTGCCTTGACAAATCTCTTTGAATCATCCAATCGCCTTTAAACCACATATTAGAATTCAAATCATCTTCCTTAGACTGTGATGGCCTTCGTCTGTTACCTATTCTGGACGGGTCACGTACTTGATTGATTGGCCAAACTATTCTCCTATGACCATGAAGTTTGTGTATACGCGGAGATAGCTAGTTACTGACCTACCAATGTAACTTTATCCCTACCTTGAGTTCCTCGTCCTTTTTTTCGACTGTAGATTCAACTTCAAAACCTTCTCGGAACTCGAGAATGATTCAACACTAAACCTAGATAACTATATTCCTTCAATTGATTGCCCTTAATCTAGTCGATCCCTTGTCTCTTTATTCTATGTCGTATCACGATTATACTTTAACCCTTAATTCTTCCTTATTTCATTGTGTTAACTAGCAATCCTCATTCGGTTTCGTAGCCGGGAGATATTTTTCGTAGATAACGAGAACATTACTTACGAATTGCATGCTTGTGTTAAACGTCATTATTTGCCTCGTTCAATAACCTAATCTTATCTTCCCTATCTTCTCAACCCTCCCTATTCCTAAATTTCGAGGACAAAATTCTTTTAAGTTGGATATGATGTAAAACCCCTAAATTTCTACTATCTTTTTTTATTATTAAATTTGGTACTAGTTTAAAATTTTGTATTGTACGCCGCGTAGTCGTATTATACGTCGCGCACGAAAATTGTTTTTCGAAATTGCTCGACGAGTGCGAATATGTGCGAGCGTACATATTTTTAGAAAAACGTTTTCTTTTTCGAAGTGATATATATAATAATTATTTTTGCCATTTTACAAAATTTCTAAGTTTGTCATTTTAAGCCTTTTCTTTCTAACATTTATTAATAATAAATTTTATTTCATTGTATACTAGAAAAACAAAATTTTGTATAAATAATTATGCCTACATATCTCATAATTAATTATTAGCTTATTTTTAAATAAATAATAATGTATTTTCGAAATTAATATTATAGTATTTTTGGAAAAACATATTTTGAAATTAATATGGCAATTTAAATCTTGATTTGAATTTATGTATTTATTTAAATAGTTGAATACTTGAAATTTGATTTATTCCATTGATTTTAAACTAAGAGAATTTAATTTAAATTGGATTTGCAATTGGATTTGGATTTGATTGATTTTAAATTAAGTTGCTAATTATCTAATTGGGTTTTAAATAAATCATAATCCTATCCAAATGGAAATTCCCACATCCTATAAATAGGCAGGTACTCATCCATGTATTTCTATTCTCCAAAATTTCTTCCACAAATTTTCAAACCCTAACTAATTGCCATCCATAGATTTTATCGTGCGTGCATCGTGTCCGTGTCTCCATATTTTCCACTAATTTCCACCATTACAATTACATTGTCACGATCCTTCGTGTCCATACACGGACACATATCATCATCCATCCCCGACACCAAGTCCTAAACCTAAAACCAAATTCCTAGCAAACCCAAACCCTAATCCTAAACCTAACCTAACCTAGGCTCGGCCCTGCCCACCTTCGCCAACGGCACCCAGCAGCTCCCCGGCAAACCCGCTCCCTGTCAACCCCGCGTCCCTACTCCCTCTTCCAACCACCTGTCGTCCCCGGCCAAACACCGGCCAACCACCACCACTGTCAACACCACAGTACACCGCCACCATCGCCGTCAACATCAGACCACCACCCCGTCGCACCTCGGCCGCCTGACCAGAATCACCATCCCACCACCAAGGGCACCACCGTCGACTCCACCTAAACTCCCGCAGTCCGACACCACCGCCACCTCCTTCACACCACATCATCACCACCACACAAAGAAAGAAAAAAAATAAAAAATGGAAAAACCCTTACCTATCTGCCACCGCCGTCCCTGTGCCCGCGTCGCCGACCTCGGCGAACCGCATGAACCCTGACCGCCGCGGCCTCCAGAGCACCGCACAACACTGTGTGCTCCGCCACCACCGGCGATCCAACGTCGCCGAACTCTAGCCTGCCCAAAACCTCGACTCCCCTTGGCCGACGATCTCCACCGAGCAAACCCTAACTCCGACTGACCCCTTCTCGAAACCCTGACCGCCACCGAGATCCCTGTCCGCCGCCACCGAGATCCCCACCGGCCGGAAAGCCCTAGTCGCCGACCTCTCCTTCCCATCCTCACTCCTGCGCCAGCCCGCGCCGACTTTGCCCCTTCCCGTGCGCCGCAACCCCCTCTCCGTTCCAGCGCCTGGCGCCGCCCTCCGATCTCCCGAGCGCCGCGCGTCAGCCGAACCCCTCTTCCAATTTCTCCGCCGTCCTCCTCCAGACCGTCAGCCGCGCCTCCGTTCACCGCTACCCCTCTCCCTCCTTGATCTCCTTCCTCCGCTCCCCGCATCCGCCGGCGCCGCCTCTCCCTCAGTCCGCCGCCCGCTTCCTTCCCCAGTGCTTTCAGCCCCTCTCTCTCCCCTCTTTCCAAAGATCAGCTACAGTCCCGAATGGGTAAGAGTTTATAACTATTTATTTATTATTATTAATATTTATTATTATTATTATTATTAGTTATTATTACTGTTATTATTATTATGATTATTATTATTATTATTATTATTATTATTATTATTATTATTATTATCTTTATTATTATTATTATTAATATCTATGCCTCTTTTTATATAGTATATATTTGGTTAGATTAATTATTAGAACTGTTGATATTAATATGGGCATTTATGAATTATACTGTTAGTATTTTGTTATTATTATTTAGTATAAAATATTTCTAAAAATTTATTTATAACAAACATATTATTTTGCTTGGGCAGTTTAGAAGTTCCATATATATTATTAAATATTTTATCTATTTTAATAGACTATCCTAGAAATTATTGTTTGACAAAAAAATGAGCTTTCAAATTTTCAAATAATTATCTAAATTATTTTGACCAGTAAAATATAGTTTTCTACCTAAATTATAATTCTACAAACTTAAGAGTTTTCTGGGAACACAGTTTCTTTTATATTTTCGTATTTATCTAAACACTATTTTTAACTTGCAAAAATATAAGTTCTCATTTATTAATTTTTTTTATCATATATATCCAATTTCTATCAATCAATCTCTTGTCCATGACCAACTCTATTATTCCCGTTCCCTCACCAATTCTGTACTTCCTTATGTCCACCCTAACTAATTTGACCCTTCTGGACCCAATGGAACCGTCTTGCCCCCATCAGAGGTCACCTTGCATAGTTGTTACACCGAAGTTGCAGTTTATGCCACATGGATCATTACAGTACACCGGGCGTCTTACCAGGCAAGACACCTTGCCTTTACTGTTTAAATTTCCTGCTCAATATCATGCATGTTGTGTTTATTTTCAAGTTGTTTCTTTCTAAATTATATGTAGATACAAATTACTATATTTTATAAAATTGACTTAGAGTTAAGGGACTACCTTCAAATTTAGTGTGTCTCATTGACTTGCCACGATTGTACACGAGTTGTGTGTGAGAGTGTGAGTGTCATATAGTGGTCACTTGCGTGTTGGCTGATCACCCGTGCGCATGCGTAGGAATAACTGTCAATAGAGGCATGTAGAAGACTTGACAGTTATCTATTATAAACTCGTGTTGTGGAAACGACATGTGTTTGTGTGTCATGGTTACGACACACACATAGTATCATTGGAGGGGGGGAGGGGACAGCTACTAGCGTAGGGGCTACTTTTATTTTACACACATTTGGGAGATAGTGTCTCGGATGAGCGCTATATGTTACCCGGTCGATAGTGTCTCGGATGACCGCTACTTGTTGGCCACTCTTTATTACATGCTTGAGACAGCCCCTGCGTAGAACGTTGTCCTCTAAATTTGAAATCCACATAGAAAGGTTAGGAACCTTTACTCATGCATACTTTTCTGTTGAGCTTTATTATTCAGTTTATTGGCATGATATTATGTGTCTTGTTACGTCCCTCTGAGGACCTGGTTTTTCCCCAGGTGTGCGTGTTTTCGTGATTTCTTGCAGATGCTCTAGCTAAGGCCATTCCTTCCTTCGTGATGATTGCTCTTGGACTCGTCACTTGCTCTCGCTTGCTAAATTCTTTCCTTGTATATTTCTTCATATTTAATTTGGTTGGTAGTGGACTTTGTCTCCGCCCAACTATTTTGTACATGACAAACTCAAAGTTGCTTTATATCATTATTTATCTTTGTGGATGAGATTTAGTGTCTTGTCTTTCTACATTTACAGCTTATGTATATATACGAGTCGTATATTTACTCGTATGTATACAGCTGGCATGATACGTATCTAGTCCCAAATATTTTGGGACTGGGGCGTTACACATGAAGGAGTAAAAAGAAGTCAATCCTCCCACCTTGAGTCGATACGCCTTCGTCGTTTCACCGAGCCGATGTGGCTCGATTTCCTTACTTTGTTGCACAGCCACTCTCCTGACTTAGCCATTCGAGCACTTCATGCTTCGTTGAGTTATACGTCCGATTTACCTTAGCGTGCCCAAGCCTTAGCCCGTCGCAAGGCGACAATTTGATTTTGCGGACCCCTTACTGAATAAGGCAAAACGTCGACCTCTAATATTTTCACGTCAACGTATAACCTACACACAAAACCAACTAAAATCAATACTTGCTTCGATTCGGACTTGCGCCTTGGTCGATTCGATTTCTTAGAATCTTCGAGCCGATTGAACGCACTCATCCTTTCGGAGCAATGCGGCGCTTCGCATCGATTCACTCGATGCATTCTTCGGGACAAGGCAACTCTTCGCATCGACTTAGTTCGATGCGTTACTCGGGTCGACGTAACTCATCGCATCGACTTAGTTCGATACGTTACTCGGGACAACTTAACTCTCGTATCATTTTGTACCGATACATTTCCTTGGGTCAATGCGACTCGCTGAGTCAACGTTTCAGCGTAATACGCCGTACGGATCGGGGCATTACAGAATATACCACTCAAAACAAGGTTCGTCCTCGAACCGAAACCAACACTCAGACTAAGTGTTTATAGATCGTTTTACGATCTCGTCCCGCCAATGTTGTTCGATTTCATACTATCTCGCAAGCTTTCCATTAACATTTCAAAGTCCTCCCTGCAGCTCGATTTGAATTTAGATACAACTCGATTTTGATTCGTACCTATATTCAAGGCGTCCCGAAGATATGTGTATTTCGACCAAGTCCAGTCGAAGCAAATTGGAACAAAGCTGACAGGTAAATTTTCAATCCTATGCTTGCCATCTCCGTACTATCGATCGGACTTATCCTTAGCAACCGTTCTCGAAATTTCATCGCATACGTATATTCGATACATACATGATTCATTCAATAAAGTCACTGCACGCGACGCGATTCAAAATCGCATATCTCATTTCGTATGTTTCATCGGGACTACCAACTCTATGCGTCGCGTTAAGCCATCGCGCATCCAATCGCAACAATTCTCCGCAACGCCTTACGCTCGCGTTCGAATTCGTTACCCAACTATTTCCGAAGTCTCGCTATGAACTTATCTCGATACGATTTCCTTCGTTGACTTGCAAATGCATCAACATTCAGGGCTACGCCCATTAGGTTACTTTTCTAGACACCGTGCTTAACTTCTCCCGACGCAACTCAAATTGACATTGCACAAAGGCCACAATCTATCCAACTCAAAGTTTACATCAAGACGACGGTGCTCAAGACAACGATCGCCTCGACACGAAGGTCTTTACGATGCATCTTACATCCGATTTCCTAACGAGTAGGAATTCACTAGCCAAATTCCCAACTTATCCGTCTCGCAACACCGAGTCTAAGTTGATTCACACAAGTTTAATTGCAAGGTGAATCCGATTCTAACAACATGACTTGTAGGTCATTCCCTTATCGTTCCCTCTCGTGCATAGCACGTTTCTCGCAATCGCCTACTCGCATCACCAAGTCCGTTGATGAATTTCTCGTTCGATCGTCGACCAACATAACCATTCAAGTATCCATCCGATGAATACTCAAAATCTATCTATATCATTCTCAATCGAAAGTTGTTTCAACAATTCTCAATCGCCTAGACTTATCGTCAACATGCATCGCATTAATTTGTTATCAATGCACTTCCATATGCGATATCGCATGGGTCATCTTACGGTCTGCAGCATTAAATTTGATTTGGCGGTCAAGTCTTCTAGGTTCAGCTGCCTCGAAGCTACGCTCGATAATTGTGGATCATCACCGAAGGACAGTTTACTACGAACCATGCTATATCTTATTTCGGAGCCAAATCACGTTCCGACGATTTCTACGCGACTATCCAATTCCGAACAAAACCATTTCTATCGACGCAACTGATGCGCAACTATCCTCCGAGTAAAGTCATGCACTACCGTCGATGATTTCGCAATTCACGAAACATCCACTCGTATCGAGTTCGAGTCTATTTTATTTTGCGGGTCGACACACAAGATGCTATGCGCATCGAGCAATCGCCGATGACTTATAGTCTCGTCTTGATTAATCACAAGTTCATGACCAACCAGTTCGTTCCTTCTCGTATTGCTATTTTCGAAAGTTTCGATAACATATGTTTACCCCGTTGTAGTGCTCATATCGTGCTCACATTTCCTTACGTATCGATCTCGCAATTTCGATAGCGTAAGGGTCGACTTCGAATCTGTTTCAACATTAACTTAACTCGCATCGCATATATCCAAGTTCATAACGAACTTTTCCATACGCATCAACTCGTTCTCCGATTCGCCGCATCCTGCTATACTTTGATCGCGTAACTGAGTTACCGATTATCCAATATCGAACCCTCGAGTCACACGATCTCATCCTCTAAGTTTTACATGTTTTTCAGTCGTACTCAAATGAGTTTTGCCGTAACGTAACCAACTATTTCTTAGGCACGATTACTCGCGTCAACCAACTCTTCATCGAAGTCGCCTATCGTGCGATTCGATTACAACTCGCATCACCCAACATTTCTATCGAAATTGCAAGTCGTGCAATTCGATTCGTCTCGCCCAACAATTCTATCGAGATCGCAAGTCATACGATTCGATTCGTCTCGCCCAACAATTCTATCGAGATCGTAAATCGTGCGACTCATTTGTAAGTTCGAGTTTTCTTTTCCCGTCGGGCCGATTATTGCTTCAAGGCAAAAATCGTTCCGCTCGTCCTGGTCGTCCGACCAACTTATAACTTCTATCTGACATATCATTTATTGATTCGAGTCTCGCCTTACCGTCCCAACCGATCTTCGAAGAACACTTGCATCAACATGCCGTCGCACAAATTTCCAATCGAGTCTCGGTACTCTCCCGTCCGTTGCGGACAAACCTTCCGCAATTCTCACAATGCGTTGATGCAATTCATCGCACAAGTGGTACCCCATATACCACTCAGAATCGAGTCATTCATCGCCTACGTGGTATGGCATATACCACTCGAAATCAAGTCATTTCCCTCGCACTATACTTAGTATAAACCGACGATCTCTTCTGACTCACGATTTCTGCAGTGATCGTGCTTGATCACAACCGTAACTTTGATTCTATCAGAATCTGACACAACTCGGTCAATTCTCTCGTTTGCCAACATAAGTTTGGTGTGCAACCGAACGATACGTTCTATCGATTTACGATTTTAATTCCTTCCGTTGCATCTCGTGCAACAATTTATTTTGATAGACGTTGCACCTCGTGCAATAATTTTACTCCCGATACGTGTTGCATATCGTGCTACGATTATTTTCGACATTTCATTTCACTTTGTATAACGATTTATTTTCAATCTCCCTTGCACTTCGTGCAACGATTAATTTGATATGCGTTACACCACGTGCAATAATTTTACTTTCGACACGCGTTGCACATCGTGCAACTATTCATTTCCAATATCCATTGCACCTTGTGCAAGATTATTCCCGACTTTTTAAAGTCTATGCCCAATCCGTTCAACACATTCGGCATTGGCTTATCACTTTCATTTTAACGCATATTCACATTAACTCATTGCACATCGTGCATCATTTTATTTCTCTTTCAATATGTTACATTGCAACAGTATCTCAAATCGTATTTCACAATTTGCTGCACTTGCAGCAACTAATATTTTTACGGCTCGTTGTATTCGATGCAACATACCCCTTGCGACTTTCTTAGCAAACATCATGAAATTTCTAAAACATATGCGGCAAAATTTCACAAATTGTATTAGACTTATTGTATGGAACATCCAGTGCGGCATCGAGTAGAGTCAAGAGTGATTTCAAGTGGTGGTGGGCAACTTTTAGAATTATAACGAAGCAAGCGTCCAGAGGAAATTGAGCCTAGAGCTCTGATACCAATCTGTCACGCCTCGACCCGGAATCACCCGAATCATCGTCCTCGCAGGGGGCATGATGCCGCACGAGCCTGAAGTTGCGCTCGTGCAAGACAAGATGACAAGTTCTCAAATGGTTATCTTTTGATTCGATATTAACAACGAAAGAAAAACAGAGTATACGAAACAATTCTCTTTATTGATATCCGAAACTGAGATTACAACGGCTTTCGATAGCCTAACAATATATGCCAGGTTGGCTACAACACTCAGGTTCTCTCTTGCCCACAAAGGATTTTACCGTTCCATACATCATGCCTTCTATATCTCGGCCGCATCAATCCAGTTGCATAGTCCGAGCGTCATACAATCGCACGCTTCAATGCGCTTCGGCATTCCGAGCCTCAACGCGTTCAAGCAACGCTTCGCCGCGAGCCATCTATTCCCTGCACCCTGCATGAAGCTGGTGGGGGATCAGTACGTTCGTCCTCGCATGTACTGATTCAAAGATCATCTTTCCAAACCGACATTGTAATATTTATGTTGAATCATGCAACTTAGCTTATGATCTTGCTATGTTCTCCTTAGGGTCAATTTCATAGCATATTCGAAAACGTAAAGCATGTTACCATAGTAGCATGTTATCGAATTGAATAGGCAAGCAAACAAGCAATCTCGTGTTTGATTCGTGGCTTACCAAGTCGACGCACTCGCCCTTGCGTCCCTTGCACTGACGCAAGGTGAATACGCCCCATTCCATCTCTATCATGTTATTTGTGCATCTCTAAGCAGGATCTATATGTGGGACGCATACGCGCCTACACTTTCAACCCATCGTTCCTTAGCTATATGCGGGCCGTTGGCGTATCCGCGCCGGAATGGACTAAAGGAGTTCCTTACTTTCTTTTCTCTCCTTCTTTTCTCAATATTGATCGGGCTGCCCGGCATTTAACGAGCGGGTTGCGGTCCCTACCCGAAACGTTCCCGTTGCATGCCATCATTTGTGGCTTTTTCTATCGATAAGCAGAGCACTACTCGCATTAAAGATGTGCGCCTACAAAGATTATTCGAATCCCTCCGCGGCCAATCGGTTCCGGGGCGCTCCTCCGGCATTTAACCGTTTTGGGGGAAATACTCGTGCACGAGCTATTATCATATTTAATCTCTAGTCCATCCCATTCGACCATGTAACGCCCTATTATCGACAATCAAATTCAAACAACCAAACATAGTCTTGAGTCTGAGACTCAGACTTATCGTCTCGTATTTCTTTCATTTAACTTTCTATGTTCTTTCGTTTCGCGCTTCGTTTCGATGATTCAATGGCATCGTGCCTCAACTCAATGCTCGTCAATCGAACGACCCGAAGGTCTCGAATACCTTTCGAGGCACCATGTCATATCCGACAGTTTCGCCACATTCATACCGCAACTGTATTCTCTCGCAACGAAGCCATCTTTTATTATCCCGTGCACGTAGGCACGTTTCGATCGTATACCCAATGTTCTATAACTTAGCATTCAATGTTCGGGGCTTGCGTGCTAGGGCGCTCGCCTATTGTCTTTCAATGTTCTAGCCGTTCTAACTCGTGCGCGAAGGCACGGTATGGTTCGTGCACTAAGGCATTCGTCGATTCCAGTTATCCCATGTTCTTGCGGCTTGCGCACCGAGGCGCTCGCCTTAGCGATATCCAATGTTCCATAGCGACTCGTGCATATGATGCACGTATCATTTCAATTGTTCTAACTTAGTGTTTGACACATATTTTAATTTATCTCCGATCGGACCACGCCCGTGGCGTCGATAGGTTAACTTTTAGTATACAAGAATATATTTGACTTATCGCATGAAGGAGTAAAAAGAAGTCAATCCTTCCACCTTGAGTAGATACGCCTTCGTCGTTTCGCCGAGCCGATGCGGCTCGATTTCCTTACTTTGTTGCACGGCCACTCTCCTGACTTAGCCATTCGAGCACTTCGTGCTTCGTTGAGTTATACGTCCGATTTACCTTAGCGTGCCCAAGCCTTAGCCCGTCGCAAGGCGACGATTTGATTTCGCGGACCCCTTACTGAATAAGGCAAAACGTCGACCTCTAATATTTTCACGTCAACGTACAACCTGCATACGAAACCAACTAAAATCAATACTTGCTTCGATTCGAACTTGCGCCTTGGTCGATTCGATTTCTTAGAATCTTCGAGCCGATTCAACGCACTCATCCTTTCGTGGCAACGCGGCGCTTCGCATCGATTCACTCGATGTATTTTTTGGGACAAGGCAACTCTTCACATCGACTTAGTTCGATGCGTTACTCGGGTCGACGTAACTCATCGCATCGACTTAGTTCGATGCGTTGCTCGGGACAACTTAACTCTCGTATCGTTTTGCACCGATACATTTCCTTGGGTCAACGCGACTCGCTGAGTCAACGTTTCAGCGTAATGCGCCGTACGGATTGGGGCATTACAGGGATAACATCGCATGAAGAGATTCATATAGTACTAATCCGTGATAATGTCGTGACAGCATCAAAGTAAAGTAATCTAAAGCAGGAATATAATTCTAACAAGTTATGAAATGATCATAGAATGTACTCGTCTGGTATCTAAGTGTCCAAGATGAAAGTACTGTCCGAGGAGTGGTGTCTGGCTCATATTTAGAACAACACAAGTCATAACAAGTCTAAAATGAAAACAAGATGCAATTTAATACATTCTAAATGAATCTAGGTCAATCTAGGCCAAAGTCAACTCTTGGTCAACTCTGGTCAATCCTAGAAGTCAAACTAGGTCAACTATGGTCAAACTAGGTCTAACAAGTCTAAATTGGTCTAACTAGTCTACATTAGTCTATACTAGGTCACACTAGCCTATACTAGCTAGTACACACTACTACAAGGCTGTCTAAGCCTAAATCAAGTCAACACACATTATACCTAATATACAAGCATGAGTATATATATGCATAATACATTCATGGGCTTAATACATATATACATACATGTTAGGTTATAGCACAAATTCATTAGGAACATCACATATATATATATATATATATATATATATATATATATATATATATATATATATATATATATATATATATATATATACATACTACATAAATAGATATACACATAATATATATTATGCATATGAATATAGAGAGAGGGAAGGCATGTGTGTGTGGGTAGGCATGAGAGTAGCAAATGTGTGTGAGTGTTTGCATATGAGATTGTGAGTGTGTGTGTTTACATACATAAACCTGTGTGTGTGTGTGGGGGGGGGGGGGGTACTGTCAATAGGAATATGTGTATACTAGAGTGTGTCATAGGTAATTGAGTGTGTTGCTGTGTGTGTACAAGAGTGATATGAGGGGCAGTCCATTTTTGGACAGTAAAAGGAAAATGAAAGAAATCAATTCATTCACAATTTCAGTCCCATACTTCAAAACCCCATTTTGAATCCCATACTCAATGAAACCACCCCAAAATCGAAACCCAAGTAGATTACAAGTAGGAGAATCACATTAGTGACTTAAACCATGCTAATAACAGTATTAATTAGGTCAATCTAACTGCCAAAGTTCAGTTTTAGAATCTGGAATTAAACTGTGAATAACTAAGTATCAGAATTTAGGGTAAATTGAAAATTGTAAATAAAAAACAACCTAAAATACTACAAGTGTGTCCCAGGGTCCAACACGTGTCCATCACAACATGACACGACGTGTCCAACACAATAAAAACCAAAACAGTGCACATGACATTGCACAGCAGTGCACTGTCTCGTGCACAAGTGCACGCGTGTCGTGCACCCGACACAGTGCAAACCAACCCTCGTGCTCGTGCACAGGGATACGCCTAGGGTAGGTCTTCGTGTCTATGTGCCTGCACGGTGTCAAAGTGTCCCAGTGTCCAAGTTATAATAGCGTATCAGAGCCCGATAAAACCGACTGATTCAGTCAGTGAAACCCAGTGCGATGATGATTTCTCCATCGACACGCCACGTGGTCATCTGAAACTTGACACGTGGTGTGTCAGACACTGCCCCAAGGTGTCCACAAAATATCTTGTGTCCTCGTGCTGTGTCCAGTGAGGAATCCACCCCGAGTAGCAGGGGATCACTGTAGCTGCGCGCGCGCGTGGTGCACCCGCGTGTGCACGTGTCCAAACCGACACGACACGACACCAAATCAATCCCATGACACTAGAATCATGTAAGCCACATCAAAACAACATTTTCTATTCAAATACTTTCACAAAAACAAATCGAAATGCCCTTCGGGGCATTTCATCGAACACCTGCGCACAACTCTGATACGTGTCCGATACAGACACGTACATGACACGAAATTGGACAAATTCTATTCCTACAGGACCAGAACACCTAGGGCTAGGTATTTATGCAAGGAAAACCTAATTTTAATTGGTGGATAGGAATTTACCTATGTGTGTTCTTCAACACAAAAAGCTCCTTCAAAGGGGATCCCCAAAAGCCACCCAACTTCTCCAAATTGCTATGAAACTGAGTATAACATATACCAACAGCAAGAAAACACTAATTAGAACCTATTGCAATTTGTTTGAATTAAAAAGGAATTTATTTGGAATTTTTATGAATTAAAGAAGTTGTACATACCTCTCTTTCCAAATGAGACTTTCCTAAAGAGGCTAGCCCTAATGGAAGAGGGTATTTATAGGGTGGGAATCCCAATGTGGGTGTGGTGGCCGGCCACTATTGATTAGGGTTAGGTTTAGCTAGTGGGTTGGGCTTTGGACTCCTATGTGCTAAGTTGTTAATTAATGGTTCAACCATAAGTCATGGCTTATGACTTAACTATTCTAACTTGAGTTTAATGACTAAACCATAGGTCAACTCAAGTCTAACTAGGGTTGCATGACCTAACCAAGTCCAAACACAACTAGGGTTAGCTCCTAGGTTAGTCTACCGAGTCAATGCTAGTCCAAGTCAACCTAGTCAACCATCATTCAAATAATTCCAAAATAAATTCTAAAAATCCCCATAAATTCAAATAAATTGTAATAAATTTAAATAACCCAAAAAATAACAAAAATACCCTCAAACTAGAAATGTGGTAGTGACACTCTACCCTGCCATATTTGATGTCGTGTCCTCTCTCTTTTTGGAATTTTTTCAAACTTCTTTCGTCTAGTGCAATTTACTTCAACTTCTTCCAATATTCTCCACTCCTAGTACTAGCACCTCGATCTCCAAGCTCTCCAGATCTGCTAGTAAATGACGATCTATCGTCAAGCATATGGCTACCAGATATCTGCTCAAAGCATCAGCAACCACGTTCGCCTTTCCTAGATGATACTGCAGTGAAATGTCGAAGTCCTTCATCAACTTCAACCATCTACGCTGTCTTATGTTGAGCTCCTTATGTGTAAACACATACTTCAAGCTCTTGTGATCTGTAATGATCTCCACTCGCTCTCCGTATAAGTAGTGTTTCCACAGCTTCAATGCAACTATAACTGCCGCCAACTCCAAGTCGTGGGTAGGGTAGTTCTTTTCATGGGAACATAACTGCCTGGAAGCATAGGCAATCACCTTCCCATGCTACTGCAAGACACAACCCAAACCCTTCCCCGAGGCGTCATTATAGATAGTGAACCCGCCGCCTGATCCTGATGGTAATGTCAGAATCAGAGCTGTCGTCAACCGCTTTTTCAACTCATCAAAAGCAACCTGACACTCCTCTGACTAGATAAACTTTGCGTCCTTCCAGGTCAGCCTAGTCAATGGATCTGCAACCCGAAAGAAATCCTGGACGAACCTCCTGTAGTAGCCTGCCAATCCCAGGAAGCTCCTGATCTCTGCTACTGAACTCGGTGTTGTCCATGCCTCAACTGCCATGATCTTCTTCGGGTCAACTGAGATCCCATCTCCAGTCACAATATGACCCAAGAAATCAACTCGGTCCAAGAAGAACTTACACTTTGAGAGCTTGCCATAAAGCTCCTCCTTCCTGAGAGTCTCCAGAACCACTCTCAAATGCTCCTCATGCTCCTCTTCGGTCTTCGAGTACACCAAGATATCATCGATGAACACCACTACGAACTTGTCCAAGTACTGGTGGAACACCTTGTTTATCAGGTTCATGAACACCGCTGGGACGTTAGTCAACCCAAACGGCATCACCAAAAACTCGAACTGGCCATACCGCATCCTGAATGCGGCCTTCGGAATATCCTCCCTCTTCACCTTCACCTGATGGTAGCCTGACCTCAGATCAATCTTCGAGAATATCCAAGCTCCGCTCAACTGATCAAAGAGATCATCGATCCGCATCAGTGGGTACTTGTTCTTGATCGTAAGGTTGTTGAGTGCTCTGTAGTCGATATACATCCGTACCGACCCGTCCTTCTTCGGTACAAAGACCACCGGAGCACCCCATGGTGAAGAACTAGATCTGATGAAGCCCTTGTCCTGCAACTCATCCACCTGTTTCTTCAATTCCACCAACTCGTTGTTGTTCACCCTATAGACGTGCTAGAAAATCGGCTTTGCGTCGGACACCAAGTCTATAGAGAACTCAGCGTATGTGTCTGGTAAAAGTCCTGGCAAATCTTCCGGAAAGACATCCATGAATTCTGCTATCAATGGATGTGGCACTGTCTGCTCCTCGACTGAAACTCCGTAGAAAACTCTGCTGCTCTACTCTGCATGTCGTTGGGTGAACTCGAACTCTGGCTCTCCTGGCACTCTGAAAAGAACTCTACCCCCGCGATAATCTATGCTGGTGTGGTGCCTACTCAACCAATCCATACCGAGTACGATATCGTAGTTCGGTAATGGCATTACCAGCAGACTCACATCCAATTCTCGGCCTCCCAAAACAACTCTCCGTCCCTTGCAGATATCACTAACGAGGATAATACCACCCTTGGTCATGATCTTGCAAGTCTTAGGCAATGATTCAGAAGCAAGATAGTGTCTAATAACAAAAGATACAGACACAAAGCTGTGGGAAGCCCCCGAATCGAACAAAACAAAAGCTGGAATAAAGTCAAGAAGAACAGAACCTGTAATAAGAACTCCGATGGCCTCTGCATCCTCAGCTGCCATGGCGAAAGCTCGCCCCTGCTGGCCTCCCATGGCCTACTGCTGGTGCTATACGAACCTCTGCTGCTGAGTCTACAAAGGTCCCTTCTGTTGTCCTGTCGGAGCCTTTGCTCATGCTCCCTGTATTGTGCGTGCTGAGAACATGAAACACTCCTTCAGCTGGTGCAACGCTGAACCATAGAATAGACACCTGCCTAGCCTCTTCCTGTAGTCATTCCATCCATGTCCCTGCTTCTTACAGAAGGCACAACTGGTGGCCTGCTGTCTCGGAGCCTGCTGCTGAAGTCTTGGCTGCTGCTGCTGCACCTGCTGGAAAGGTGCACGGGCCTGCCCCTAGAACTGCTGTGGCTGAAACGGCCTCTGCTGGTGCTGCTGCTGAAAGTGAGGCCTCTTGGACGGACCTCCACTGCTACTGGCTCCATGAAAGTCCCGACCACTCTTCAGTTTCAACCCCAGGTCGTCCTTTGCCGCCATAGCTCCTGCTAAGATCTCTGCGAAGGTAGCATCCCGGTCACTCTTGGTCAATGACCAGACTTCTCTGATCAAAACTCTGCGAAACTTTCTCACCTTCGTCTTCTCGCTCAAGTCCTCAATGAATCTGTTCAGCTGGCAGAACTCTCCGGCATATTTCCCGACTGTCTGGTTCCCCTGAACCAGGCTCTTGAACTGCTGCTCTATGCCTCCCAGTGCTACGTCTGGGAAGAACTGCTCCTTGAACAGCATCTTGAAGGCTGCCCAAGTCTGTCCCTCGATGCTCACTCGGGGGTCTGTCTGATACCAAGTGCGGGCCAGGTCCTGCATCTGGCTATCTGACGCCTCAATCTGAAGTCGGGCTGGTATCTCGGCTAGCCGGAATATCTCCTCGATATTCTCTATCCAGTCATCTGCATAGAGGATACCCTCCGAACCTCCTAAGTCTCGAGGCCTCATCCTCTGAAACTCCTGAATGCCCGTCGTGCTCGGCTGGTACTGCTGCTGCTGGTGTGCTGTCCCTTGGATGGTCACCATTTCTACTGTCGTCCGGACCAGCTGGTGAGCCTCGTCTATACCCTGACAGAAGTCGGCAGTCTGACGCTGCTATTACTGCCAGTGGGACTCCAGAATCCTCTCCACAAAAGAAAACAAGTGGGCAGCATCAACCATCCCCGCATGTAACGCCCCAGAACCAGAATACTGGAGAGCGGGAGCGTACATAGCCAGCTACGTATATTAAAGTGCAACCCACCTCGCTATACGGTCACGGCTGTCTAGATACACGAGGGTTTAACTACAAGCCATCAGTCTCTTATGGTCATGAACAAGCCTATTGTCTCAATCTCAAGCAAGTAATAACAGTTACAAGATGTCAGAGCACCAAATATACAATAGTAAGGCATCCCATACATTACATATTTGGATGATCATGAAGGTAGTTATTACAAAATGTGAATACTAGCAAGAGTTTCAGTCATACATGATCAACCCTAGGATTTATCAATCATGTTACAGCCCGTAGGCAGACAGTAAGTAAAGTACAATCGAACTAACACGTGCTCGTCGACTAAACGCCTCAAAAGAATATTTTTACAATAGAGTGGGAGAGCCAAAATAAAACCCACTCATTGTCCGGATTACGCCTGGTGGTCACCATCAGGCTGGAAGGTCAGTAGATCCTCTGGAGCTGCTCCGGTATCTGGCCATACAAAACCAGCTGGGTCAGATCCCAGAAAGAGCAAGCGCCACAAAGGAGGCTTCACTTAGGAACTAAAACCAGCAATTAGCACAAGAATATAATTATATAATAAAGACTGGAAGTATAGAAAATCATGATGATATACGATAAGATAACCATGAAACTATTTAGATAGCCAAGTTATAATCCGTAAACCAAACAAGGACCGGGGTTGTAACCCTTCATCTCAACGGAACTTGGTTTCCTACTATTTATCGATAAAGTAAGGCACAAGCATTCAGGTCATGTAACAATCTTGTACAGAAGCAGGACAAGACTAGACTGGGTTAAACTCCATCCAATCAATCACGGCCAAGCAATGAGTACGGCTTGATACTTTAACTAACTAGGGTTATCACAGGCCTAGTTACTAGCAAGATGCATTGAGATTATTCCAACAGCCACAAGCCCTACAGACCATCCAGGTTATCCAGGTCGAATATCTGTTCATAAAGGGTGCAACACATAGCAGTGTGCTAAAAATGTGCCCTACTCGTCGGCAGGCTACAAGTCCACATGCGCGCCCAGATAACGGGATTGCTTGTAGCTGGGAAATCTTTTCATGACTACTGGTTTATTCTAGTTATTAGCCTTAGTTAATTTTAGTAGGTACCCCTGACCGTGGTACTCAGGGGTCCTTGTCCTAGACATGATGCAAGACAATATTGGTTCATTTATACAAGCACAATCGCCCACGGTATCCAGGCCAATCATTCTTGTCATGTCAGGCTAGCCGTCGCAACAACATATCGAGGTATATCATGTCAGGTTTTCTTGTCAGGAGTGCGCCACGACGGGCCACTAGCATGCCATATTACTTGTCAAGAGTGCACCACTACGGGTCACTGTCGTGTCCATGGAACATGTGCAGGATAACATAGTACAAGCATTCTATCAAGTGACCCAAGTTTACACAGAGGGTCATAAGACAAATGTATAATACAACAACTCAACATAAATGCAAGGGGCTATGGAAGAGTCATGTGGCTCAGGGTGCAGGGCCATGCGGCTCGGGCTCATACGGCCAGGGAGAAGCAGACTCATGCGGCCAGGGGAGGAGAGTGCATGCGGCCAGGGGAAACATGCGAGCTCATGCAGCCCAGGGAGATTGGCACATGCGGCTAAAAGGGAAAGGGCTCATGCGACATGGGAAAGTAAACTCATGCGGCTGGAAGGGGATGGGTCCCATGCGGCTCGGGGGATCGAGTTCATGCGCAGGAGATCATGCTCGTGCGGCTGGAGGATCATGCAAGCCATGCGGCAAGAAGGGGGCATGAGCTCATGCGGCTGGAGTAAAAGGGCGCATGCGGCTGGAAGGAACTGGGTCTTATGCGGCCAGGAGAGAAAGGTTCATACGGTTCGGGCCAGTCAGAGTCATGCGGCCCGGTCCATGCAATGCCATGCGGCTAAAAGGGAAATCAAGTTCATGCGGCTCGGAAAAGCAGGCTCATGCGGCCAAGAACTTAAGGGCTCATGCGGCAAGGTCGATGAGGGTCTCATGCGGCTGGACCATGCGGCCAAGGGAAACAAGCCATACGGCTGGGTCAACTTGAGTCATGCGGAGGAAAGGCCATACGGCAGGTCCATGCGACTAAGGCCATGCGGCAGATTACTGTTCTTCTTCTCCACTTTTTCGAGAAGAAGAGCCAGGAAAGCCATTGCTCCCAAGCTCCAAAAATCCATCATCTAAGGCCAGAACTCGGACTTCCATAGGTCAAAATGGGGTAGAACGAAATTCTCTACAACCTGGAACACTCAAAACTTGCAAATAACAAGGTTAAATAGATCAAAATCCAAGAAATCCAAAAATAAAACAAGCTTAGATCTACACAAAATGAGCCATGGAAAGTAAAAATGCTAAGTACTAAAGTGTCTTAGAATCTCATGAGAAAGAAAATGGAACAACAAAACCTGAGTTCCTCCATGAAGCAAGGTGCACTTGCCGGTGGAAGAAGGGGTAGGTGGAGCTCTGCGCCAGGGAGGAAGAAGAAAAAGAAGAAGAAGAAGTAAATGCTGAGTTATGAGGAGAGAGAAAAGGTAGGTAGGATATAAATGATACTGGTGGTAGGTAGGTAGGGTAGATTGGTTCACAAGCAAAACCGAACCAAGCCGAACCAAGCAAACCAAACCAAGATAAACCATAACTAATAAAATACTAAAATAAACCATGAAATGAGACATGCAATACGAATTAAAATACATACACGTATTCCAAAATACGTAATACGGACCATGGTCGTTACACCGCAGGTGGCGGCTGCTGTGGCTGAAGAACCTTTGAAATAACTGGGGTCTGCCTCCGAACTGGTGGAGGTGCTCCCCCGAAAGCTGCAGATACTCCAACCTGAGTAGGTACTAAGGGAGCTGCCGTCTCAGGCCCTGGTTGAACTGGGCGAGAAGTGGCAGACCTCTCTGACGTACCTCCCGTGCTGGGGCGCTGCGATCTCGTCTCAATCACCATCCTAGAGACAGATCAAACAATGAATCAATGCTGAGAAAGAAGCGATAAATCAAAGGAGAACAGTTTATTTCAAAGGAAGCAATTAACAGCAAGAATTGGATAGCAAGAATTTATATAAGAGTTTTTCCTAATGTGATTGAGTACCTCAAAATTATATCCTATATTCTACTGCAGGCTGTAGTGATACTCTAGTTCGAATACCACTACATAAACTAGACATGCATAGGCTACCACTAAAAATGTGTCACGACCCGCACCCAGTGTAGGGGCACGAGAAGTGGGTACGTCCAGCCTACGCCGCCAGTGTCGGCGGTAGAACGCTGTCCTAGGCCACATCATCTAACACAGTATGAAGTATAAATGCACAAGATATACTCTCCGAACGGAAGAACAATAAGATAGGTACAATCTCAATCACAATCTAAGGTAGAAGGTACGATATGTCTTTTTTCAATTATGTCCTCATTTTCAATTTGGATTTGTTGTTGCACTTATTCTCATGTTGAGGGAGGCTAAATGGAAAAACACAATTAAAAATTAAAAATTAAAGGTCGAAACTTTTCAATTGGACATGTCAGCACTTAAACTCTAAACAAGTATAAAAATCATAGTCTAAACGCTAATCTTTTTTTTTTTTTTTTTGTGTGTTAACCTATTTGATATATGATGTATGAATATAGAATTTAGATTTCTACAATCAATTTCTCGTAGTTCATCCATATTGTCATGTAATATGTCATTTTTTGACTAACACTTGGGTCATGTTTGGTTCACAGAATGAGGGTCTGAACAGAACAGAAACTTATTTTGCAAAGAAAAGAAAATTAATTTCCAAAGAAAAGAAAAATAGAAGAATGGTTCCCCACTCGACCAGGAATTCACTTTCCCACTCCCAGTTATTCATTTTTTTTTCCCTTTCAATTTCTTAATCTTTCCAAACATCGATAAATATTAATATATGGTTAAGATTATAAGTTAGACAATTCCTATCTACATTATAATATTTTTACTTATAAAATATGATTTACAATTTGATCCATATTTCACAAAATGTAAACTCACCTTGAACATGAAAAAACCCAACCAAAAAATGATCTTATGAAAAAAGCAAAAAAAGTAAGAGAAAACGAAAAGAAATAAGCAAAAAATAAAATAAATAAGCAAAAACAACGAAAAAGAAAAAACAAAAAAATAAAAATGTAAAGAAAACAAAATAAATAAATAAAAAGCAAAAAAAAATTGAATTGGAAAAGTCAGGTTCGGACCGGTGTAAAATGCAACCCGGTTAGACGGTTCAATGTTCTAACCGGCCGGGTCGACCGGATTACATAAAAGAAACTGAACTATTTGGAAAAAAAAAAAAAAACAAAGTGTCGATATTAAACCAACTTGAAAAAATTACTAGCTAACGGATTGACTAGTTCAACCGGCCAGTCCGGTCCCTTGTTAGCAATCACCCGAATAAAACTCGTATTATACGCGAATTTTTCCGTATCTTTCATAAACGTATAATACTTGCGTACTTTTGACAGATCCAAATCAGTACATAAATTTTAAGCATGCGAAGTTTTAAACATGTTCTGTATAAATTATTGACAAATTTGGTACAATAAACATGCTAGGAACCTGTTTAATTAACCAAATTTGACAACATATGATATTTAAGAATGTAAAGTTTCTAACCTCAATATTTTTATTTTTTGAACATTTGACCGAATTTTTGAACGTATTTTATTTGCACTGAGCCGATTTATACTCGTACTTTTGTCGTCCCAAATTTTTTCCGTTTGCCGAATTGCTAACAAGGGTCCGGTCCAGTCTTATTTTTAAAACAGTGGATCCAAAAATAAGTGGATCCAAAAATTAGTTCAACAAGACTCTTCTCAAACATGACATGATACCTGCTTTACTATTTCTAGATGTGGGCCACCAAGCATTCAGAAGGCCACTTACACCATCTGCGCTTCCAGTACTCCATCCCTTTTCCCAAATTTTCAGCTATCATCTCAATGTGAAGTACGTGGCTCCTTGGATATGTCCCCGTGTAGTCGCACGTGATTTCCATGACTCTATTTAATGGTGTGAGGTGCGCCGTCCTGGGCCGACCTAGGCTCATTGTTGATCGGATTTGATTAGACTTGGACCGAACCGAACTAAGTCTAGATTAAGGATCGGGTCAGGTCGGACTGACCGAGAATTAAAAAATTTAAATTCAGTCCGGATCCAAATCCGGATAGGCTCGAGACATAGTTGGACCCCCGGTTTTAAATTTATACTATATCTGTTTCTATTTCTAACACAAATCAAATTGGAACTATTGGCTATTAGAAAGGTCGAAAAGAAATGATTGAGGAGATCTTTGGGTTCATGAACTCCCCTCCCCCCCTTCCGTCACTCCTGTATTAATTTTGAATTTTGTTGACTGGAAAAGAGACCTCCGATCGGTCGGTATTGGACCAGGACATGCCAAACTGTATCGGTATCGGCCGTATCCTTATTCCAAAGGGACTTGATTGATGTATTCCTCAAAACATCAATCTCGTTCCCTAGTCTTTCCTTGTCTCTGCATAGCTCTTGGTCCCTCGTTTACTATCTCTGGGCTAGCCGCCATTTCATCACTCTCATTTTCTTCAGAGTCGCTTCCTTCCTTGTCATTCTCATCAGTGTTATTTTCCTCAGCAGTAGCAACATCATTGCCTTTTGCCTATGGAGAGGGAAGGGTGTATATATATATCCTTTCTGGTGCAGCTCAAGGAACAATTCTGCTCTCTTTCCGTTATTGACAATTAGCTCTCCGTGCACAACACTGAGGATGAACCTGATCTTATTATCCATCTTCAAGAATTCCACTTCAAGGTTGTCCAGTAAAGTTCTCTGTGCAATGCAAGAAAATTCACAAATTAATGTATAAAATGCAATTACAAATACCTAACATTTCTTTTCTCATAGAACTGAAGCCTTAAATGGTACAACTCTTAAGTGTGAGAAAATGTGGAATTCATTTAAGATGCATCTTAAAAGAACTACCAAAAACTCACTTTCTTCAGGTGTATCGTATTTCTTAATGAAGCCCTTTGGATCAAAGAGATGCATGTTGCTGGTGCTAATTGTAGTTGTCAGCTTAAACTTCTTCTCTAGACCCTCTTGTTTGGCAGCAATCAAGTTCTCCAGCTCAGACAATATAATATCAAAATGTACCGTAGTAATGCCATGGTTTTCTTTAAAATCCTGCAAAATATTTAAATTAGACTTTTGGTATAGGGGTTATAAGTTCTACATGCAAAAAAATGATTGTTTTGTACAATTTACCTTAATGAAGGGTTCCTTGATCTTATCATCTCCAGTAATCATGGACTCGAGGAATTGCTTGTACTCAAGAGTCCATTTCCGAATTGGCAGCTCTGTAATTCTTAAGGTCGTGCTATCAACTTCCTCTATGATGCCAGTGATGGTGTAGGTAGCACCCGTTTCTTTAACTGCCGACTTCTCTATCAGCCCCTGTTTAGCAGAATGAAATGTAAACTTATATTTCTGCGAAGAATGCAAGATAAAAACTCAACATCAAGATAAAGATTCATACCTTGAACCCTCTATACCATGGATCCATTGGCTGCAGTGGTTCGTCATTTAGCAGCCGTCTCACATTCGCAATAATGTCTTTTGGATTCTAATTAGGAACAAAGGAACTCCATCCAGTACCAATCCCTTCACTTCCATCGACTAAAACCATCGGTATAATGGGGATGTAGTACGTGAAGTTTTAATAATGTGAAAAGAAATCACACAATTGGACTATATAACCTCCAACAGTAAGTAGACTAGAGATCAAATTTATGGTAATTACCACATGGGTTCAATTGAATCGCCATCTTCATTCAGGTAGTCAAGAATGATGTCATCATCCTTTTCAAACAAGTACGGAGTAAGAGGTTGCAAATTACGCGTACTTTTATCTGTTCAAAAAAAGTAAAAGTTGTACGCATGAAAACATAGTCGTTTTGACTTGCTTTACGCTGACACGTATGAACGTGGGTGACTTGCGTATTTTTTTAACTTTACGCTGACACGTATAGACGTGAGCGTATTTAATGCTTAACATTTTACGCTGGCACGTATAGACGTTGGCGTATTTTGTTGTTCCTATTTTACGCTGACACGTATAGACGTTGGCGTATTCTGTTGTTTCCATTTTTTTATGCTAACACGTATAGACGTGGGCATATTTGGTGATTTTTATTCTACGCTGACACGTATAAACGTGGGCGTGAAATTTTGGGTTTCGATCGGTTCTTCTTCTTCTCCGACGAACCCATGGCCAAACTAGATAGGGTTCTACCTATCATGGCCGGAGCCACAGAGGGATTGGTCTTTCGGGTTGCCTCCGATGATGCGACGGTGGTCTCCGTACGCTCAGTCCTCGACGAAGCAACAACGGGCTTCTTGTCCTTAGCGCCGACGGTGGTCTTGCTCTTTGGTGCCATTTGTTTGAACTGGGATTTCGAAGACAAGAGTAAAGAAGATTGAGATTGCAAGAAATGAGTAAAGTTCTCTCTCTACCAGCGAAGCTCTATTTATAGAAAATTTTGAAATCGGTTCAAATTTTTGAATTTTATGCTGACTGTTGGGTATCCCGAATTTCACGCTGACTGTTGGATATCCCGGATTTTTACACTTCTGTTCAAAGTATTTCAAATCTTAGAAAAAATTTAAAAACTTTGAAGGGGGTCTTGTAGAAGCATAAATAAACTTCATAGACCAAGTCAAAGAAGTTGAGAGCTTTACGCAAAATTAGTACGCATGTCAAACTAAGTCAGATTCAAGCTCTACGCAGAGAACAAACATAGTCTAACTCTACGCAAGTTCCCTTACGCATCCTCAAACTCTACGCGAGAGACAGGCTGTCCACATCGCATTTAATGCGCGTGATACTGCTATGACAGAATGATTTTCTGACAGAACATTGCACAGAAGCCAAGAAGATTTCTTCACCAAACCCAACGCTTGTCGTTTAGTGTGCATATGAGCTACTTTACGCTCAAGAGACCGCTTCCTTTACGCATGGAAGTTATTTGAGTTTTTTACGCTCAAGGCTATCTCAGCTACTTTTGTGTGCGTAGAGTTTATTTGAGCTAGCTATACGCTCAAGGCTACTTTTTAGCCACTTTATGCAGAAAGTTTATTTTGGATTATTTTACGCTCAGTTTGCTGCTTTACGCAGGAAGTTTGTTTTGGGTTATTTTATGCCCAATCTTTTCTGGCTATATGAGACCGTGGTCTGCATACGTGGCTTTCATGCCACACTTATCGAATAACGTGTGTACGTGCTCTCCCCATATTATTAAAGTTGTGGAACACGTGTCACCATACGTAGAGACCACAACTCTATATGGGACACGTGTCATCACGTGTAGAGGTTGATTTTTAATCGTGGGTGGCAGTTACTTGTGTAGAGACCCAATTATGTTGCTTTTTACGCACAGAGGGTCTAGTCTATAAATGGACTTATTTTTCACAGCAAAGAGAACACACATACACATAGAAGGAGAGCCTGAGAAAACTCATACTTTCAGAGTGATATTTTCCAGAAGCATTTTTTCAACATTTTCTCAAGAACAGGGTGAAGCAAAGCAGGAAAACATTCGACTGTGCCATCAGTGTCATTGTGTCGATACCTTTCTGGTGACTTAGTTCTTCCAATTGTTCATCTTCTTCAAGCAGTTCTCTTCATCATCGTGTGGTCAAGGAACAAAGTGATCGCTCTCGAATCAGACTTCTATAGCAATACTCTCCAGAATCTATTTGTACTTTTGTACTTTTTCTCGTTTTCTTTCAAAAGCTAATTTTTGGCATTTTGTTAAGTGAAACAGAGAGATGAACGTGGCTCGAGTGGTCAGGAGATCGAATCCCGGTAGGAGCGTTCGCCATAATTACCTTATTTCAAAAAACAAAATTATATATATATATATATATATATATATATATATATATATATATATATATTGGAATAAGGGTAAATTTTATTCCACGCAAATCGTGGTATCGGTATTACAATACACTATTCTCACATCTCCCTCCCCAGTTAAGGGGCTATTACAGATACATCGAATTCTATATTATGTAGAATTTCTACTGGCGGAGTAGCCAGTCCTTCAATGATACGCATGTTGCACTCCCTCCAGACATGCCAAACTGATACTGCAAGTCTAACTCTAGCCATCTTGGCCCAACCAGGGTCCATACCTCGGATATCTCTGGCGCTGCCAACTCCACCCAACAATCTCATGCACTGCTCCTCCCAGATGTGCCAAGTCCATGGACACTAAAAGAATAGGTGGCCCATAGACTCCGCATCACTCGTACAGAGAATACACTTCGGGTCTGGAATCTACATCCCAAACCTAATAAGTCTATCCCGCGTCATCAACCTGCCTAGAAGGGTCTAGAATTCTCTCTCTCTCTCTCTCTCTCTCTCTTTCTCTCTCTCTCTCTCTCTCTATATATATATATATATATATATATATATATATATATATATTATTAAAAAAAACTAAAGCCGATGGACGACGCCACCCGACCTTGCCAAATACCTATATGTATATAGATACATATATATCCTAACCTATATCCCAACCTCATACAAACATATTACTGAATACATATTTATATCTCAAGTATACCTATATATAAAATACACACAACTCACACTCAATCACTCCCAGAAACACTCACCTCAACGTAAATATGTGTGTATACACACACAAAGACATACTGAACTTCTATGTTCAGCTAATACGCACATCCTATTATATGTTTATGAACGTACATGCCCGAGTTCAAGACATACTGACTGCTCCCATGTTTTGTTGTACAAATAAGACCCCCGTATATGCTTCACTCTGTTCAAAATTTACTGAACCTCAGTTCTGCACAACAATATATTGCCACTGCACACAAACACATCGATTTCTTCCTACTGCAGGCTTGAGCTTCTAACCGAACTCTGCTGCAGGCCGTTGCTGTTCAGCAACTGCTCGAGTCTCCACAAGCACCACTATACTGCACCACTACACTGCACCAATATATTGATGTTAAATTTACTGACATATTAAAAGAAGAAAAATTTAACTTGTAAATATATTGACATTAAATGTGTTGAACTGGTGACTTGTCTCCTTGTAGCAGAGACAAATAGCAACGTTCTCATGAAAAACCACAACTCTAGACCAACTGGGCCAATGGCAATTCCTGAAGCAAATACAAATTTTGGGGTTACCAGAGGTCGTGGTAGAGGACGTGGAAGAGGAAAAAGTTATGGCTGGAGGTATGGTCATGGTTATCAGCCTTATAACAAAGGCGAAAATAGTGGTTCACAAAAGAATAAATGGAACAAGTGGACAGCACCCTCTAACAAAAGGAATTCAAATCCTCAATATAAACCAAATAAGGGTAGTACTGTTTGTCATAAATGTGGCAAAAATGGACATTAGTTTAAGCAATGTCGAACTAATCAACAAGAGGTTGACAAATTCAAAGAATCAAAGAAAATGGAATCAAATATGACAACATATTGGGATAATGACCAGCCACTTGATATCACTCAGTTGAATTGTTCCAATTTTTTTGAGGATCAAAATGGGAATCAGATTACCAATGAACAGTTTGAGGAAATGCTGGCGAATCCACCTTCCATCGAATGAGCACTCGGTCAACATATGTTTTTATTTCAAGTATTATGAACTTTTTACATTTGAAGTCATGTTTTTTGTTTTTAATTACCATCATGGATTATCTAGGCCATGAGAGTTTGTTGAAGAATATGTCATTACTTTGTTATGTATTTGAAAGTTGCATCTCTATAATATGATGTTATCGTTTGGTATGCTTAATTACTTTTATTATATTTGTGTTTGTTGAGTATATGTTCATAAATTTTCTTTTGTTTCATATTGAAGGTATGGATATACGAAGGAAGAAAAATAACTTGGATATGTGTTTGGTAGATAGTGCTACAACACATACGATTTTGAAGAATCAAAAGTTTTTCTCAAATTTAGTATTTGACATGCATAAAGTATCAACAATAGCTGGACCAACCCATATAATTGAGGGTTTTGGAAGAGCACACATTATGTTACCTAATGGCACTCAAATCCATTTGCAAAATACGTTATATTCAAGCAATTCCAAAAGAAATTTGCTAAGTTTCAAGGATATACGCAAAAATGGATACCATATTGAAACTCGAAATGATAACAACAAAGAGACACTATGTATCACATCTAATGTTGGGAGTAAAAAGCTCACATTAGAAGAATTCTCTTATCTCTCGGTGGGTTTGTATTACACCACCATTGGTATAATTGAATCACATATGAATGTGGCAAAATATAAAGTCAATGATCCTATCTTATGTACCATTTGGCACGACCGTTTAGGTCATCCGGGGCAAACTATGTTCAAGAGGATCATTGATAATTCTTGCAGACACTTATTAAAAAATCACGATCTTGGTTTACCAAAGAATCACCTATGTGTTCCTTGTTCACAAGGAAAGTTTATAACTAGACCATCTTTCCTAAAAGTTAAGAATGAGTCTCCGACTTTCTTGCAAAGAATACAAGGAGACATTTGTGGTCTTATTCATCCTGCTAGTGGTCCTTTTAGATATTTTATGATACTCATAGATGCATCTACTAGGTGGTCACATGTTTGTTTATTGTCTACTAGAAATCTTGCATTTTCTCATCTTTTGGCTCAAATTATTAAACTTAGATCTCATTTTCCTGATAATTCGATTAGGTCAATTAGACTTGATAATGCCGCAGAATTTACCTCACAAGTTTTTGATGATTATTGTACATCATTAGTGATCGGGGTAGAGCATCCTGTTCCCCATGTGCATACACAAAATGGGTTAGCTGAGTCATTTATTAAACATCTCCAACTTATAGTTAGACCTCTACTAATGCAATCTAATCTGCCAATTGAGGCTTGGGGACATGCTATTTTACATGCTGCATCTCTAGTTAGATTTAGACCAACTGCCTACCATATTTTTTCATCCATACAACTTGTTAGTGGTAGACAACCCAACATTTCACATTTGAGAAAATTTGGATGTGCAGTATATGTCCCAATTCCACCTCCCAAACGAACTAAAATGGGTCCCCAACGACGTTTGGAAATATACATTGGTTTTGAATCTTCCTCCATAATAAAGTATTTGGAACCAATGACTGGTGATGTCTTTAATGCAAGATTTGAAGATTGTCAATTTGATGAGCGAGTCTTCCGTCGTTAGGGGGAGGTAAGCAACAAATTGTTCATACAGAACAATCCATTGCTAATGAACGGCGTGAATTGACATGGAATACACTTACTCTATCTCATCAGGATCCAAGAACTCCACAATGTGATTATGAGACAAGGAGAATGATACATTTGCAAGAAATTGCAAATCAATTACCTGATGCATTTAATGATGCCGCAAAGGTAACTAGATCTCATGTGCCAGCTAAAAATGTGCCAGCCAGAATTAATGTTCATGTTGAACAAAATCTAAACAAGGCAGCAAATGAATCTACTACTACACGTCAAAAGCGTGATAGACCTATAGGTTCCAAGGATAGTGCTCCTAGAAAGAGGAGAGTAAATGAAACATCTTGTCCTGATAAAAGCCCGATAGTGGCTGGAGCTCCAAAAATAGATAATAAAGATGTAAATATTTCCAAATTCACTGAAATGCCTATGGATGCCTCTAAAGAGGCACATGTACCTAAAAATGAAGAGATCTCGATATTTCATGCATGTTCAGGTGAATTGTGGAATAGAAAAGCACTTGTCATCGATGACATATTTAGCTATGTAGTAGCTAGTGAAATATCAAAGCACAACGATGATTGTAAAAATGAACCACGTAGTATAAATGAATATCGACAAAGAAAAGATTGGCTAATATGGAAAGATGCTATTCAACCAGAATTAAAATCTTTAGAAAAATGTGGTGTATTTGGACCTATAGTGGAAACACCAAAGGGCATAAATCTTGTTGGTTTTAAATGGATGTTCATGAGAAAACGAAATGAGAGAAACGAAGTTGAAAGATACAAAGCCCGACTTGTAGCACAAGGTTTCTCTCAAAGACCTGGAATTGACTATGTTGAGACATACTCTCCAGTTATGGATGTTATTACTTTTAGATATCTAATTAGTCTCGCAGCTTCTGAAAATTTTGATATGAGACTTATGGATGTTGTAACTGCATATTTGTATGGAGACTTAGATACTGACATCTATATGAAAATTTTAGAAGGATTTACAATGCCAGAGACTAAGTCAAAGGGCATGTGTTCAATTAAACTTAGACGAGCATTATATGGATTGAAACAATCCGGAAGAATGTGGTATAATCGTCTTAGTATATATTTGACTAAGGAAGGATATAAAAATAGTCAAATTTGTCCATGTGTCTTCATTAAGAAATTCGAGAATGGATTTTCAATAGTAGCAGTATACGTGGATGATATAAACTTGATTGGATCTCCTGCAGAATTGGAGAAAACTGCAAACTATTTGAAAAAAGAATTTGAAATAAAAGACTTGGGAAAGACCAAGCTTTGTCTCGGTTTGCAAATAGAATGAAGTTCTAGTGGAATATTAGTGCATCAATCCCGTGTAATGCCCCAGAACCAGAATACTGGAGAGCGGGAGCATACATAGCCAGCTACGTATAATGAAATGAAATCCATCCCACTATACGGTCACGGCTGTCTAGATACATGAGGGTTTAACTACAATCCATCCGTCTCTTATGGTCAATAACAAGCCTAATTGTCTCAATCTCAAGCAAGCAAGTAAAGCTACAAGATATAAGATCACCAAATATACAATAGTAAGGCGTCCCAAATATTACACATCCAGCTGATCACTTAAACCATGTAACGCCCCAGAACCAAAATACTGGAGAGCGGGGGCATACATAGCCAGCTACGTATAATAAAATGAAATCTATCCCACTATACGGTCACGGCTGTCTAGATACATGAGGGTTTAACTACAATCCATTCGTCTCTTATGGTCAATAACAAGCCTAATTGTCTCAATCTCAAGTAAGCAAGTAAAGTTACAAGATGTAAGATCACCAAATATACAATAGTAAGGCGTCCCAAACATTACACATCCAGCTGATCATGAAGCTAGTCGTTACAAAATGTGAGAACTATCAAGAGTTTAGTCATACATGATCAACCCTAGGATCTGTCAATCATGTTACAGCCAGTAGGCAGACAATAATAAGGTATGCAATACGAGCTAACAGGTGCTCGCCGGCTAAATGTCTCAAAATGAAATTTTTACAATAGAGTGGGAGAGCAAAAATAAACCCACTCGTTGCCTTGGTCACGCCTGATGGTCACCATCGGGTTGGAAGGTCGATGGATCCTCTGAGGTAACTCCGAAATCTGGCCACATAAAACCAGCTGGGTCAGATCCCAGAAAGAGCAAGTGCCACAAAGGAGCCTTCACTTAAGAACTAAAACTAGCACATTAGAAATATATATAAAGCAGTAAAAAGAACTGAAAGTAAAAGAATAACAACAGTCATGATGGAGTACGAGGGAACCATTCAAGTAGCCAGGTCATAACCCTTAAACCAAACAAGGACCGGGGTTGCAACCCTTCACCTGAATAGAACTCCGTCTCGAATCTCTGTTGGTAAGGTAAAACATTACAAGCATGACGTGGGGTGCAATAAGACAATAAACGAAGAGAGGACTTAGAACTGCTCCGGAAGCCAAGTTACAACCCTTAAACCAAACAAGGACCGGGGTTGTAACCCTTCGCCTGAACCGAACTTAGCCTCTGATCTTTATTGTTAAGAGTGACAATCATGCGATCAAGCCTGCAATAATCGAGCACTGAAAACCATACCATACAATTGCTTCCGGCCAATCAATGACTACGGCTTTCTACATTAGCTAGCTAGGATTATCACAACATGCAGTGAGATGTTCCTCCAGCCACAAGCCCTGCAGCTAATCCAGGTTATCCAGGCGACTTGGGTTCATTAAGCAGTACATTGTTCTTTTCATATATCAATGAGTTTGGACTTGTGCCCTACTCGTCGGCAGGCTGCAAGTCCCACAATGGTGGCCGGGATAACGGGATCGCCTGTAGCTGGGGAAATCTCTCATGACTACTGAATTATTCTAGTTATTAGTCTTAGCCATTTACAGTGGGTACTCCTGATCGTGGTACTCAGGGATCCCTGTCCTAGACATGATGCAAACATTATTGGTTCTATTGTACAAACATACTCAACCACGGTGTTCAGGCCATTCAATTTTGTCATGTCATGTTCACTGTCAGGAGTGCGCCACGTCAGACCACAATCACATCATGTCAAAAGTGCACCACAACGGGTCACCATCGTGTCAGGAACAATTAATTTAGCACAAGTACACATTTAATAATTAAATATTAGAAGGGGCAAGGGCTGTGGGGGACTCATGCGGTTCGGAAAAATTTTCATGCGGCTCGCAATCACTCGGCCATATGCGGTTGAGCAAAAGATATATAAACATGCATGCTAGCAGGCATTTGCGTTAAATACATTAATATAACATATTAATGTAACGCATTAAATAATGCACTAACACAATAAATACATTATATTAATATATTTAATATACAAAATATATTAATATACACTATATAATATTTTAATATAGAATTTATGTATGCTTTGTGTGCATTAGCATAATGCGTTAATACATGCGGCTGACTTGTTCCCATGTTCCATATGCGGCTCACTTGGCAAGGCAAGCCTTATGCGGCTCGTTCCTTAAAGAATGTAACCATAAAATACATTAAGGAAACATACTAATAATGCATTGAAGAGAGGCATTATCCATGCATTAAGAATTCTATTAGGAGAGGAATGCATTTGGAAAAGACATGGTTTAATTAATGCCTAAAAATTCATTTGGAAAAGGATGCATCACATGCATTCCTTGGGGGAGGGGGGGCTATGCGGCTGAAGTATGAATAGTGCATCAAAACGCATTAAAAGCATTAAAATATAACGTATAAGGCCTTAAATGCAAAAAGGCATTAAGTCATAAAGTAAGGACTTAAATGCAAAAAGGCATTAAGTCATAAAGTAGGGACTTAAATGCAAAAAGGCATTAAGTCATAAAGTAGGGACTTAAATGCAAAAAAAAGGCATTAAGTCATCAGAGCCTCTGCGGCTCATAATCAAGGCATGAGAATGCCTTTACTAATAATGCATTGAATGCTTCAGTGTGAGTGCATTTATTTAACGCATTCCATTGAAACATATGCGGCTCCTTAATGAAGCAAGACATATGCGGCTGTGAATGCATTCATTTAATGCATTTCCATTGAACCATATGCGGCTCATTTGTGAAGCAGCGGCTCCTTACGTGAGCTTGCATGCTTGCTCATGCAAAAAGGCATACAAAAGTACTAATGCATTAATTTATTACAAACATGCATTAATATGCATCAACTAAAAGCATGCATTAAAATATGTTAAGGAAATGCACTAACTAAATATTCCTAAGTTATATGCGGCTGGCTTTTGCATTTGCATGCTGCCAAGATTTTAAAAGGTGAAATGGCCATGCGACTGAGTGCTAAAATGCTCATGCGGCTCAACAAAATTTCCATAGGTCAAATTTGGACCAAACGAAATTTCCTGCAATCATGGGATCCTCAACTAGCAAATATGCAAGTTTGATAGATCCAAAATTCTGGAAACCGAAAATACCATAAAACCAGATCTACAAAATTTAACCATGGAAATGAAAAATGCCAAGTACTAAAGTGGGTTAGAAACACATAAAAAAACAATGGAACAATAAAAATGGACTTTCTCCATGAAGCAAGGTGCACTTGCCTAAGCTCTCCCACTCTCTCTATCTCTTTCTGGTGGTTGAAGAAGTAATGGTGGAGAAGAAGAAGTAATGAAGAGAGAGAAATGTTAGTGGGATATTTAATGAAGAGGGTGGTGGTAGGTGGGATATTTAATGAAAGTGGTGGTAGGTGGGAGTGGTTCACATAAAACTGAACCATGCAAACCAAGCCGAACCAAGTCAAGTTGGGCCGAACCAACCAAGAAAATATGCAATATGGGTCTAAATACGTACACGTATACCGAGATACGTAATACGAACAATGGTCATTACAACTCTACCCACCTTAAAAGAATTCCGTCCTCGGAATTTAATCAAGTAGCTAGAGATGCAAGGACAGGCTATACTACTCACAGGCAAGCTATACTAGTTAAGCAATCAAACAATCATTCATGCAAGCAAGGAATCGAAGACATGAGGCATAAGAAGGATATCATACCTCACGAGTCAAACAGGTCGGGATATCGCGATCGGATATCATCCTCACGCTCCCACGTTGACTCTCCCAAAGAGTGATGACCCCAAGCAACACAGACTAACTTGATAGTCTTGTTCTTGAGTATCTTCTCTCTTTGGTCCAATATGGATACGGGTCTCTCCTCATACGAAAGGTTGGTACCAACAACCAATTCCGAATGATCCAGGATATGACTCGGGTCCGGGATATACCGTCGTAGTTGGGATACGTGGAACACGTCATGTACCTCACTCAGAGACGGCGGAAGAGCGAGACGATAGGATACGTCTCCTACTCGCTCCAGAATATCGAACGGCCCTATATATCTAGGACTAAGCTTTCCCCATACGCCGAAACGAATGACATCGCGGTTAGGCAAAATCCTCAGGAATATATGGTCGCTGACAGAAAATTCAAGGGGAAGCCGATGAGAATCGGCCCAATGGCGCTGACGATCTTGTGCAACACGAAGATGATCTCTAACTCTCCTGACCACTTCAACTGTCTGAGCGATCATCTCTGGACCAAGCATCTGCCTCTCTCCCACATCATCCCATGCTAGTGGAGATCTGCACTTCCTTTCATACAGTACCTCAAACGGAGCCATCTGGATACTGGCTTGGAAACTATTATTGTACGAGAACTCTACCAGGTGCAGGTGATTTTCCTACGAACCACCGAAGTCGAGTGTACAAGATCTCAACATATCCTCCAGAGTCTTATCCTCCAGAGTCTGGATCGTGCGCTCCGACTGGCCATCTGTCTGCGGGTGATAAGATGAGCTGAACTGGAGGCGAGTTCCTAAACTCTTTTGTAAGCTACGCCAAAAGTGTGACGTAAATCTCGAATCCCGGTCCGAGGTAATACTGACTGGTACTCCGTGGAATCTGACAATCTGTCGAAGATACATCTCTGTTAGCTGAGCTGTCGATTGACCCACTCTGAACGGAAGAAAGTGAGCCACCTTTGTGAGCCTGTCAACTATAACCCAAATAGCATCTCTACCTGCTGGGGATCTAGGTAATCCAGTCACAAAATCCATGGTTATATGTTCCCACTTCCATTCTGGAATCGGTAAGGGCTGAAGAAGTCCAGCTGGCCTCTGGTGTTCAGCCTTGACTTGTTGGCAAACCAAACACCGAGAGACAAACCGAGCTATCTTCCTCTTCATGCCATTCTACCAAAAGTGCTGACGGATATCACGGTACATCTTCGTGCCACCGGGATGAATCGAATACTGAGAACTGTGAGCTTCCGCCATCACCTTCTGTCTAATATCTCCACTGGGTACACAAAGACGCTTACCATGTCGAAGTGTACCGTCTTTATGAATGCATAATTCTGGTCGTCGTCCTACTTCATATTCTGCTCTGAGCCGCTGAAGCTTAGAATCGGAGGACTGAGCTATCTTGATCCTCTCAACTATACTGGATTATACTTGCGTGCTGGCCATCAATGCCACATTGGTAGGAAGGACAACTTCTATACCCAACTTCTGAAGATCTGCTAACAACTCTGGTTGCGCTGTCAGAAGATAAACTCCGGCTCTCCTGCTCAACGCATCTGCAACAACGTTGGCCTTTCCAGGATGATACTGCAGGTTGACATCATAATCCACAAGTAGCTCTAGCCATCTTCTCTGACGCATATTAAGGTCCTTCTGGGTGAAAACATACTTTAGACTCTTGTAATCGGTAAAAATTTCTACCCTATCTCCATACAGGTAGTGTCTCCATAACTTAAGTGCAAACACTACTGCTGCCAGCTCTAAGTCATGGGTTGGGTAATTCCTCTCATGATCACGAAGTTGACGTGACGCATAAGCTATTACCTTCCCATGCTGCATCAAAACACATCATAAACCCTTGCCTGAAGCGTCACAGTACACTGAAAATCCTCCGGTCCCATCTGGAAGTGTGAGAACGGGTGCCGTCATCAAGCCTCGCTTTAGCTTCTCAAAAGATTCCTGACATTCAGCTGTCCAAGCAAACTGCACATCCTTGCGGGTCAACTGCGTCAGTGGTGCTGAAATCCGAGCAAAGTCCGAAACAAATCTCCAGTAATTGTCGGTTAATCCAAGAAAACTGCGAACTTCTGCAACTGTACGGGGCACTGGCCATGTTTCAATAGCCACTATCTTCTGGGGATCCACTTCCACTCCACCCTTGGTAATGATATGACCCAAGTATGAAATACGATCGAGCCAGAACTCGCATTTACTAAACTTGGCATACAACTGGTGCTCTCGAAGAATCTGGAGGACAACTGTCACGACCCGTACCCATTTTTTCGGATACGAGTCGTGTCTAAGCCAGCCTACGTCGCAGAGTCGGCGGTAGAACGCTGTCAAGCCCGCACGAAATAAATGCTCAAAAGGATCACATTGCTGCTCATTCACATTTCTAAATTTATTACAACAGTTACAACATTTATATTTAAAGGAAATACAAAGTTTTACAATAAAAAAGAATGAGACAATTGCTTTCTATTTCTAGGTCGGCCTCAGCATACCCAATCTTACCAGTGCTAAGAATAATCGCGGGTTAGGGTTAGGGTTAGGGTTAGGGTTAGGGGTTAGGGTTAGGGGTTGGGGTTAGGGGTTGGGATTAGGGTTAGGGTTAGGGTTAGGGTTGGGGTTGGGGTTGGGGTTGGGGTTGGGGTTAGGGTTAGGGTTAGGGTTAGGGGGTTAGGGTTTAGGGTTAGGGTTAGGTTTAGGGTTAAAGGTTTAGGGTTTTGGGGTAGGGGTAGGGGTAGGGTTGGGGTTAGGGTTAGGGTTAGGGTTAGGGTTAGGGTTATGGTTATGTCACGATCCGTACCCACTGTGAGGGTACGAGAACGTAACAACGCCCAGCCTACGCCGCAGTGTCGGCGGTAGAACGCTGTCCTAGGTCAATCATCTAACAATAAAAGGTACCTGTACAGTATATACACTCCGAATAGAGGTGACATAACAGAACAGTCTCAATCACATCTAAGGTAGATACAGAATAGTAAATGTAGATAGAGAGATCAAAAGCACAATGTAATACAAATAAGAGGGAGAAAGTCTAAGTGTCTAAGATAACAACTCAAGAACATCCAGATCAATACATATCTCTAAATATAACAACATCTCAGAAGAACAACTGAAAATCAAATAACACAATACTGAAAGAAAAACTAAAGCCTAGCTATCTAGTCTAGACTCTGGGAGTAGCATCCTGTGCTGCAGCTGGGTCCTCCAGAGGAACCAGGTCGCAGGTGTCGTCTAATCCTGCTCCGTAATAGGTGGTACATAGGGCCTCCTCCTCATCCTCTGTAATATTTTCAACAGGTCCAGTCAGGACAGGAGCGAGTACAGTACATCTCAACAGATCATAGCAGGTTAGAAAAATATAATCATACAGTAAAGTAAGATACATGAACTGAAGAAATACAATATGTAAACAGAGAGAGAAACTGTAATAGAAATATCTAATATACATAGAGAGCTAATAGCGACTAGTGAGTCAGAGTAAAATATAAACATGTGAATGGCATAGGAGGTTCATGACTACAGCTAAGAGAGTGATTCATGACTACAGCTACTGGGATAATATTCACATGTCTATTTCTACTCCCCCATCCCCAATCGATACACAAAGATCTGTTCAAATTATGTTAAGGTTCGTGAAACTTCACATGGCTCATAAAATGAGTGATACGTGAAGGTGATTCATGATGGCTCTGTGAACATGAGAGTACATGTGTCACAAGCGATTCGTGAATCAGAGGAAGCATAGAGATACGTGATGATTCGTGAAACGCACAAAATATGTAGTATCCGATGCTCCCGAGGGGGATAACATCTCATGAAAAGATCCATATAGTACCAATCCGTGTGACCAACGTGGCAGTATCAAGTAAAGTAATTTAAAGCAGGAAAATAGTTCTAAGCAGGATATGAAATAATCAGAGAATGTACTCGCCTGGTATCCTGAATGTCCGAAGAGAATATACTGTCCGAGGAGTGATGTCTGTCTCCTATAGAACAGTACAAGTCACAACAAGTCTAAAATAAGGAAATAGAGTGCTACGATGCATCTACATGAAGTTTGGGGTCAATCTAGGCTAAAGTCAATATTTGGTCAACTCCAGTCAACCCTAACAGTCAAACTAGGTCAATTCTAGTCTAATTAAGTCAAACTAGGTCAAACGAGGTTAAACTAGCCAAACTAGGTCTAAACAAGTTAATCTAGGCTCATCAAGTCTAAACTAGTCTATCTAGTCCAATCTAGACTCAACCAAGTCTAGCCATGCTAGCACTCACATTTTAAGAACAACAAGTCAAAAACAGTCTAGTTAGCTAGTGCACAAGGACCATGGGCCATATACCTAGGCCATAGGCCAAATACAATAGGCAATTGAAAACCTACCACACAACCTACTACACATTACACATAGGCTAAAATAACTACTACCCACAATACATGTATTTATATGTAAGTACACATAGAGAATGCATAAATGTGTGTGTGAAAGTCATGATTGTGTGTGTGTAGGCTAGAGGATTATGTGTACAGAAACATAGGGTGAGCAGTGAGACAATGTGACAGTGAGCACTAGCTTAATTAGTGAAGAGTGTGTATATGATAGTGTGTATTAGAGGACAGTTTCTCAGGAAACAGTGAACTAATCACAGATTTTTGGGTGTGTGTGTGGATGCACAGAAAAATAGTGTTCAGGATTTTACTTATGTGTGTGTAATGCATAAGGAGAAAAACAGTACAATGTGTGATAACAGTGATACCTAGTAGTTCTCAGGATTTTAGTCTATATGGGTGAGAGTGTACATGTGTGTGTGTGGGTGAAAGTTCAATTGAATGTGACAGGAAAGTGTTCCTGTGTGAAGCAGTTAACATTTATCTCAGGAATATGGGGTTAAACAGTGTGTGTGTGTGTTTAAATGTGTGTCAATTACATATGTGGGTGTGTGAGAGTGTAATCAGTGACAGGGAAACAGGATGTGAGTGTGTGTGTGTGAAAAAAAAAGATGTGAACATGTGAGAGAGTCACTCCCATATCAGTTCAATATAAACTGAACATCCACTTATGTAACAGCCATTGGATTGAGGCCAATCACCAAGTCCAATACTCATTTTCAAACTCTAAAACCAATTCATTCAATCTCAGGTTTCAAAGGAAAACAACATTGGATAAAATAAAGGAAATCAGTGAGTAGCATTCAGTTTTCACCAAAAACAGTCCACATCAAATCAGTTCAAACATTCAAAACACCTCCATTCCAACCCAAAATTGACACACATGTAGATGGCTAATAAGAGAACCATAATATAAACTTAAACATGTAATAATAAACATTTAGATTGATCAAATGGGCTGTCAAAATCATATTCAAGAAAAACTGGAAAATCAGAAAACCCGTATCAGGAAAAATAGGCAAAAAGGAATTTAATCCACAAATTAAACTAAAATGCTAACTTAATGGTTGGTAACATTAATACACAATGTGCACGTGCTATGTGAAGTGTTTGTGTCCACAAAAGTGGACACAAATGTGTCCAGTACAATATACTACACAAACCATGCACAGCCAGTCCACACGTCGTGCACGTGTTCGTGTCGATCGTGTGCACGACACACAGCGACTCGACTCACGAGATTGTGTCCACATGTTCACCTAGACTAGGGCTAGGTGTCTAGGACCCTGATTCGTGTCCAGGCCGTGTCGTGTCGCGTGTGTGAGTGCGTGTCAGTGGGACGAATTTCCGCGCGTGTACACAGCGAGGAATCGGTGCGGGCCAAATATCTCTCAAACCATTTAATAAAATCTTACAAAAATTTATAGGATTAGTGTCAGTCATGTCCTCAAAGTGCACGCAAAATTTGGTGTCCTCTCGTGCTGTGTCCAGGGAGAACTCAGACACAGGTAGCAGGACACGTGCACGGGGCTGTGCGGGTGTGTGCGTGTCC
>JANAVB010005597.1:2500-15000 GCA_029216955.1 Iris pallida | reverse complement strand
GCGGGAGGAAACAACGTGACCAAGCGTCCGAACAACGGGCCCCAGGGCGGACACCAGGCACGGAACCAGGGACCTCACTGCACGAAATGCAACCGGAACGGATATCTCGTCGTCGACTGTAAATTTCAAAATGGCGGATGTTTCATTTGCGAAAAGAGGGGTCACTTTCATGGAGATTGCCTGAAGCGTAGAAGAAACAACTTAGACGCGCCTCAGCATCCACAGCACCGTCCAGGGAATCAAGTTCCGGCACCTCGAGCACCTCAACCCGTACTGTAAAATGGCCAAGACCGTCGTCCCAATGCCCAGGGCCGCGTCTACGCCATGACCCGAGATGAAGTGCTTGCATCAGATACGGTCGTGACAGGTATACTTAGTTTCAATAATGTGCCTGCTCGTGTATTATTTGATTCAGGTGCTTCATATAGTTTTATATCGGCGGACTTTGCCGCCGAGCACAAATTTTCGATGATATCGTTAGACCTCGACCTTAGCGTAAGCACACCTTCGGGCACACCAATACTCACTAATTTAGCTTGCGCTGACGGGATTATCTGTATCGGCGGTCAAAAGATCGGTCTTGACGTGATAGTTCTAGATATGAAGGACTTCGATATCATTCTGGGAATGGATTGGCTTGGGCCGTGCAACGCAACCATAGACTGCGCCAGAAAGACGGTCACCTTTCGTATTCCAGGAGTGCCTGAATTTTGCTTCTCGTGTGGTGAGGCGTCGTCGACCTGCATGCTGATTTCGGCAATTTCTGTTCGGAGGATGCTGCATTCTGGGTGCGAAGGCTATTTGGCGTCCGTCCGAGACATGCGACAGGATGGTACAAACACGGGTCAGACCGACGTTGTGGCAGAATTCCTCGATGTGTTCCCGGACGAGCTACCCGGCATGCCCCCCGATCGAGAAATCGAGTTCAGCATCGATACATTTTCCGATACTCGACCGATTTCTAAGGCCCCGTACAGAATGGCTCCCGCCGAGCTGAAGGAACTCAAGGTCCAGCTACAAGAGTTACTCGATAAAGGGTTTATTCAGCCTAGTGTTTCACCGTGGGGAGCGCCCGTATTGTTCGTGAAGAAGAAGGATGGGTTCATGCGTCTGTGCGTCGATTACCGAGAGCTCAACAAGGCCACCATCCGGAATAAGTACCCATTGCCCCGCATAGATGACTTATTCGATCAACTGCAAGGCGCCTCGGTATTTTCAAAGATTGATCTCCGCTAAGGCTATCATCAACTCAAGATCAAGTCAGACGACGTGCAAAAGTCCGCCTTTCGTACTCGGTATGGCCACTACGAGTTCCTGGTGATGCCATTCGGCCTGACGAACGCTCCTGCCGCCTTCATGGATCTGATGAATCGGGTGTTTCGACCCTTCCTTGATAAATTTGTGGTAGTCTTTATTGATGATATTCTCGTCTACTCGAAGGACAAGGCGCAACATACAGAACATCTACGGGCCGTGCTCCAGACATTTCGAGAACATGAGTTGTACGCGAAGCAGAGTAAGTGCGAATTTTGGCTAAGCAGCGTATCCTTTCTTGGTCACATCATTTCGTCCGAAGGCATTGCAGTCGACCCAAAGAAAGTGGAAGCTGTTGCTGATTGGAAGCGGCCTGCATCTGCTAGTAAGGTTCGAAGCTTTCTTGGTTTGGCGGGATACTACCGACGCTTCGTGAAAGACTTCGCGAAGATTGCATCGCCACTGACTCGCCTCACTCAAAAGGGAGTCGTGTATGAGTGGTCGGATCACTGTGAAGCTTCATTCCAGGAGCTGAAGCAGCGACTAATTTCGGCACCTATACTCGCACTTCCGGATGGGCCAGAGGGTTTTGAGATATTCAGCGATGCTTCAGGCCAAGGCTTGGGATGTGTGCTCATACAGCAAAACAAGGTGATATCCTTCGCCTCCAGACAGTTAAAGCCGTACGAGAAGAACTATCCTATGCACGACTTAGAGTTAGCGGCGATTGTGTTCGCGTTAAAATTGTGGCATCACTATCTATATGGTGTGGCGTGCGCGATCTATACCGACCACAAGAGCCTCAAGTATCTCTTCACTCAGAAGGAATTGAACTTGCGATAGAGGCGCTGGCTCGAACTGATCAAAGACTATGACTTGACGATCGACTACACTCCGGGCAAGGGAAATGTTGTGGCGGACACTCTGAGTCGAAAATATCTTGCCTCGCTATCCATCAACCGCAGACTACTACAAGATCTAGAAGAAATGGACATCGATCTCCGAGTCCGATTCAGGGATATACGGCTGACGCAGCTACAGTTAGAGCCGAGTTTGCTAGAAAAGATCATGGCCGCTCAGAAGGATGATCCGTACCTGAAGAAAGTGCGCGAGCGAATTTTAACAGGTAGTGCGACCGACTTTGCGGAAGATAAGACCGACGTGCTGAGAATGAATGGCCGACTATGTGTTCCGAATGATTCAGAACTACGAAAGGAGATAATGTCGGAGGCGCATTATGCGAAATATACCTTGCATCCAGGCAGTACCAAGATGTATAAGGACCTCCGCACGACCTTCTGGTGGCACGGGATAAAGAGAGATGTGGCGCTCTTCGTGTCGTAATGCATGGCCTGTCAGCAGGTGAAAGCTGAGCATCAGCGACCGGGCGGAGAGATACAGAACCTTGCCATTCCAGAGTAGAAGTAGGATCATGTCACGATGGACTTTATTGTTGGCCTACCGAAGACACCACGGGAAGCGACGCCATCTGGGTCATCGTCGATCGACTAACCAAGTCAGCGCACTTTATTGCCATCAAAGTTACTTGGAGCGTTGATCGCCTGGCGCAGATTTATCTTGACGAGATAGTACGGCTGCACGAAGTTCCAATATCCATCGTCTCTGATCGAGATTCACGGTTCATGTCGCGGTTCTGGAGTGGCCTTCAGTCGGCACTGGGTACCAAGTTGCAGTTCAGCTCAGCTTACCATCCTCAGACCGACGGCCAAACGGAGCACGTTAATCAGATTCTTGAAGACATGCTACGGCTCTGCGCAATTGACTTCAAATCAAGCTGGGACGTCCACCTACCGCTGGCAGAATTTGCATACAATAATAGCTATCAGTCCAGCATCCAAATGGTGCCGTATGAAGCTTTGTACGGCCGGAAGTACAGATCGCCCATTTGCTGGGATGAAGTCGGGGAGCGGCAGATACTCGGCCCGGAGCTGGTGGAACAGACTGTGAAAAAGGTCAAGCTAATTCGGGAAAGACTGAAGATTGCACAGAGTCGGCAAAAGAGCTACGCCGACACCCATCGAAGACCGCTTGAGTTCCTGGTGGGCGATCATGTGTTCCTGAAGGTGTCGCCCATGCGAGGAGTTACTCGGTTCGGCGCGAAGGAAAAGCTGAGTCCGAGATTCGTTGGGCCGTTCGAAATACTCGAACGGGTCACCCCAGTGGCCTATAAAATTGTCCTACCACCGGCGCTTGAAGGCGTGCACAATGTCTTCTACGTCTTTCAACTACGGAAGTACGTGCACGACCCTAGCCACGTGGTGGATTTTGGCCAGCTGGAGCTAAAGTCCAACTTATCCTACGTTGAAGAGCCCGTTCAAATCTTAGAACGCAAGGATAAGCTGTTGCGGAATAGGGCGATCCCTCTCGTCCGTATACTCTGGAGGAACCAAGCGGCAGAAGAGTCGACATGGGAACTCGAGTCTGAGATGAAGGAGAAGTTTCCTTCATTGTTTTCGTAGAGGTAGGTTCTGTTCTTAAGTTTCGAGGACGAAACTTTTTCTTAGTTGGTTATGGTGTAGTATCCCGTCCCTACATCGTGCCCCATTGTTCGTCCACGGGGTACGCGAGAAAGGAACACTTTCGCTATCGACTCGGTCGGGACCGATAGGTCGGGATCGATCGAATCGATCGAACGGGAACGGTTGAATTAAGATCCATTCCCCGTTATGGAATGGCTTCTTCGGAACCAAGTTCTATATTCAGCAGGCTGCGCCTCAAGGATTGACTCTGCGGCTGAGTCGGGAGAGACCTCCCGTTGCTCTGCTTTTCACGTCGCTTACGTTGGTTTTGGCTTTGTTTTCTGAATGCGTTTTCGTGAATGTTTTCGATGGTTTTCATGGCTTACGTTTTGAACTTCGTATTCGTATCGAATTTCCTTGAATAACACAGTGTTCTAATCGGTTGCTTGTGCGATTTCAGGTGATCGCGTAGGCAACGTCTAGCGCGACCAACCAGTTCCTCGCCTCAAGTAAATACTAAGGTGAGTGGCTGACCCTTCTTTCCTCGACCCTCTTCTCTAATACATTATCAATACTAGACATATGCTATGCTAGATGTAATGCAACGACATGAATGATATTTCGATGAACGGTCACACGACGTCCCACGAACACGAACATACAGATGCTTGTCATATAATACTATCGTGCTTGCAGTTATCAAATCATATAGAACCGTGCTAAGAATGGATGTGTGAAACCCTGTTTCAAAAGTTTTCTAATAATTAATGTTTAGAAATTTTTGATTAATAAAAATGTTTTCATGAAATTAGTTAATTTTTAGAAATTTTGTTTAAAATTGATTTTTGTCTAAAAAGAGAATAATTTATTGGTTAAAAAAATGTTTTTTTTAAAAAAATTAAATAAAGGATTTTTTATAACAATGGGTTAATACTAATATTTGGGCTAAAAGTTTTAGTTGGGTTTTTTTTTAGTTGGGCTTAAAAACCCATAATTGGAGATTAATATAGAAATGGACATTATTTTGGTATCATCAGTAAGTGTAGGTGCACCATTTATTTGGTATTTAATGTATTCTTCTCTTTCTTGTCCTAACCATGAGTTGGTTTCATTTAACCAACGATGGAGTCTCTTCTTCTCTCCAACGTATGCGACCGAGCATTCCGTAACCGTCGACATGGCCCTTCGAGTTCTCACTCCGGTAACCCCCATTTCTCCTTTCCTATATAAACTACCCTCATCCATCCTTCTCCATCACAAATTACTCCAAGTCTGTGCCCTAATTCCCAAATCCCGGCGAACCCGAGCCGAGCACCCCTACCGGAGCCCGCCGCTGTACAGGGCTGATCGACCCCAGGCCGGCGCCCCCTTTTCTGCCGCCGCTCCCTGGCCGGCGCCCGACCCTCCGGCGACCCGCTGACCGCCGGTGTTTGCCCCGGTGGCCGCCCCTGTCCGACTCGAGCGCTTCGGTCCGCTGCTGGACGCGTGCACAGCGTTTCCCGGGTTCCATTTTCCGCGTTTCCGCTATTCCGAGTCCGAGGCATCACTTCGGATTCCGTCGGTTTGGGTAATCTCTGGATCCCGTATTTTATTTGTCTGTGATGAGATGGTCCAACCGATTCCTTCGGAATTCGGGTCTACGGTTACGGATTCGTTCCGTTTTTATTTTTGGATTTTCTGACAGTTTTCGGAAAATGTTCTGTGGATTCGTTTCCTTGGAAAATGGTTCTGTGACGGTTTTCTGATATTTTTCGGAAACATTTTTTTGGAGATTAAAATTAAATTCCTGATTTGGTTTTGTTGGTTCATATTGGGCTCTTTGAGTTCTGTTGGAATTTTTGGTTATATGACAATGCTGGAGATGTTTCTCTTGGGAAATTTTGATTCGGAATGGTTTCGAGTTTTAGGGAATTCCGTTATTATATCAGAAATGTTGTGTTGGCTTTGGAAAAAATATATTCTATGGATATATATATATATTTCGGGTTTTGGAAGTTATTTTACAGGAAAATCGGAGCGTTTCCCAGTTCTTGGGTTGACCGAAAATAGAGGGAATGCTGCCGAAATTTTCGGGAAAATTAATAAAATGGTTTTAAAATGATTTTGGTATTTTTGGGCGACAACCATAAATGGTTACTGGGCCCCAACGAAATGCAAACGCACCGGTTCGACCGGACGTTGAGGCAGAATAGTTGAAAATGAAGTTTGGACCAGAGTCTGAGACTTATAATTTTCTTAAAATAATATTTTAGAAATTTATTAGTTTTTGTTAAATTGTAGATAATTTTCGGACTAACCAGTTTCTTTTCTTATTTCAATTTATTGTAATTGTAAGGGCATAAGCCCAGGCCTGTAATAAGTAGGAAGTAATTTTCATTTTATGTTCTGGGTTTGTGGAAAGCGTAGGAAAAATCAAAGATATTATAAACTCATGATTTTCTCATTTTTAAGGAAAAAAAAATTTATTCTTTATATTTTTAAGTCAAAGTTTTCAAATGAATATATACCAAGTTTTTTACGTAATTTGATAAAAGCAAGTTTTACCCAAAAACCAAAGTAAATTGAATTTCTTAACTTCAACAAACTAGTAAACGCTGTGATGTTGTGTTTGTTAACTAACAACTAAAATTGACTAGGAAAGACAAATAGAGATTGTAACTAGATATTTTTAGAGTTTGTTTCTGAGACAAATTCCCGAAATGTAGGATTTCGAGGAAGCTCTTGATCGTCAACTTGAAGTACAAATCTCGTCCAATTGGAATTTAAGGCAAGTACAGTTATGTCTATTTGGTAATTTATCTAGTAATTGTTTTATTGCAATTTTAAACCACATTGCTACACGGAACTCTCTCCTAGAGTTCGAATATTGACTCATTGATTGAATCTGATTGACTCGGGATATTGGGGGAGTAGTGTAGCGTCTATGACCAATACCCTTATATTGCATCATTGATTGTGCGAGCTGATTCCTCCTATACACGAGGATAGGCCGGACCGTATCATTAGGATATAATTGAATCATCCCAAGCCGGTCATAGTTCGTTACCTACTCAAATCACATTGTTTTCAATTGTAGAATTGTGAAAAATATTGTTAAAGTATTTCAAATTGTTTAACATTGCAAATTTTAAATTATTATTTGAATTATTGGATATTCATAGTTGTACTTTGCTCCCTCCTGACTGGAGACAACATTTTAGGTATCACTGAGGATGAAGAGCTATACTATAATAGCTATTATGACCCGGTCCTCTACCCTGCGAAGGTACCAGAGCCGTCTCTGGAGGACGCTGATCCTGGGACTACAGAACTAGATGATTAGATAGTTTTTCTTTTCTGCATTTTCTCCTTTATTTGGAGTTTGTAGTTTATTTCAGCATTTCATTTCCAGTTGTACTTCTGAATATTTTATTAAACAAAGTTTCATTTCCGAATAGAACAGTTGTGACAAATGTAATTGTGTTGTTGTGAATACCTGCAATGGAACAACTTACTGCCGCCGTCTCAACAACGGTGCAGGCTGGGCATGATCCGGTTCGACCCAATTAGTTGGGATCGGGTCGTGACATGTTTTTAGTGGTGGCCCATGCAGGTCTGAAATCAACAACTTAGGAAAACTTACCTAGAGACAAATAAGACACTAGAACATCAAATTGTCACAATATAGGACCGGAATCATCTATTTATATATGTACCTATTTTTGCTTGCTTATAGTTGGTAGGTTATCTTGCTTATGTTTGATCCTAAAACTTTCTAGAGGATGGTTGATACTAGTTGATGTCATCTGATTGATTTAATTTTTTTTTTTCCATTACATATTTAATTTTGTTTCCTAGATTAGTTAATTTAATTTCTCATTTATTCCTTCGATTGTTAGTTAGCCTTATTCAATCTTTGTTCCTAATTCTTTAGTTCCTATTAGTTTTAATCTTCTTATTAATTGTAGTTTCCCATTAGTGCTAGTTTATTAAATTGTAGTTCCTATTGATTTTGCTCTTACGACCTTTATTTGAGTTAATACTTATTAATTTTGTTTCCTATCGATCTTGTTTTCTTTGATTCTTATTGATTTTACTCCTAGTGAATTTATATTCCTTTTGGTAGTAATTTCCTGTTGACTTTTATTTTCCTTGATTTTTGCCTTCTTTCTTTCGCTTTTAGTTCCTTGATGCTTGAATCTCGAGTACCATAATATTTCAACATGATTCCTTGATGGTAAATTTTAAATTTATGTAATTTATAGAAAGAGTTCTAGTAGCAAGACTGAATCTTTGATACTATACAATGAGAATTTTCTTGATGCATTGAAATTTAAAATTTTATATATAAAAAAAAAATTGATTTCTCAGTTTGGTAATTTTGACTCGAGAGATAATAGAAATAGAGAACAAGAGATTTACTTTGAAGGGATTAAAGTATCTGGAATTTGAATTATGGTTGTAAAGATTTTAAATTTTCTCGAGGATTGTGAAACTATGGTCATCACGTAAACATTAAAGATTTTATTGGAAGATTTAACTTTAAAGATTACGAGGAGATTAAGGGGTATTAAAAATTGAAACATTTAAAATTTGAGGATTGAGATACTAGGCTTGCACATAAAATTTTGAAAGTTTTGTTTGGAAAAGTTTGAACCTTGATATTCTGTTAAGGAAAATGTTTAAAATTTTATATGAAGTTAAACATTTGAACTTGATGGAATAGAGAAATTGAGTATCTAGAGGATTATTTCTCATAATGATAAAGATAAAGAGTAAAGATTATGATTTTCGAGAGTGATGTAGTAAAATAAAGTTGAAGATTATTACCTATAAGATTTCTATAAGGGATATGAATCTAAAAGTTGAGTGATTAATTTTATGATGTAAAATTTTTTTGAGGATATTAAAAAAAAAATTAAGAAGATTGCACCCGATAATATGAACTTGAGTTTAGTGAAAATTAATAAAGGAAAAGATCTTATTTGAGTAATAATATCATATGCATCTTAGAATTAAATTTTATATTGACTTTGAAGAGTTGACACTTTTGATTTTAAGGAGAACAATTTTTGTAATGATAGGCCACAAGAAGTTTTGATTAAATATTTTCGAAGATGTAATTGATTGAATATAAAATCTACCAATTGAGGGAAGAATATCATTAGAGGATTTAAATTTGGTAGATTAACACAAATAAATTTTGGTGATGTGGCTTGGAGTTTTAAATTAGTTGTCTCTAGATATGAGATATATGAAACGTTATGATTTCAGTTTTGAAAGTAAAATTTTGATTTAAGAATCCCATTTAAAGGTTATCAAAGTTTTTGAAGTATAATTTTTTTATTTTACAATTTTTCTCATTTATTTTATGTAGGAATTTGATTTGTGAAATGACAGTAAGTTTTTTTTTGTGATATATTTGTTTGTCGAATTATTTAAAACTTATGGTATGTTATTTTTAAAAAACTATTTTATAGATCCTCACGGCAGGATAATTATATTGAGATGATCATCTTGCGCTTTATTAAAGGAGAGAGAGTAGCCATGATTAAATTTAAATCTTTGAGAAGGTTGTGTTTGAATCTTTTGATGTTTGAATTTGAATTTTGAAATTGAGATGGATGAACTTTAGGTTAAAGAGGAAATCAAATCTGTGGAAGTTCTATAAATTCTTGGAGACAAGCATTACGTGACCAAGATTGAATTTTGACTTTTGAGAAAATTATTTTATTTGAATGAGGAGAAAAACTTATTTATCGAATTAACATTAGTAAAAAAAAAAAAAAGATTAGCAATAAAGATTTTGATCTTATGATTTGATTTTTACTGGAATTGGAATTGATGGGTAAAATTTTAAATCTGATATTTTCTAAGGTGGAAAGTGGAAGCTTTGTAGAATTAAAATTTAAGGATAGAATTTATTTAAATAAAAGAGTTGAAGAATTGATATGGCACATTGACGATTTTGTAAAATCACAAGTTTTGAGGGATGTAGTATGATTGAATTTGAGTTTTAAGAAGATTATCATTATATTACAAGATATAAATTTAAAGGTTGTATTTGAAGATTGAAAATTAAAGTTTGTTTGGAGCATTGAATTTAAATTTAACGTTTAAGGATTGGATTTGATTCAAAATTTTAAAATTTTGCGGAAAACCAAATTTCGAGGAGTTGAGGATATTGGAGATTTTGAGATTTGGCATAAATAGTTATTATTTATTACTTGAGTTGAAAAAAAAATGATGAAGAATAGGATCGGTGGATTATTGTTCAAATTCAAATTTCGAGGATGAGCTTTGAAATGTTAATCAAGAAATATAAATTGGTTGGGTTTGATACGATATGTGATTGAACTAAAATTTTATTGATGTGACACATTAAATTTTAGAATTTACTAGCAGAGGTTAAAAGCTTAAATTTCGAGGACGAAATTTTCTAAGGAGGGAAGGTTGTGAAACCCTGTTTCAAAAGTTTTCTAATAATTAATGTTTAGAAATTTTGATTAATAAAAATGTTTTCATGAAATTAGTTAATTTTTAGAAATTTTGTTTAAAATTGATTTTTGTCTAAAAAGAGAATAATTTATTGGTTAAAAAAAATGTTTTTTTAAAAAAATTAAATAAAGGATTTTTTATAACAATGGGTTAATACTAATATTTGGGCTAAAAGTTTTAGTTGGGTTTTTTTTTTAGTTGGGCTTAAAAACCCATAATTGGAGATTAATATAGAAATGGACATTATTTTGGTATCATCAGTAAGTGTAGGTGCACCATTTATTTGGTATTTAATGTATTCTTCTCTTTCTTGTCCTAACCATGAGTTGGTTTCATTTAACCAACGATGGAGTCTCTTCTTCTCTCCAACGTATGCGACCGAGCATTCCGTAACCGTCGACATGGCCCTTCGAGTTCTCACTCCGGTAACCCCCATTTCTCCTTTCCTATATAAACTACCCTCATCCATCCTTCTCCATCACAAATTACTCCAAGTCTGTGCCCTAATTCCCAAATCCCGGCGAACCCGAGCCGAGCACCCCTACCGGAGCCCGCCGCTGTACAGGGCTGATCGACCCCAGGCCGGCGCCCCCTTTTCCGCCGCCGCTCCCTGGCCGGCGCCCAACCCTCCGGCGACCCGCTGACCACCGGTGTTTGCCCCGGTGGCCGCCCCTGTCCGACTCGAGCGCTTCGGTCCGCTGCTGGACGCGTGCACAGCGTTTCCCGGGTTCCGTTTCCGCGTTTTCGCTATTCCGAGTCCGAGGCATCACTTCGGATTCCGTCGGTTTGGGTAATCTCTGGATCCCGTATTTTATTTGTCTGTGATGAGATGGTCCAACCGATTCCTTCGGAATTCGGGTCTACGGTTACGGATTCGTTCCGTTTTTATTTTTGGATTTTCCGACAGTTTTCGGAAAATGTTCTGTGGATTCGTTTCCTTGGAAAATGGTTCTGTGACGGTTTTCTGATATTTTTCGGAAACATTTTTTTGGAGATTAAAATTAAATTCCTGATTTGGTTTTGTTGGTTCATATTGGGCTCTTTGAGTTCTGTTGGAATTTTTGGTTATATGACAATGCTGGAGATGTTTCTCTTGGGAAATTTTGATTCGGAATGGTTTCGAGTTTTAGGGAATTCCGTTATTATATCAGAAATGTTGTGTTGGCTTTGGAAAAAATATATTCTATGGATATATATATATATTTTGGGTTTTGGGAGTTATTTTACAGGAAAATCGGAGCGTTTCCCAGTTCTTGGGTTGACCGAAAACAGAGGGAATGCTGCCGAAATTTTTGGGAAAATTAATAAAATGGTTTTAAAATGATTTTGGTATTTTTGGGCGACAACCATAAATGGTTACTGGGCCCCAACGAAATGCAAACGCAACGGTTCGACCGGACGTTGAGGCAGAATAGTTGAAAATGAAGTTTGGACCAGAGTCTGAGACTTATAATTTTCTTAAAATAATATTTTAGAAATTTATTAGTTTTTGTTAAATTGTAGATAATTTTCGGACTAACCAGTTTCTTTTCTTATTTCAATTTATTGTAATTGTAAGGGCATAAGCCCAGGCCTGTAATAAGTAGGAAGTAATTTTCATTTTATGTTCTGGGTTTGTGGAAAGTGTAGGAAAAATCAAAGATATTATAAACTCATGATTTTCTCATTTTTAAGGAAAAGAAAATTTATTCTTTATATTTTTAAGTCAAAGTTTTCAAATGAATATATACCAAGTTTTTTACGTAATTTGATAAAAGCAAGTTTTACCCAAAAACCAAAGTAAATTGAATTTCTTAACTTCAACAAACTAGTAAACGCTGTGATGTTGTGTTTGTTAACTAACAACTAAAATTGACTAGGAAAGACAAATAGAGATTGTAACTAGATATTTTTAGAGTTTGTTTCTGAGACAAATTCTTGAAATGTAGGATTTCGAGGAAGCTCTTGATCGTCAACTTGAAGTACAAATCTCGTCCAATTGGAATTTAAGGCAAGTACAGTTATGTCTATTTGGTAATTTATCTAGTAATTATTTTATTGCAATTTTAAACCACATTGCTACACGGAACTCTCTCCTAGAGTTCGAATATTGACTCATTGATTGAATCTGATTGACTCGGGATATTGGGGGAGTAGTGTAGCGTCTATGACCAATACCCCTATATTGCATCATTGATTGTGCGAGCTGATTCCTCCTATACACGAGGATAGGCCGGACCGTATCATTAGGATATAATTGAATCATCCCAAGCCGATCATAGTTCGTTACCTACTCAAATCACATTGTTT
>JANAVB010005596.1:14450671-14458318 GCA_029216955.1 Iris pallida | reverse complement strand
CAGGAAGGGGGAAGTTCATATTATCTAAGATCCGGAAACAAACATCAGTAACTAAATAAACAGGCCATATCAGGCAAAATTAACGGACAACTTAGATACTATTTTTCTCATTTCAGAGATTCCATTAATATTACATAGCATGACCTAGTACCGTACTGATAGTTAGCTTTGTCAAATTGTGGAGGATTGATGAATAGATTTTGAACTTGCACTGTGCACATACTTTTTGGTAAAGGAATTATTATGAAATTGCTGGTTAGGTCCTGATATTTCTGGTTCCTAATGACCTCGATAGAGTGTCTACAACCTATGCTGATATGACCTGATGTTTCCTTTTTCATCCTCATCAAGACATTGACGCTGATAAACTGTGCAGATCACAACATTCAAACAAGGCATCCGCAATGGCAGTACTTCAGTCTCGGTTAGACCAGCTCGAAATGGCACGTCAAGCCCAACAAAACGCAAGTTACTCAGACCTTTAATGATAATCTGGGGAAACCAAATTCGGTCTTATGTTCTCCATGTAAGTTCCCTATCGTTGTTCTCAACTAAGAGTTTGATGGCCAGGTGAGGTAACTAATTTTCTCTATACAGCCATACCGTATGGTGAAGGATCTCCGAACCAACTATGAAGTTTCAGACCCAGACTCTGCTCGAAGGTGATCTCGATGGCTTCATTCTGAACTTTCTGTCTGCTTCACTGGACAAAGACGATTATTCGTGAATGCCAGATGTTACTTTTTTAAGATTATGATCTCTAACGTCAGGATCAAGAATTTGGCAGTAAGATTTAAACCCTCCATTGCTCAGGGCTGGCTACCAATGGGTGTCTTTGCACCATCACAGATATCAACAGTTGGTTCTACAATACTGGCATCAGTGGATGTTTGCACCATAAACGTTGTCGATAGTTGAAGTTCTAGCCTCGGACTGCCTGTGTGGCAGAAAAATAAGTGTTGTAATTGATTGTTATTCCACACAACCAGGTTTTTGTACTTTATCAAGTTATCTTTTGCAGTAGAGCTTAATTATACGGACACAGTTTTAGTCTATGAGAAACAATTAAAATATAACAGGGCATGCAAAGGTTTTGATCTATGAGAATTGTGAAAAAGATGCCAATAAACATGAACGTGAGTGGGTGTTTTTTTTCATTTAATTTCGTTTATTTTCTTCGAGTACTTCAGCTAGTGCTGTTGGTTTAGACAATGATGTTTACTGGTGTTGGTCATTATTTGCATCTTACTTTTTATTAGACTGTAGTAGCTGGACGAAGGGGATTTTATATTTCACTTATTCGTTAATATATTATATTCTAGTCCATTGCGAGAAAACTAGATGATGGGATGCTGATAAGAAAATAATTACTATATTTATTTTGTGGCGTGTTTCTTGCGAATTCTATTTTCTTACTGATGCAGAAAGCCTCGGTGTATTTATTTGGTGGTGTGAATATTTTTCTTGAGAATTCTATTTTTACAGATGCAGAAAGCCTCGGGGTGTGTTTGTGCGTGCGGGTGCGTGTCTGCGTGCAACCCACACATACCTGCACGTTTTTATGGTTGAGTTAAGCTTGTGTATTACGGTCCCAACGGGTTCTTGTTCGAGTTTACTGGTAAGGGTTCGGGTTGGGTCAATAGTAATGGGACCGGGTTCAAAGTAACGGGTCTAACTCTGAGCCGGCAGGGTCGGGGGTCGAGAGTCCGGGTAAACAGGTTTGGGTTTGACCAGGTTTGGTTGGGTTGGGTTGGGTCGTTAGCAGGTTCGCAGATTCGGATCAGGTCCAGCTTGGGCTGGTTTGGGTCAAGTTAGCGGCTTGCTTGCACATTCTTAAGTCAACTTGAATAACACTGATGAATCCTATTAAAAAAAATCTTAACAAAATTAACGTGAAATGCAATTGGTGATATTTGAACCTAGATCTCTTCTACAATATTATTTAAATGCAAAGCTAAAACCCAATAAATTTAAGTTAGCATAAATCGAGAATGTTGCATCTAATAAATTATATACTCACAAAACTATTATATATTATACCAAACACGTTAATATAAAATATTATTCCTACAAATATTGAATTACCATCAATATTACAATCTTCATGCGAAATGCCCAAGCCTGCAGCAGATACAAAATAATTGCACTTAGAATCCGTTGTGTGAACAAATGGATCTGACCTTTACGTTTGAGTATTTAACATGTCACTTTGCACAACTCCATAGCATCTGGACAAACTTGTCACCTTGGATAAAACACCTCAGCGAGTGGCACCACCGTACAGCCTCGGCAACAGCACTCCAATAACCACAGCAAATAAAAATAAGAGGAATGTTTTTTGAAGTGTAATGCTTTCTTTCATTTCATTTCTTTTTATTTGACAGTCTATCTATACATGAAAGAATCCATATGGAAAGACGAGTCTTTAAAAAAAAGACCTACATATGAACCAATTGGCCTACAAAAAGAGGAGACAACAGGCACAAGGCTGCCGGGGAAATAAACTTTAATAGGTTAACAAAAAAAAAAAAAAATCTACAATAAGACGGCAGGCTTAAACCTCATGAAGAAACTAATACTTCTGCAAAATTGTTCTTCTACAAAGATGAGAATGTGTCAGTGAACCGATCCCTCAAACGTCGAATCTTGGTTGCCATTTCCACATTTTTCTCAAAGTGGGATTCAGCATTCGATAACATTATTGAAGCATCATGTTCCACTGCTTCCAAGGTGCGATAGTAGTTATTAAGAAGCCGTCTTTTGATGATATCAATGGATAATGGTACAGGAAACCTATACCAAAATAAGAATTAGCTTAAGAACAATAAAAATACTACTCTTGATCCGAACAAACTGATGAGAAATCAAGTTTCTAAAGCAATAATCTACAGTTTGAGAAACTTCCTGAGCAAAAAATTAATTGAGATTTAATATATCTAATATTGATCGAACACCGGAAAATGGTCTCCATATACATAATGTTTTCTTACCCATAACCGTGTCTACAACCCAAGCAATACAAGTGACTATCTGAAAATGTATGTATCTCGTGAAAATGTATGTATTGTGTAGCCCGCATTTGTGCAACAAAGAATATCATTCATGACAAGGAGTATTAGATGCATGCACACAGGTTTCTAAGATTCATTTTGAGCTTTCATCAATTTGACACTGTCGCATTTCTTTGCAGAAATTCACCATTGCTATTCAGGTTGCACCTACCTTTGTTTCTGAAACCTCAACCCAGATAAAACTCAGGCTCTCTCCTTGCTCTCCATTCTGCAATAGAGCGAAGTCCTAAATGCTACTACAATGACTTTAACCTACATGTGCCTTTCTTGGCACTCTTCTATCCACATCATGCAGGACCCATAACAGCTATATTTGTAAGAGCTGCTTTCAGTTTCTAAACACATCAATGACATAGTTAAAGCACTAATCTTCATCCAAATAATAATCTCAATCACAACAGACCCACAACTCATCTAAATAATATTACGGCTAATTTGTACTTAATACCCTGAAGTATCCTTGAATCTCAATTTGCTACACTAAACTATTTTTATAGGCAAGTGATACCCAGAACTTCTAAAATTTTGCAAATTAATACCCGCTTTAGATTACCATCCAACTTAACGATCACCTGCAAAACACATGACCGATATAGTCACTTTTGCTTTAGGAAAGCAGAAGTATCCTATAACCTTAGCCATTGTCGTCCCACCCCACCCTACCCGGCACTCCCCACCCCCACCTTGCCGCTGTCCCTCCAAGGCTTGCCTCAGTGTGGTTCATGGAAGAAGAGGCCTGGTTCTTCATCGATAGAGAGGAAGAGGCCTGGTTTCACACTAGACGATAACAAACAAATCAGCAGCAGTGCTGAAGACACAAGATAAAATAGCATATTGAAAGGCCAGGCCCTTGCTATAATGCTATTATATTCGAGTAGTATAGAATATATATACTATTGGCCCTACAACCGCAAATTATCCTCATTGGCCCAAACCATTAGTCTTAGGCTCTTAGCCTTCAACATAATAAAGAAAATTAATAAAAAAGCATCAATCCTGTATGTAAACCAATTAGTAATGGATATTTTCCTAGTTATCCTTTTAAAAGTAGCTTATGCTATCTTCTATATTACTCTTTAAAAGCATCAAAACTATAATCACATAATTAGAGGAAACATGCCATAATAAGGATCATCGAAGTTACCTGTTGAAAAAATAAGACTTCTGTGCCACCTGATTCAACTTTTGAATGCCATATTTGTCCTAAAAGATTTAGAAAAACAATTAAAGATCATGGCAAATAACACCAGCAGCAGTTCACCAAGACAGCAGCATGAAATTACATTACCTTTCTTATTGAAGTTTCCTCTAACTTGGAAATCCACGAGAATAGCTTATCTCTGATCTCTACATTTATATGTGGGTGCTCCCACTGGGTATCCGCATCATGGAGTTCCCACGGACTATGTGAGTGTTGCTCCGAAAATTCATTTCTGTACTGAACAACATACCTCTCCCATGGGCTCTCTGGAAGATCAGGAGATTTAGGCTTCACTGCCAAAATCCTTCCCTCCCACCAACTACCACCTTCTCCTACCTCATTCCTCCACCATACTTTACATTTATCCCGGTGTGTCCAGTTTCTTGCAATGGCAGCATCATATCTCGTCTTCTCCACAAGGAAGTCTGGAAAAGAAACAAGCTCAGGCAACGTCAACTTGAACGTCTTCCGAAATAAATTGGAAGAAGATTCAATAAACTCAAGGATGAGTTTGCAGCAGCTTTCCCCAGATCCAGGATGGGCTGAGTAATCAAGTTGTTGAACTTTACAGATTTCTACAGCTTTTAGTGCTCGTTTCTTCAAGGACACTGCTTCTTGTGAAAGTAAACAATAATCTTTAATATATTCTTCATGGCCCTGAAAATAATTAAGAGAATATTTTAATGGAAATGTTTGATTGAAAATGTAGAAAAAATGCTTTCAATCAGCTAAAGACACCAAAAGAACAGCATATATTACCTGTCTCAGGTATGCAACTATATCACCTTGTTGGGGAATGTAACGATAACTCTCCTCATGTTCGACCAACATCAACCATGACAATTTCCTCCCCGGCTGTTCATATTTTCTTTTATCCATAAATCCCTGGTTACAGCTATAACTTTCCTTCTATTTCTTTGAGACCTTAAACCAACAGTCTTTGAACTTGACCTCCAATCATCAAGAGGAAATTGTTCACGCCTACTCACTACATCTGTGGTTGCATTTGCCTTTGTGCCCATAGATCTTGTTCTGCGGACAGTACCAACCAGATCATTACTGTGATTGTAGGATTTTGACGTACTTTCCTCTACTCGTTGATCACTCTCAGGAACTTTTCTGCCCCTAGAAGACTTTGACCTTTTATTGACCACGCTATACCTTTTAGAATGAGAATCTACATGTGTCTTTTTAGAAAATTGTGATTTATCTTCCCATGAGTCCAAGCTTCCTGACACATCATCATTCCAGTCACTATGCTCTGGACTTTGGGCACTTGAATGTTCAGGACTCTGTGCACTTGGCATTACTGGAACCGAACTTTGGCAAGCTGGAGGAGAGAGATTGGACATCAGATCATGTAGAAAGCTTCTCGAATCCTTTACATCGTACTTCAACTTGGAAGACAAACTGTTTGTCTCCTTCGTAAATTCATTTGCTTTTATCCTGAATTTTAGAGTATTTCTTTCCACTCCACCTCTGGTTGCGTCCAGTAGTATAACAAACACGTTTATCATCAGTAATCACTTTGTGACCTTTTATTGGCTCATGAACACCTGTAGCTTCACTGATATCACGGTTATCTTGGTATTCATTATCAATATGCTGCAACGTATCAGTTATGTTGTCATTACATGTCAGTGGAACTGCAACCTGATCAAGTAGGCCTGAATTTGCTGACGAATTCTGAGAAACTGGTAGCTTGAATTTATACTCAGGACATTCCTCAGTACTTGCAACATCTAGTCCCTTTCTGTCTAGATTATTATCTAGACTAGCTTGATTTCCAGAATTAGAGGACATCCCATTCTCTTCTTCAGATTTCAGATGTCCATTGGCGTCCTCTCTTATATGACTAGGATTGTCTAAATTTGTATTAGATGGAAGCCATGCATCTGGAGCAACAGTGTCACTCAATTTTAATCGTTTGAAAGAGCGTGCCTTAACTTCACCCCATTTAATTGTGCTCCCTCCATGGCTTGTAGAAATGCAGTGATCAGACTTTTCAACTTGTTCTCTTTCATTACTTTTGACAGTTTCCAACATCATGGCATCAGTTATATCACCGAAAGACTGCACTGGTTGAAAGGCAGTGGAACATGCATCAGAGTTCGCCTTGGGAATTGCATCAGTCATACTTTCCAGTTCACGATATTCAGGTCTAAAATTTTCTACAGAAATTGCAGATTTTGAATCACGGAGGGGTAACTTAAGCACCAACCTCCTCCTTCCTGGGTTTGCTTGATTTTCAGAAGGTTTTGCAACTTCAAATTCGTCTTTGGAGGCTACTTTATCCTTGGGATGTTGTCTCTCACTTTGATGCATCGAATCAGATTCTATACTTTGAGTGTTAGAATCCGGAAATTCTGACTCACTTTCTGAAGTGCTCTCAAATTGATCCTCGTCTTCTTCCTCTGAAGAATCCCCAATTTTAGAAAATAAACTAAGGGCATTACGGGCTGCACGTCTCTGTGGCCGCAGTGTCTTGGATTTAGATGACTTTTTCTTCAAAGTCAATCTTCCATTCTTTGACCTCCGTTTTCTGTGAGTCCTTGATACATGGGTACCGTCACACTCGTCCAAGTTCCGTCTTTTCACTCGCCTCCCAGAAGAAGTAGTAACTTCAACCTGTCAAAGGAGCATTCAAAATTAAGGAGGATAAACAAACATAGACAAGGGAAGTGCACACACTTACTTACTGACTTGTGCTTCTTCCTTTTCGATCTTCGAGGGGCATCTTTCTTTTTATGCTCAATGTCGCTGTCTTCAGCACTGCACTCTGGTTCCCCAGATGAGCTTTCACTTAAACTTCCATGCTCCCCTTCACTTGAATATTCTTCAGGCACGTTGTACTCAGAATCATTATCATCACTTTGTACTTCATTTTCTGGTTCCCAGTTGATGTTATCCAAAAATTCTGGTAAAGGCTCAACCCATCTGTCCAAGTCTAGGATCGGCAGCATTTGAAAATCACCAGTACTAGTGTTGAAAGTTGGGCCTACTGCAAATTTCACAGAAGGAGGATGCCACTCAATACCTAAGGTACCTAACCGTCGCTTCTGGTACAAACTCTGGTAAGGATCGGGATAAGGAATCATGCCTGGAATTCAACAATGAAATTAAGTGTCACCAAACCAACTCAGCATGAATACTAGATAAGTTAGGAACATTGTATTGTCACAAAACCAACTAAACATAAATACTAGAAAACGGGGAGCACTATCAACATGTCTGAGAAAATCACAGATGCAGATACATACTTGAATCACAAAGTAGATCCTGAACGTTCCTCCTATGTGGTACAAGTTGAGTCTCCTGCATCACATGTAGCAAGTTCTAATAATTAAATACCAAAAGATATTTAATATGTAAAAA
>JANAVB010005596.1:14315671-14445671 GCA_029216955.1 Iris pallida | reverse complement strand
TGCCCTCCATCGGTGTCTAACCCAGTCACTACAAATTTTGAGTCTACTCCTGCTCAAGATAACAAGAGATTATTTGGTCAAGTATATTCAAGGCGGATAGCACCTGCGATCCCTGAACTTGTGCAAGCCCAAGAGTCAGAATCGAATTCTGGAATCGAGGTAACAGTTTCTAATCCACCTAATTCTTTTTTTAATTCTCCTTCATTAAATGAGCCTGAACCTCACTTGAGTAGTAACCCAGATCAAGATTTGCCTATTGCCCTTAGGAAGGGAACTAGAGAATGCACCAAACAACCCCGTTACCCACTCTCTCATGTTGTCGCATTTAGAAGATTCTCACCATCTCATAGGAGCTTCCTGATAAGCTTAAACAATATTTCCATTCCTACCACCTTGACTGAAGCATTGTCTAATGAAAAATGGAAACAAACTATGAATGTAGAGATGGAAGCTTTGGAAAAGAATAAAACTTGGAAGATAGTAGAGTTACCTACAGGAAAGAAACCGGTGGGGTGCAAGTGGGTCTACCCAGTGAAATATAAAGTAGATGGTACTTTGGAGAGGTATAAAGCGAGATTAGTGGCCAAAGGGTATACTCAAACATACGATGTTGATTATCAAGAAACATTTCCTCCAGTTGCTAAAATGAATACAATTAGAGTCTTGTTGTCTTTGGCGGCCAATTATGGCTGGAATTTACAACAATTTGATGTAAAAAAATGCATTCTTTCATGGAGATCTTGAAGAAGAAATCTACATAGAAATCCCACATGGATATGGCAGGAATCTGGGGAAGAACATGGTTTGTAGATTGAAGAAAGGTTTGTATGCACTTAAGCAGTCTCCGAGAGCATGGTTTGGAAGGTTTTGAAAGTGTGATGGTGTCTATGGGATATAAACAAAACCAAGGAGATCATACCTTGTTTGTCAAACACTCAAGTTCAGTGGGAGTTACTATACTCTTAGTATATGTTGACGACATCATTGGGACAAGTAACAATGAGAAGGAAGAACATGCTCTTAGGGCTACGGCTGGCAAGTGAATTTGAGATCAAAGATCTAGGAAAGTTGAAGTACTTCATTGGAATTGAGATTGCACATTCCAAACAAGGGATCTTCATCTCTCAACAGAAGTACATTACATACTTGCTTAAAGAGACATGGAAATTGGCATGCAAACCGGTGAGTACACCAATAGAGCCTAATCATAAACTTGGAAATGTTGAAGAAGATATTTCAGTGGATAGAGAGATGTATCAACATCTTGTAGGAAGACTTATTTCTCTCTCACACTAGGCCTGATATAGCCTACGTTGTTAGTGTGATCAGTCAGTTTATGCACAATCCAAAGGAGATAAAATTGCAAGTGGTCGATAGAGTGCTACGGTACCTAAAAGGAAGTCCTGGAAAGGAAATTTTGTTTAAAAGGGGTGATGGAATGATACTTGAAACTTATACATATGTTGATTATGATGGATCAATAATTGACAGAAGATCGACTTCAGGCTATTGCACCTTTCTTGGAGGAAATCTTGTAACTTGGAGAAGAAACAAAGTGGTAGCAAGATCTAGTGCGTAAGCAGAATTTCGAGCAATGGCTCAAGGAGTTTGTGAATTAATGTGGTTGAAGATTATCTTGGAAGATCTGAAAATTAAGTGTGATGGCCGATTAGACTTTATTGCGACAACAAATCAACAATTAGTATAGCACATAATCCGGTACAACATGATCGAACAAAGCATATTGAGGTTGACACTCACTTCATTAAGAAGAAATTGGAAAGTGGCTTGATTTGCACACCATATGTCTCTACTGATTGTCAGCTAGCAGATGTGCTCACCAAAGGATTAAGTGGCCCTGTGTTTCAAGTGATTATATCCAAGCTGGGAATGGAAAACATCTATTCACCAGCTTGAGATGAAGTGTCGAGAAATAAGGAAGTTGTTTTAGAAAGTCTATTAACAACCATCTATTAACAGCTATAAATTCCTAGGATTGGGGATATTAGTTGTATTTCTAGAATAATCCCTTGATTAGGGGAACAGCTATGGTTGTCTATATTAACTGCTGTTGTACAGATCAAATATCAGCAGAAGAAAAAAAATTTCTTCTCACAGTAATTTTTCTTCCCTTTTTTCTTCTACAACATCCAATATAATCTCCATAATTCACTTCCATAGACTCCAATCCTATGAATGTACGAGCCTTCCCTTCTCATCCATGTCTACCTTAAATTTAGCCAACAAAAGTCTAAATATCCTTTAAAAGAAGCTTATTGGTTTTCGCAAAAAGTTAAGCATCTCAGTTGTCAAGTTTCATTTTTCAAAATCAACTCCTTCATTGTCTACGACCCAAAGCAGTATAAATTTGGTTTTAAAGTTTCATTTTGGTTTGTTTTTATCAATCAAACTGATCCTTCCCTTCCATTTCCACTATGGTGCCTGGTAAGAAAATTGATAACAAATTGCAAAAAGGAAGTAAACTGAGAAGCTTAGAAACCAACAATGATCTATGTAATAGACTAAGAAGATGATTAGAAGTCAAATAAAGTGGAGGAATAAATGCAGTTTTATCATAATTTCTGCTTTACGTATAAAATGCATTTTTTATCATAGACTAAGAAGGATCTGTATAATACATTCCCCCCCCCCCCCCCCCCGTGTTCTAAAAATTGGGCTAGGCAGCGCCTAGGCGCTAGGTGCCACCTGCCGCACCGAAAACCTCCAAATCGGTCTCCTAGGCGTCTGTTCGGGTCTAGGCGGGTTTGTTCGGCCAAGTCGGCCCCTGTTCGGCCAAGGCGGGAAATAAAAAAAAATATCAAAATTTTGAAATTTGAAATTTCAGAAACTTAAAATTTTAAATTTCAGATTCGAAAATCAAAAAATAAGATTTAAAGAAAAAAAATTTAAAAAAAGTCAAAAAAATTTCAAAAAAATAAAAATTCAAAAAAAATTCAAAAGAAATCCAAATTTCAAAAAAATAAAAAAATTCCAAAAGATTCAAAAAAATTTAACTCAAAATCCAAAATTAAAAAAAAAAAAATCTTGTGTGGCCGCCTAGGTGCCGCATGGGCAGCCTAGGTGCTAGGCGCCCCTTTGGCGCACCGAATCCGCCTTCTGAAATTTATAACACTGCTTCCCCCTGTCTTTAGTGAATCAGTCCTTTCTCCTCATTCTGGCATCCTCTTTCTCATTCACGGTGATACAAAGTTAACTTGTAATTTAAATCAGTTTTAATTATTGTTTCTATTTTAGGTAAGGAAACTATGGTTCATAAGTTACTTCGTTGCTTATTTATGCCATATCCCTGTAGTGCTGTATTCTAGTTTTTCAAAATTGTTGCATCATCGTTTCCATTCGCGTGTCAGTGTGTCCATATCCATGCAACATATCACTCCCTTGACCCAACTCGATTAGTGAGCTCCTTACTCTCTGGCATCTTCTTTTCTATTTCAATGACATAAAACTAATTTGTGATTAAATCTCTGTTAATTAATTTTTGTTTCTCAGCTAAAGAAATATGGTTAATAAGTAACTTCGATATTTATGTATTGTCGTATCCATGCTGAATTTTAGTCAAAATTGTTGTGTCATTTTTGTATCAAGTGACATCATGTCCATATCCTTGCAACATAATCCACCTTCCTCTCACACTTCCACAAAAAACAGGTCCTTCAGTTTGTATGCACCTTATGAGAAAAGCCATTGACCCAATTTAGACATTCGAACAATTCTTTCGACTGATTGCTACAAGCATCATGAGCACTGGAAACATACACAAGTTAGAAATAAACGATCAAGTCAAGTACTATGTCAGCCCCTTCATAGTATTTCCAATGTGAATATTATTTTCAGGTGATGTGGATTAAGCGTAATAAGCATGTTATATAATAGATTAAATGTAGGTTCCACAAGGGCAAACATCATGAATACAACAATGCCAACATTAAGGACCAAAGGTTGTGCAACCCAATGGTTGATGCCTTTGATAAAGGGAGAAGAGGTGTTCGATACCCAGGGCAGACAGTAAAAAGAAACCGGAAATTAATTCTCATAAAAATGTCAACATTAAGCATAATGTTGGACATAAACTAAGTCACTTTTCGGTAAACAATCTCTCTGAGAAGTATAAACATGTTTGCAATTGACAATCATAAATTGCAAATATCTCAAATGGAAGAGAGGGAGAGAGAGAGAGAGAGAGAGAGTACCAACATACCTGATCCAGAACATTTCCATTGGCATCTTGGATAAGGGGTCTATAATCACCAAGAAAGAACTGTTGTAAAGGAAACACGATAAAAATCAGTAAAGAGTTAACCAGGTGCATCTAATAATATTGATTATTCTAGTCATGCCTGATCATATTGTGCATCCTTCTGAGACTCCCCTTGCCCTGTGGCAATTATAAAAATTTGCCCAACTTCATCCGAGAGAATGATTGATGTTCCATCCCTAAATAGTACAAGAAACGGACAATAACAATAGTAGCAATTGATTAGTAAGAATAACAAAAAATAATTGTGACTTTTTTAGAATACTATTTGTTGTGCAAAATAGCTTTTTTAACTACAGCCATATAATATAAAGTATTGTAGAAAAGATGAATCTGTGGCAGGAATGTGTCATTTATATGTGGAACAAAAATGAACTACTGCAAAGAAAAGGATGAATATGTTATAGTAATTTCAATTACACATGTAAGTTCTAAATAACAAGTTTTACGAAGTATAGCATCTGTTTCTTATTCTGCTACTACGCCTTCACCTTAAACATGTCTACCAAAGTTTTCTCATCTTGGATGGGGTCATTTTTTACCTTAAGGGAGAAGGAACTTGCCACCAAAAGATTCACAAAGACAATGTTATTTGGGGAGGGTGGTGGGTTGTTTATCATGGATCTCTCATTAAAGGAAATCCTGTAGCTGTCAAAAAGCTTCTGAATAATATACAAGTTTAACATATATTTCGTCGACATGATTGATCACGTAAACCCATGGGCCATATAGCTGTCAAAAAGCTTCTGAATAATATATAAGTAACATATATTTCTTTGACATGATTGATCATGTAAACCCATATATTTGTCATGTCTTTGAGATTTTCATTGCTTTCTTCTTAAAGACATGTTATGATATGAATGAGCATAACTGTGTTTTTTTCCTCCTGCCATATCAATTTTTATAGGGCAGACTGAGAAGGAATTTAGAGTGGAAGTTGAAACCATCGGTCATGTTCGTCACAAGAGCATATTCGTCTTGTAGGATTGTGTATAGAGTACTCAAAGGTTATCTTTGTTGTTCATAATAAAAAAATAAAATAATGGTAAAATTTGATAAATAAGCATGACCGTTTAGTTGAATTTTCTTTCTAATTTCTAGAAATTAAAAAAGCATATTCAAAACAAATGCAGCCAAACTTGCTCAGTTAATATCTAAGAAAGCCAACTCCAAAGTGGCAATAGATTGCCAGGTATCGAGGGTGTCCAGTTTGACTTCAAGAAATTCCTTTCTAGAAATTCCACTGCTTCTATATCATAGATATCGACTGATATGGACAAACATATCTTCTCTCGGCACATTAAGGCATTTCACAATGTGAATTTACATTTAGAAAGATTCCACTTGTTCTTATTTTAAAGCATGATTCCTATTTCTTTTCTGTTACCTATAACAAGGTTTCAAATATCATCATCTAAGCGTTCTCCCATATTTAATTTAGTAACAGGAAGGTCAAGTGGGTAATACTTGCAGAAGATGTAATGAGAAAAATTTTACATGCAAAAGGACTGAAATAGCCAAGCAACTGCAGGCAACTTATTTAAAGGAAAGGAAAGAAAGAAGATAACATCCAAATATGTTAAATAAGCTAGTTAAATTATACGTGCCAACATCACTTTCTATTTTATTCTGCACCTTGTTGCAGCAACATATCCCTCCATACAACAGTATTTTCATTGGAAATCTTTTGAAAAGACAAACAGTTATCTCAAAGTGCTAATTCATATCTGATGCAAATACTGCTACTTAAAAAGTTGAGTCATTGGATTGGGCAACAGAACAGAACTTCAAGTTAAAAATTCAATACCGAACACTGAAAATATGAACCTAAACTAAAATGAGAATGCTCAAAACTTTTGCTGTCCATTTAATTATCAACACAACAACATAGATATACTGGTTCAGTATCTTGAAATTTTAAGCTCACTTACGGAGAAAACTTCCCATCAACCAACTTGAAGCGCCCCACGTCATATACTCGTACAGGAGTGCCCTCCCATATCTGGATTTGCAAAGTAAACAGATATAAACACATATGGAGCAGCAGGCCATCATAAAATAACAAGAAAGGGCATCATCAACAACTCACATCCCATATGATAGTTTTTCCATCATACCCAGCACTCATAGCTATCCGCGGGTTGAAAGGATGGACATCCAGAACAAATGTCTGTAAGATACAACAGATGAAACAGTTTTTAAGTATGAATTACTCAATTAGCATGTAGAGTTTAAACAAAAAAAAACGTTTTTTATGTATAAATTACTCAATTAGCACCTAGAGTATATGTTGTACCGGACGCTAGGCGAGGCGAGGCGACATGCCACCCGCCTCGCCTAGGCGCCGCCTACGCGTCCGTCCAGGATCCGCTGCTTTCAATCATTTTTTTTTTGCAATTATGCATATAGCAAATATGTAGTATAACTAATAAGCAATAAACATTAAGCATAAAAGTAATATAAGACGCAACAATATTAACCAATATTCAACATCAAGTAAGGATAGTAAGCATAATTGGACGATCCTAGGCGGATATTTTTTTTTCCTTGGGCGACCCTAGGGGAGCAAAACGTCACCCAGGAAAAAAATTTCGGGCCGAGGCGAGACCTCTCCAACCTGCACGCCTAGGCATCGCCTGTGACAACATAGCCTAGAGTTTAGAGATATACAAGCCAGTGTAGTTAAAGGCACGCCTTGGAGCAAGACGCACCATCTGCGCCTCACACCTCTCTAGTCGAGGCACCTTTCTCCAGGCGCACCTCGTAGTAAGATGCCAACAAGGCACACCTTCTGCATTTGCACTTTATTTTGACTTTTTTTTTGTTCCTTTCATTTTGTTACTTCTTGTTGAAGAACACAAATTCTTGTTAATTTGCTACTCTGCTAGTTCACTTGGTTATATTTTAACATATTTTTATTGATTTTAATATGTTATTTGGTTTTATTTCTTACATTACTAATTTTTTTTATGTATGTATATTTTTAAATTTTATTATTTTTGTGCATCGCTTCACTCAGGCGTGCATCTCAAGTGTGCCTTGCGTCTCGGGCAATAATGGACACTTTGTGTCTCGAGTGCGCCTTGCGCCTTGCGCCTTTTGACTAACTTGATCCAAGCTAATAAACAGTTTTCTAAACTCATGAAATATTGACAGGACAGGTCAGTCTTCATGCAACATTTTTTCGTATTCTGTTACAAGTTCTGATAATGTAAAATCATAGGTTAAAAATTTAGCATCAGCAAGAAAAGCATGTTTACAAAAACAAAAATACAATAAGTTCAGAAGAACAATTTCAAATCTAATAGTGGATATGATGTTCTACTTCTGTTTTTATTAGCAGAAATGCATGTGTATCGCACTTTGACATAGGCACGGTGTGTCTGACATGGCAGCCCTCCAAAATCTACACACTAAGACACGGCTATAAATATGCATCTCTCTCTCTCTCTCTCTCTCTCTCTCTCTCTCTCTCTCTCTCTCTCTCTCTCTCTCTCTCTCTATATATATATTATATATATATATAACACAAATATTTATATATGACTTGGTTTGTATCAGGATATTGAGGAATTTACTTAGTATGCAGATAGACAAGTTTGATAAATAGGAGGACAGTAATCTTCAAAATATAAATATTTTTGTTCGATAGAATTGGACAAGTTCAGATTGTTCTACAAAATTGCCAGAAAAACAGAAATAAAATTCATAAAATTCTACACGTGTAGTAAAGCCTTATGATTGAATGCAAAAAGATATTAAAGGGGAAATGGAAAGTAAGGTGACCTATCCCATTGCCATGCCAGTGAGGACAAGAATATTCAGCTTATAACTAATTTAAGAAGTTAACCTTCTTAACCTATATCAAATGCAATAAGCCAGTTGGAATTTATACTTATATTAGTTGTTGTGATCACATAGCAAGAAAATATCTCTTAAAAGAACTCAACTTATTATAGAATCCAGCCAACTACCTATACCAAGAGGTTTGTATACATAGAAATTATCTTTCAGATCTCAGTTCAATTCTAAAGAGTAAAGACAATGTAAATAAACAGCTAAACTTTTATCTCAAAAATTTAAAAACAGCTACAGGCTTTACCAACTAAATCAAATTCAAAGTTGCTAATAGAAGACGCTGCTCATTGCTGCCTTCTTATGGGAAAAAAAACTTTTAAAAAGTCACAAGGCTTCATGTTATTTTGATAATTATATTAAGCAGTGAGGAGACTACAACAATGTGCAGAGCGTAAAAGCTGTTAAGGATACATATCGGCAGTATCATATTAATTTTTGTTTGTCCCACCTGATACTGGCTCCCATCAATACCTGCCATTATTGACTACCACCAATACCAACCAATACTGGCTGGTACAACATTGGAGCACTTTCAGCAGAAATTTCACCAAGGAGAAGTAAAAGAAAACAGTGTTGACACAATGATTCAATCATGTCGAAGATTGACATGCAACAGTGTGCTGCTAAGATTTCCTTATCAGCACATTGTAACCATTACTGTTTTACTGTTTTGTGGAAGTTCTATATCTCATTCATTATCTTAATGTTAATTATCTACTTGGGTTTAGTTTATCTAAAGTAATAAACAACTATATAACGTGTGGATGAACTATTCAACAATGATGAATATTATCCCATTCAAAATATGGGGAAACAACAACTAACAATACATAAGATTATGCCTAAATGTATGATGTATCATATATTCTCTAGGTTTTTAATAATTTATTATTTTTTGGCTTCCTGAAACCAAGAATTCCAAGCTAGGATCCAAACCCGCTGAACTGCCAACTCTGAGACTCATAAGAAGGGTCTGAAATCGATTCTGATACTGCAACCTTATAATAAACTAAAACATGAAGTTTGTCTGCAATAATATCGGAAATAAAAGGTTTCTAATGTGTAGGCAAAATAGCCATATATGGTAGCTTGCAACAGAAAAAGAAGAGGCTAAGAAACTTCATTTGGAAGAAATTAATATTAGTTTCTGAAGTTCAAAACAATTTAGTCAAGAAGATGTGAAATAACACAATAACACATCAGAAGAGACGGCGGAGGGGGTCCATACACCTATTAATATGCAACAATGCTGGTTGACAATGTAGTCGTGACAGATCATTATATACTGACCAACCACATGAAAATGGCATATGAACTAAAATCAGGACATTTGAAGTCATCAATGTCATGCCTCTGTCCTACCTAATTAGGGTTTTCAGTTTTCTCTCGTCAATGAATTTAAGGGCCTTTTGGTTGCTTGTATATGGAAATACATGCAACATTTGTTGCAGCATTTACACTATTTCGAACGTTTGATTTGCTGTAAATAGTGGCAATGGTGCAACAAATGTTGCCCCAACTCCCTAAATACTGTAGCTTTTGTTGCGGTCAAAATAGGCAAGACACTACTGACGGCAACATTTATTACACCATTTACATCATTTTCTCTAGTTCTCATAAAGTCATAACCAAACAATGGATTTTTATTTACAGCAACAAAAATTGCAACCAAGAATCCTAATTACATCAATCCAAACAATGGTTTTGTATACCCCAGAAAATCATTTACAACCAAACAATGTAATTGCAACACCACTTGCATCAACAAATGCTACAGACAACTGTTGCATAGTATTTCTATTTACAGCAACAAAACAGCCTCTAAGAGGCAATCAAAAAGAGGAAACACACAAATTAATAGTGCAAGAATTGTATAAAATTGAATTTTTGTCAATCAAGGTAATGATTGGACAACTAAATCTTGTGAAATGGCTTCAACCAAGGAAGCCATAGATAACTTATCCTCAATCTAAGCATTATCCCTTCACACCAATGAATATACTAAACATAGCTGGTAATTACCAGTTCATTATAAATTTCTGCTAGTGGAATCACATGGAAACATGTGCACTTGTGTTGCATTCCTGTTCTTTCATGTCAAAGTTTTATATTTGCATCAAATGATTTACAAGAATCTTACTTAGTTCAATAGTTGGTTCTATCAAACATACATATGGTGATAGCAAATTTTGAACAGTATATCCAACCATTATCTGTTTGAAAGCACTACAATCAAATGGTAACATGTTAAATCATAAAATAAATGATAAAGTGTGCGTGAAATGAATCCTTCAAAAATCACTCAACTAAGGCCAAGTTCAGGATTGCCGCAGTTTTTCATAAAGTAACAGAAGCAGCAGCTTTTGAAAGCAGCCCGCCACCTGCTTTCAAAAGCGGCCCAAAACTTGAACTATAGCTTTAAAAACAATTGATAAACTGTCGTTAGTTACCAAACAACTTCTGGGGCTGCTTTTCGAACAAATAAGCACCCTACCACTTGCTTTCAAAAGCTGCTCCAAACTTGAACTAGCTTTTGCAAAGAAACAGAAGCGGCCAAGTTAACGACTTAACATGCGTCACCCATGAAGAGATGATCATTTCAAGGTTTATTATAAAAATCTCGCATAATCAAGCTTTGTCGTTATGCCTCGGTTACGAGTCCCATGAGCTATCTCACCATCGAATCATATAGGGCAAAAAAGCAGCCCATTGCAATGTATTTTCTTGATCATCATGGCAGAAATAAGTATGTTGCGATGTCTTGATCCTATTAAATCGTCTAATCCCCAAAGTCGATTCAGCTACATCATTAGATCCGAAGCAAAGCGAATCTAACAAGTTAGAGGGCCCGACCAGAACTTTTTGGTGTATATTGTATTGTGTACCTGAAATAGTTTTCCTAACTAGTTTAAGGTGTCTGAGGGGCTTATTAATAGTTCGTTTGATCATCTTGTATATTGAACCATCTGAAAATAGTGGAAGAAAACAATCTATTGCAGCCATGGTTTTTCCCGATTAGGGTTTAGAAGTAGAATATATGTCTCGTCTGGTTTTTTTCCTTCCGATCTGTTGGATTATCATTCCGTAACAAAGTAAATGCACAGTAAGTCAACCCACAATACCGTAATCAACAACCATCAAAGTGTAATCCTTCAGAACACACCTCACATGCCAATCAAGCCCCATTGTTTCATTATGATGTTTGATGCCAGTATTATTAAATGTGAACCCAGAAGGAAAATTGTACCATCAATTCATCCACATCTCACCTCAAGACTTCTTTAAAAATCAATAAGTGATTATGAACTAGTTCAAAAGGAAGTCAATTGGTTATTTAAGTTGTAATCTTTACAAGTTCTACAAGCTTCAGTCCAATTCAAACTGACAATTTCAGATCTCTAGAAACAAACTTATCTTCAGGCATGCTCACATGTGTAAATCAGTGGCAAGAGAATAATGATGAAAGTTTATCACCTAAGACTATAAGAGTGAATAATATGGTTATATGGTGTGAGTATTAGTAGCCAAAACATAGGACACAACAAATTAGAATTTAAATAAACGTGATACTGAGAAGCATACCGACTCACTATGGCCAGTCAAAGAGTGTACTAAGCTGCCATCAGAAGCATTCCAAACACATATCCTGCAATCTACACAAATAAATTATAGATTAAGGATTAACAACGGTTACCCTAGAACAACCATAAAATCGTAAATAACCATAATTTGAATAGGAGCCGTTGGATTGTGTTTATGGACCGTTCAAATTAGATCAAAATCTCGCGAGAAGTTAGTTTAAGAATCTAATCTAAACGATCCATAAAGCCAATCCAATGGCTACTATTCCAGGAAACATGTGGGATGCTCAAGTGCCGGGATCCCGATATATAAAAACTATAGAAGAATGCTAACACCACCCATAATTAGACAGAACAACCAATGGACAGCTGAAGTTACAAGCTCAGTACTATATTATAATTGCTAATGCAACATTGCAGGGGCTATATAGCAAAATGACAAGGGCATCTTTACAATTGTTCCAAACAGTGCAAACCCATATTTTGTTGGAAACAGAAACCTTTCATCCTAAAAATTTTGTCATAGAAAGCCACAGATAGAACACAACAGATAATAAGATTAATATTTATACTTGCTCTTCTAATACTTAAACATGATTAGAACACAAATAACCTGATGTTATGTGATATTTCATTACCTTAATATGAAAACATAAGCTGAAATTGTTGCAAGAACGATGCAATCTTCCAACTAAAAGATGGAAACTAAACCCTAATTCCGGAGCAAGAGAGAAGCATGGAAGTTTGGATGTCCCTGTGGTCCTTGATGTCTTCCCACCAATCAAGTACCATAGAGGAATACCAAGCAGTGTTCTCACACATCAGGAAGGGATTGCAATGTCAAAAGATTTTTTTTCTAAATATCTGTTCTGGTGCCAATCAAGGGTGGAAAAAAAACTGATGTCAGTAGCTCTTTCATGCCCACATTGCCATAATGTTGTCCCAATTGGGCATGCACAACATGTTTCCCAAAATGCAGTACTACTACTGAGATGCCATAAACATCATAAACAATACAGCAAAAACACTTAGTTGGGTAGCATCGGCTTTTATAATTTCCTCAACTTTGGAGGTACATATTACGAGCTTTTGATATAGCATTGCATAGCATCAGAAACAACCAAGACTGTTATACATATGAGAGAGTGGTGCGCACTGGGTAGTAGAAAACATGTTCTGTAGGTTTAGAACAGGTGAGAAATAGACATAAATGGTGTTCCCTACAAAAGAATCTTGTCAAGAGATGCTCAAACAGAAACACCCAATCTAATAGTATCACGAGTCACTCATTACTAGCATTCTAGCAATTCAATATGACTGGAACGACACTTGTGCCAAATGATCATCATCCTAATAGTCTGAAACTGCCTATATGAATCTTTCTAACAGATAACAAACAAACATTCAGGTAACTAACAATTAATCCATTAGTGAAGTGGATGGAGGAAGTTGGTGCAACTCCAAAATCAAGTCAAAGGCATGGCAGCTTGTCACGTTATAAATCACTGTTTCGATTAGCCGATAAGTGTTGAAATATGCATTATACAACAATAACATCATAGAAATTCGTCGACATCATTTTAGCTCGAAAGCACAATATGTAGCAATGGTACACACTAACCCATGATAGCAGCAAGTACAAAGCGGTTATCCAAGCTCCAAACAATCATATTAACGCCACGAGGGGTTGGCTGAAATCTTTGGCGTGGTCCTCCGCGAGAAGGTTGGGGAGGCATAGGTGGAGGAGGAACCTTCAGATGGTAAGCACGCGTCCAGCGGCCCACTTTTCCCTAACAGAATCAAGAGATTTAATAGTAACATGATAACTCCATTAAGACATTGATACTGTAAGCCTAAAACAACTACAGGAAGATGTAAAAGCATCTATAACTACATATGTCAAATAATGTCCTTTTAATGATCACACCATGCTTATTATGATTCAAACTATTTGGGTATCTACATTAGACAGCTTAATAAGATCAACAAACTGATGGGAAAAGTTTAACCAAAGAGTCTAAAAAAATGAAACCAACCATTTTCTGCATAAAGTAAGTCGACTGATGAATGGAAATAACAAGAAGCATCATTAAATGTTTTACTAGGACGAATGAACCCAGTGTTCGCTACCCAGGTATCTACAAAATGAAAATAGAAACATCCAAGAGACATGAGGTTATGTTACTCTTATTACACTAGCAATGTGCAACTATGTATGCTTGCAACATATCATCTAAGATTAGCCAGACAGATATTTTGTTCCAAAGAAAATGATTAGACCTATGCAATATGCTAACCATGATAACCTGATATATAGAAGTAGTGGATAATGTAAGAAATTATGTCAAACATACATCCTAATGGATTAAACTGATGAGCTGTCATCAAAGGTCAAGACATGTCAACCTACAAAGTCCAGAGACTGATGGACTTACAATGTTTTCTACATGAAACATCTTTTTGGAATTAATGAATAAATATCAGTATGGAAGCCATTTAAAGCCCAAACAAAACAAGTCTTTGGGACAGGTCATGGCTCACAAATTCAAGTTCAGGCTGAAAATTAGAAACATTTATAGCCCATATTGTTTGGGAAGTAGAATTATCAAACAGCAAAGAATAAAATAAGTTGAACTCACATGCGATCGCCGGGACTTTGGAATCCAAATGATTGCACTTCCATCACGTGAACAAGTGACGATGTTGTCATGGGTGAACCTGGAGAACACAAAAAAGCCCAAATTAGCATAAAATAATATGCACTGATTAGGCAAAAGTTAATTTTACTGAGAGGTTTTCAACATTTTGCACTTTCAGCAAATTACTCAGAAAAACAAATACGGGAACCATGTAAATAAAATTTTAACGTAAACAACGAACTCAAAACGAACCAGGAGTTTTTAAACTTTGGAATATTATCCTCCTTAACAGCATCTGCTGTAGAAGACCTAGATGCCACGGCACATCCACTAAACCAAAAACAAACCAAAAAGCCGCCTGTATTAGTGTACATGATCAACTAAGTAGAAAGAAATGCTTTGTCACTGCAGCCAATTAACCTGAATTGCACATAATTGACATCATTCTCATGGCCAGATAAGGCATCCATCTCATGATTTGGTTGCTCAGAATCCTCCGAGGTGGCTTTACAAGCATTCCACACCTGCGACCAACTAACTTGTTAACAGAGAATTGGGTTGCAACAAGATAATCCTATTTTGATCTTCTGGTCTAAGATCGATTACATGAACATGTAATCAAATTTACTTGAAAATTCATCATTATGTACAAGATATACCCTTGCAAACGTGTCCGAGCTACCGGTAACAAACACAGTTCCATTAGCATTATATGCACAACACAAGATTTGATGACTTTGTCGACCCGTACTTGATGATGGATCATTACTCCTTCCTGTTTCCAGTTTCAGCATTACCAACATCCTATCAGCAAGCATGAAAAAACCAACTGACAGCATTACAAAATCAGAAAACTAACCAGGTAAAGTATCTGGCGGCTTTGGGACATAAATTCGTGGTTGGACCTGTGAAGACCTAGCATCCCAGATACGGCATGTTCCATCATCAGAAGACCTGCACCCATCAGACACAATATAAATAATCAAACTGGAACCACAAGAATTGGCACTGCAAAATTATAAAGGAGGCAACTAACTTTGATAGAAAATATACAGTGCATGGATTGTCATAAACAAGTGAATTACAAATAAAATTCTCATCTTTCAGTCATCAATGGGGTTAGCTGTGAAGCACAAGTTAAAATCAAAGGCCCCATGGAAAAATTGACGTGACTTTACAGTTAACCAACTAACCTTACACCCTCCCCAAATTGATCGCAGATTCCTGGACAAGGAAACTATGGCCAAGAAAAGTCCTTGCTCTAAACCTTATAGGGCAGTTGTTGGGTAAAAAGACCATCTTAGTGGTCATGCAGTTTAATATCGTGAACAGATGATAGAAGTTCTTCCGAATAGGAATAGAATAGAAGAAAAGAAGAAAACACTCTGGCTATAATCTCCTACACAGACACATTAGGGAATTAAACATAAGAACGATCAATGATTAACTGCAATTTCTTGCAGTTACATCTAATCCTTATTTTCACATGCCAGACTTGGAGTTTGATCTGGTATTCATGCTCTTATCTCTCTGATGTACTGAAGGAACATTTCTGAACTCCAAGAATTACAAATTGACTCGCTAATTTTTTTTCAATCTTTTAATGAACACAACTAAAGCAAGAAGGCATTTTATGTACTCAACTACTCAAGTGAATTGAGTCTTCTATAAGGCTTATAAAGTCAAAAGGAAGAATCAAAAAAATCACAAAAGAAAAGTAAAGATCAAAGGCTGCATAACTACTTCATAACTCAAAGCTACTTTGCCTACTCTGACTCAACTATTCCGTGAACTACAAAAGAGAAAAGGATGCATGACTATTTCATCACTAAAACAACTTTTTAATTCTGATTACGTATGACACCAGAAAGAAGATGTGAGTAGTATCAAGTGTATTTGGACTAATACAACAACAGTCAGGCCTTCGACAATCAGAACAGGGTTGGCTCCAAGAAAGAAAAAAGAAATAAAATTAGTTGACATCAGTATAGTGAGTAACCACTATGAAAATAACTGTTCAAGTTTAATATTATATGCAGTGTTCTAAAAGGCAGCCTAAATGGCGCCTAGGGCACTAGGTGCCCACCCTAGGCCCGCCTAGGTGCCCACCTAGCTCCCCGATGCCCGATTATGCATGTTTTTTTGGTTTTATGGACTTTTTCTGCAATTTTCAATAGGTTTTTTTGGATTTATTTTTTGACCCCCTAGACGGGCTAGGTGCTAGTCGGCGGGTGTCCGCCCGACTAGCGCCTAGCGCTTTTCACAACCTTGATTATATGTGGCATATGAAATTACCAAAAGGGTAAAACTCAACATGAGGTTTAAGATTGCCTAATGATATAGCCTATTTACAAGCAAAGTTCCATACTGTCATTGAGCTTTCTAAGGATGCAGAAGAAATTTGTTAGACTCGAGTAATATTACATTGCACAAGATTCAAGTGCACATGCATATGAAAACCAGGTGTAACAATTTTCAGGACAAATTTCGAAGAACAGCATTCGTAGGTTGGAGACATTTACTTTTAAAATAGGGATATTTTAGCAAATGCCCCCATTCAAAATATAGAAACTAGCATATACCCCCACTTTCTTTTTTAAAACTAACAAATGCCCCCATTCCTTTGTAAATCAGCCAAAACTTTGATTAAATAGTGGGGGTATATCTTAAAATGTTATTTGTTCCATACAAAGGAATAGGGTATTTGGTATTGTTTTAAAAAGTGGGGGTATATGCTACTTTCCATATTTTGAATGAGGGCATTTGCTAAAATATCCCTTAAAAATATGTTGCCTTTTACATATTTAGACCACAGGTAGATAATATGTTGCCTGTTACAAATTTAGACCACGAGTAGATAATGTTGCCTGTTACAAATTTAGACCTAACTTGTAAAAGAACTACACAACACAACTATGATAAGCATTGATGCACAGCAGAAATAAATTAATTTCCATAAACAGCACTCACGATAACAGTTGATAAGAGCCTGGACGAGGACTAAAAGCAATAGCAGTTACAGCTCCAGCATGTCCCCTCAGAACTGAAATCGGGAGCCCATCAGGTAGGCGCCACTGCACGGACAATATAAGGAAATTAGATTCAACACTGTAGCAGAAAGTATAGATCACCTTACAGTACCATTAAAGATTGGATAATGGATATAAAAGAACTTACAATTCTAATGATGAAATCATTTGATGAAGATGCAACCAAAGTATTATTAGAACTGACAGCCAAGTCAGTGATATCGCCCTTCAAACATATCCAAAAGTTAAGCAGATAAAAGGGAAAAGAGAAACAGAAGATGCTTTCAAAAGTGAGGAATGAACAAGTAACAATGTACACTCACTTCATGCCCCCTGCAGCTGGCGAGGCAAAATGCAGTTTCCATTGACCAGATCTTCACGAGGCGATCATCAGAACCAGTGATAACATACCTCCCTGAGCGATCAAATATGGCTACAGAGAGAAGATAGAAAACTCAAATACAGTAGCACAGAATAAAATCATATTATATAATCAAACAATAACAATGCTTTATTCAAATGAAGAGAGAAGAATATCAAGACAACAACATAAAAGAGTGCTATTATTCGTGTAAAGTTTGAACTTTAAACTACCCAACAAAAATAGTGTTGCTAAAAAATGAAAAACAAACAGAACTGAGCTCTTGTTTAACCAAAAGAAAGTGGCCAGACATAAACATAACCAACAGTTATCTCCCCCAATCATATGGCAGAGAATTCCTGAATATTTGTTTGACATCTATGGTAAATACCAACATCTACAGACCATTAATGGAATCTTTTACGAACAATTTATTAGGTTTCCTCTCCTTTCCTGAACACTCCAAAAACTTGAGCCCCTCACTTTGCAAAGAACACATTATTTTTTGAGATTAACGGGGCAGTCACTTAGAGCAACCCCTCACCCCAATCAAACCCAGGTCTTTCCCTTCCCCTACCAAGGGGAAAACCATCACAGAGTTCTCTGCCACTCCGTTCAACTCGACATGTACTAAGTCAACTACTTACGCATCTTATTTTACATCATGTGCATCTGAACTTTGTTATTTCGACCTACGGCTGCATGAACACCAGAAAAGATGTTTCTGACACGACTGGGACCCAAAAAAATGAAGACCACCTACATATATGGACAAGATAAATTTTAGGGCAAATAGGATGTGGAAGCTTTTAATCGTTATGAACAATTAATATTACACTAATTTATCACAATCTAATTATAACATGTGCAAAAACTAACAATAAAATTGCTATAAAGGGGATTATCCAACTGAGCACGAAACGATGTGACTGCACGGGAACCGGATTGATTTGGATAACCGTCCGGCTGGGCAGCCGTCTGACCTGCATTTAGAACGGATATTGCAGAGTAGTCGAGATGGATCAACGGTTCTTGACAACGACATTTGGTATGGGTGGATTGTTGACAATGATCATGATGAAAATGCTAGATATGAAGTCGAACAGGATAGTGTGTGGATTTGCATTATCTCGATGCTCGAGGAGTTTACACTCAAAAACGTCAGGGGCGGCAAAAGTCATAGAGATGATTGCAAACTTTGAAAAACAGTTAGTTAGGAACTCTTCTCCAAAAACTCAAATTAATCTAAACTCAATCTCTCTAAGTTACACCTTGATTTCACAAATGCTTATATAGCACTCGTGACTATATTTCTTGATAATTACAGAGTAGTCAACTTGATAACTAAGATCAAACGACTTATCTAATAAAAGTAACTAACAAGATCCTAACTGAAGTTTGGTTGGACCTAAATCCATAGAGCTCTTCCCGGCTTCGAGAACACCACATGGTGATCATTTAGTAGAAGAAACCGGGGCAACTGCGCTCTGTGTATCTTCCAAGATGGCTAGTGGTGGAGGCGGAACTAGCGAAAATGCTAGGCGAACGATCTTGGAAGCTCGCTCGGCTACCATGGTGGACCCAATGGTCATGGAAGTAGAAATAGTAACATCACTCTGGATGCTATGGTAACGGCATTATTAAGGACAACAAAAAGTTATGCCATCTACGTGTAAGCCCCTAAAACTAATGTTATGTCATGCAGTCAAGTGTTGTGTCATCTTTACTTCACATATGTTTCTTGATAAATTACAAAATAATAAACTTGGTAACAAAAATCCAACGGATCTAACTAATAAAAGCAACCAACAAGATCCTAACTAAAGGTCGGATGGACCTAAACTGATGGTCTTCTGTCAATTTTTATATGAATGGAAAAGGAACTTAAATAGAGTTGACATCAATAAATGTTGTATGCAAATTGCTAAAACCTATACAGCATTTTGAAACCAATTGTATGATCCAGAATCTTTGTTTCTCCTTGTCTAGTATATTTTGGTCTCTTGCTTTAGAACTGCTTGAAACTAGAAGAAATAGCACATCACCTAAATAAGCTGTCGTGTTACTAAGTTTTTATTTCTACAGAAAAGAAATATAAAAAATAAAGGATAAACCAGATACTGAACTTCACTATAATTGAACATATCCACTAAAAGATCGACTAACTAATTAGTGCCTGCTCATTCGTCAACCCACAATATTTTCACCAACATAAATGAAAAGAAAATTGAATAGGCAAAAGCAAATTTTGGCGAATATGAAACCTGAAAAGTATAACCAGAATTTGTTCCATTGAGAAGTGTGTGATAGGAGAACGGTCTACAACAAACATAAATGAAGCAGGTATAAACTAAACTGTCCTTGACAACATAAAAATAAAGCATGGGAATAAATATTACATGAAGCTAACTAAAATCAGTCATCAACATATATTATTTTCTGGCATGCTCAGTAGTCTGCATGCAAGTTGATGAGTAGGGTGGGGACTCTAAGTGAAACTATCAACATATTAGAGACAACCAGTGTTACTGAAACCCCAACGAGGTTTGATATCCTTCTGATCAACAGTGTGACAAAAAACATTTAACTTCTAATGTCAATTTTATAAATTACATGCTCCACATTCTCCCTTCTGGTGTCAGGTACACAAATATATATCTTAAAGTTCCGTATAATCATGAAACTGATACGAGGAGACAATGTCAAACAGTAAAGGTATTGATACAATTTCAAGACCTTAAAGATATGACTTCAAAAAGTACCTTGTTTCAGTTGATGCAATGAATCAACATAACGAACTTCCACATGAACCAAATATAACAAATCTTGTACATGATTTTCTTACTTAAAGGGAAGAACTTTGTTGTGCATAACAATAAAGTAATATTGATCATTATCTACGAATACCGACTAGAAAAGGTTGAAATAACAATAGAAACAGTACAAATATTGTCGACTAAAAAGGCTGGAAGAAGATACCACAATAGACAGCATTCTGGTGTCCTCGCATTTTTTTAATGATCTGCATCTTTTGCACCAGTGTTGATGGCTTAGCAATAACATAACAAGCTGCACGAACAGATGAAGCACGGTGGTGTTTCGTAAAACCACCACCTATTTCCCTCAAACTTAATCCTCTGACCTGATCAGCCTGCATGTGTGCAGCGAGATACCAGCGGATAAATGGGGGATTGGCTCTCTTCTCTTCTTTCCCTAACAGCTGGCAAAAATTATTAGAAAACCTATAGACATATCAGTACACATAAAGAAGGTGGAGCAGAATATGGGACTGAATAGATATATGAAAAATATGTTTGTACGTGAATGACCTGAAAGGACTTGATTCTTTCCCTAAATAATTAAAGATGCAATAGATAAGAGCATCTCCAACCCTATTGTGACTTTGGAAAAAAGTTAATGCCACATAGGAATGACAAAATTTTATCCAAAATTCTTCTCCAATGCAATTGTCAAGTCAATTGTGAAGCTTATGTGGCAAAAATTAAAGAAGACATTGTGAAGTTGATTGTCTTGTTCTAGACAATGCACTTGACAATGTCTTCTCTTCCATGTCATCAATTACGAATAAAAAATATTAGAAAAAAGAAAGAAGATGAGTAGTTGTCTTAAAAGTTGTCTTGGAAGTTGGAAAAAATACTATTTATTGTCTTCTCAATTCTTTTGAGATAAATTTTGCCACATAAACAAGACATTGTCTTGTGGCTCATGCCACATAGGAGCCACCTAAGACTCACACACTTAACAAGACAATAGGGTTGGAGATGCTCTAACAGGTGCTTTATGCCAATGTTCTAAAAAGCGCTAGGCGGACTCGGTGCGGCGGAGGTCCGCCTAGCGCCTAGCCCGCCTAGAATTTTTTTTTTTTTTTTTTTTTGAAATTTTTGAAATTTTGAATTTTGAAATTTGAAATTTCAATGTTCTAAAATCCAAATACTATCTTAAAATACAACTAAGAATAAACAAAATCAAAAAAAATCAAAAAACCCGCCGCCTAGGGCCCGCCTAGGCCCTCCTAGGGGCGCCTAGGGCCCGCCTAGCCGCCTAGCCCACCGCCTAGGGGGTTTTCGGTGCGGTGGGCGGGCGCCTAGCGCCTAGGCCGATTTTTAGAACACTGCTTTATGCATTACAATATTCAGTAAATGAATCACTTACATCCTAGAAGAGAAAAGGAACCAGACCCCAGAATTGTAGGAACATCTGCAGCCTTTGGAGTGAATCCTCCAACCATGCCATGCACTTGAGAACTCAGAAACAATTGTTTAAGAAGCCTTACCAAGTGGTCTTTTTCAATGTGAGGGTACCTACAGCGTAACATTAAGTCAAGTCAAAGTTTGAAACTGAACTAACTTGTGGCTTCAAGCAAAAATTAAATACCACACCCAACAATCCATAAAAAGATATTAAATATTGTATGTTATCCGAATACAGTTCAAGAGAGGAAAAGGAGGACATGCAATCATTATGTTAGACCATGAAATAACTGTAAATCTTCTAACAAAGACTCAATAGTGGACAGAACCACGATCTGCACTTTGTGACTAGTTGTTTATGGATCTCTCTGTATTTAAAAGTTTCCTCTCTGCATCCACCATATGCTCCTTCAGGCACCAAAACTTGCACATAATTTAAGGTACACAATGGGATCACCTATCTTTGTCCAACAGTCGCTCATATGTCCTGACCATCCAATGCACTTTCAAACTCCAGGCTAAGTGGAATGAGGTCTAATCTCCTCTGTAAAAGATTACTGCCAAATTTACAGGTAACCTGTAGAGAAAGTTTCTCTAGTCCTATGCAGACTGTGGTCAAAAGACTTTCCGTTGCTGTTGCAAACACTCAAGACTCTGCTATACCCAAGGGTGGCATCTACTTTGCCTCATCATCCCCTATAGGGGTTAAGAATAAATAACTTTATACACATCAATGACAAGTATGGTCGAGTTGTGCATGACAAATATCTCAGTGTAGATGAAATACATTAAGTGCTGCTAAAATAAATTTAGGTGACCTTTGAGATCATAACATTCCAAAGTTGCTACTTCAGATTGTTGTAAGTTATTTAGTTTCTTTTTTTATGGAGCATGGGACAGTCACTTACTGGTAGTGTATTGAGAAGATTGTTCTAATCTTGTCCGTCTAGGGCACATCTTGTGTGCAATATACATACACATACACACTAGCCATGTCAAACACCTTCTCTCAGGCTTTTCTTTTAGCTAAAGGTACAGAATTCCATACTTCTTGTTAATAAGATAACACTGAAACATGTTACAAGAAAGATACTCGAACAAAAGAAGGTTAAAAAAGCATTGACATTGCCTGAGCCATGGATTAGTTTATATATATCAACAAACAAATTATGGATACATAATATACACAATGTAACAAGCTGTGGCGTTCTCTATCTCACTAACATCAGTAAGCCATATCATTACTCGACATGATGGTGATCGTATTGGACCTCAAGAATTGAATGACAGGCAGCTCTTCGATTCAATTTTGATTCCAGTTTGTTGAACATTGACGACAATTTCAATAAACTTAGCGATTCCAAAACCAGATTTGGCTAGTGATCACTCTTATCTATATTCTTGCTCATTACTACCCATCTAATGCTAGTGATAGTCTATCTTGTCAGAATCTGAAGGTGCACGAGCCGCTCCCCCTTCAAAGGAACCAATGGGTTCTCTTTTTTCTCAAGAAGATGATGAAAGTTCATTTTCTTTCAACATCCATGGTAATGATTCTGTTGAGTTGATAGGACCAGCAAGCCAGAGGCCAAATCCTCCTCTCGGAGAGAAACTTCTTTTTTCCCCTCTTACCTCCAAAATGACAAAGTTGTCAATTTGAAAGGGCCAAAAACTCTTTGATTAATCATTACACTTCTCTGATGAGAACAAAGCCAAATCAGCAGCTAAATCCTCTAGAAAGAGGATCCACCAGTCTGACACTCAAATACAACCAACTCCATCAAAGGGGTGAAGTTCTATATGAAATGCAGCTACTCAAACCCTAGCTGCCTCTAATTCGCTGAAGAGGGTGGTTCCAACTGCTAAAAAAACTCTGCGTTACATCCTTTTTGGAGAGCTCCTGGTCCACTCTCCTGGAATACTCACTAAACCTTCTAATCATCTCATAATTCTCCCTTTGTAGCTCCCAAAGTAAACTCCTAAGGGGATCCAATCATCCGACCCCTCAAAGTGGGGCATTTCACATGTCACCACATATACCACCTTTGTGACTGAAAACCGCTAACACTTAGAAAGCATAAACATAGCAATACAAGTTTCGTTTTTACGAAGGGTTACATTATTCTAGATAGCCAGCTACAATATAAGCTTGGGCACTAACACGTTCCAATACCAAAGAAGTTTAGGACAATATGACACGACAGTCTGTGGAGTTATAGCCTGTTATGTTGTATTCAACACGAATAATTGCTTTTAGTACATACTACATAGTTTACAACGTATTAGTTTTTAGTTATTACTTGGTAATAACAGTTCCTCTTTTAGTTATTTAGTAAATATAAGTTATTGTTTCATATATGTTTCATACAAATGCATTAGATAATATGAGGTGAGTTTACCTTCTTTGATTAACTTATCATCACAATACTGGATATTTTCTTGGTGACACAGAAAAATCTACCAAGTAAAGATAAAAGCAGAAATATGGAATCAAATTAAAAGAAAATAAACAATTTCTGCTTTCTTGTGATATTCTTGACTTTTTAGCATGCTTTGTATTTTTGGATATACATAGATTTTTAATGGAAAGTTGGTTGAAGTTTTGACTATGATGTTGTCTACTACGCTCTCACAGTACACAGTTCCGCTATTGGTGCTCATTGATTTATGGTCATCTGGCTCCCCCTTCCCTCAAACTTCAACCGGCATTTGATATTTCCTACCCACAGTGTTGTCGTACATCTACTCATCAGCCTCCAATATTGGGTCCTCTTTACTTGCCATCACTTTTCACTATAAGCTTGAGCATCATTTAGAACATTCTAAACGATTATCGATGCTGCTGGCTGCATCTGTGTGAGCAAACTATTTCCAACTTCCACACCAACTGAACTTAACAGGTACTTACCTGTTAGGACATACGACATATAAAAGGATTCATTACAGATCAAGTGAAAGTAACAAACTCAATCACACACAGAATTGATTGAATTACTTGAATGATATGTTCCAAATCTTCATCATAATTTAGCATCCATCCTGGTTGATGTGTGTGTAGATCTCAATCAGTTTGGAGCAGACAACCACACAGTTATGGACACCCAACTTCAAGGGTACAGCTACAAGCACATCCCTGTGGCTCCAGCACAGCAACAACAACAAAAACAACAAAGCCTTCATCCCAAAATTTTGGAGTCACCATGTCCTTTCGTCTCTCTTAAGGGCATGTCCATTTTAACACTAACAAAAGCCAATTCCTCCTTTAAAACTTCAATCCATGTTTGTTTAGGTCTACCTCTAGTCCTAGCGGTCATTTAACTAATATGTTAAAGCTCCTCCTTACTAGAGCATATATTGGTATGTGTTGCACATGTTCAAACCACCTAAAAGACAATTTTCTCCCATTTTCTCCTCAACCGGTGTTAGCTCCAACTTGCCCACTCGATTTTATTCTCCAAATTTCAGCTACACTAATTCCTGGACACCATGAACACTCTAATCCATAAAGTAGTTGATCTTATTAAAGTTAAGGTATCCAATTCTACAATCACAAAGTACTCGAGAAGCACTCCTCCGTTACCATCGTGTTTTAATTTTGTGCATGACATCATTTTCTCTCTCTCTCGATCATAATGAATTAATTGATCCTAAATACCCAAAACTATTACTCCTAGGTATCTCATGCTCATTCATATATACACCTCCCACATTTTTCTTCTTTCGGTAAATTACATTTCATATATTGTATTTTCATCCAACCAATTTTAAAACCTTGCATTCCAAAATCTCCACAGTACTATTTTAGCATCTAATCCTTCTTTAATGTCATCAACTAGCGCAATATTGTCAACAAACTTCATCCATCGAGGAACCTAGCAATTACATCTATAACAGCGCAAAAAGGTAAGTAATTAATGATGGTCGTTCAATGAGAGAGAACGGTTAGCGTAGTAATTCCTTGCATAATATAGAATTTTTTCATGGTGGTCATAACTCCCATCATACATATTAATAACTCCCATCATACATATCATTAATAGTCTCAATATAGATACTAGAGACCAGTTTATTCTTCAAGGTCCACCATATTTTCTTCCTAGAAAGTGTATTATAAGCTTTCTCTTAGTCAATAAAAACATACGTGAATGTCATTTTCTCTCTAAGCTTTTCCATTCAGTGTCTCCAGAATTTCAACATAAAATAAGACATTTCAGAACATAAAAATACGAGTTACTTAGTGATATCAACACATTCGTAATGGCAATTCCAATACAACAACAGCAGAGCATCAAGAGGCAAATTGTAAGTACTACCATTAGATAGATAGTGAAGGAGAAGAGTGTCCCATCACTTCATCCTTCAGGATAAAAAAAGAATGAAAAAACGAGTATTTGTATGTTCAACCAATTGATTATGAATGAAAATAATAAGAGCAATACTCTATTTTGCTGCAAAAGCAAAAGAAGTGGTAAATACCTCTCAACCAAACTTGGGTAGCATAATGGTAAGGACTTGCCATCATCATCTTCATCCCCACTACGAGCACCACTCCTTGAGTACCAAGCATGATATCGCCTAGGCACAAGTTGATGCTCTGACAGCTCGTCCCAGAACTGTCCACAAGTCCTTTTGAAAGGCCCAATAGACAGGAACTGCATTATTAAAAAGTAAACCTCTCTGAGGTCAATATCTACATCAGCAACAGGGAAGGCTGCTTTCACGTCTGGCTCCACAGGATCAACCATTTCAGGCACCTTCCTCGAAATTTTTAAAGGGGCCATGCTAACAGAAGTATCTCCAGAAGGTTTTAAGTTCCTAAGAGCCATACTTCAAGTTGTACCTGGCATTTAGCACCAAAATTTAGGAAATTTTTATCTGCAACATGTCCTACAGAATTTCAGAGGATTTGAATCGACATTTGAAAGTACCAGTGATGCAAAATAAATAAAATATAATTAACCATTATAAAAAGTAACCTCTATGAATATATCATTTTTGAACTATAAGTATCAAAGCAGACCCAAAAAGATACAAATGGCCGTCGATTATTTGGCTTAGATTATGGTGTTAAAAGTGCAAATAAATTATAAGCCAATAATGGCTTTGGAGGGAAAGATCTCAGCCAAATTAGTGTCAAAGTAATTGAATGACCATAAAATTTATAGCAACAAAAAAATATCAACAGCAATATATTGCAAATCCTGATATTATCCAAGTCATGCAAGGTACACTTAACAAACTTGGTACATAAACTAAGAAAACTGAACAAGGAAATGTTCATGTGACCAAAAAAGAACAAATAGCACAAGTGATGAAGTAAAAGAAGTACACCTACCACTCATGAACTCTTCAGCATCCTGAGACCACTCATGCATAAAAGATCCTTCCACTGGGGACCTTTATAGTGTTTATGCCTGGAACCTTACCAGCATCCACCTTAAGAAAATACATTAGAAATGATTTTTATATTCGTAGTTAGGGTCAAATGATTGGCTATAAACCTTATGACCTTAAATGTGTCACCATTAAAAAAAGTAATGTCGCTTAGCTAAAAGGGCACTGGCCACGTGATATCATGTTCATTCTTATATTGGAGTGACTGAACCTCAAAAGAATTGATCACTTCATATGAGGCAATAAGTTAAGGCATAGAACATAAAGGACCCTAATCTCAGCCAGTTAGACATTTTCAAAATTAGACCAACCACAACCCAAAGATATCCAAAAGAGGAGTGGTAGTGCTACAAACAACAAGAGTGTCATACTTGAGTACTTAAATCAAGATGAATTCTGAATTAGGGATGAATAAGGCTTTTTGGTAAATGGAAGTTTATCTTCGAGTAGATACCGCTTTAAGCATTTGAAGGATGATTCCAAAATCTAATAGATGCTGTTGCAAGAAAATCATTGGAAGGTTGATGAAAGAATTGGAGTCAACTCTATATAAATTCTTAAAAACCTCATGTTGACCAATGCCTGCACCAAGGTAACTCATTTTTCAACATCATTGCATTATCACAGTGTCAAATCATTAAATATCAAGCTCAATCTAGTCAACAAAGAAATCCCAAAGCAATTTGGCTAGGCTAGTTGCTGAGAGAAGTACAGCAATTGGAGAAAGTGAAGGTGATAGAAGCTGTGTAATCTAGTATCCTCTCTTAGGAAGAGGTCAAGAATTGGACATTGGGAAGATATGAACACTATCTCCTCTCTTGACAGTAAACTTCAGGTCATCCATACTATAACTTGGTAGTTGGCTCCAGTTAAAGTTACAGAAGGAGAAGAGAGATGACGGAGAAAGTCATATTCCATCCTTGTGGAACAGAAATAAGAAAGGAAAGAAAATAAAGTAACTAGAAAATAAACTAGAAACTAAAGTAATTAGCTTCTTATCGTTTTCTACTTCAACATAGTGAGGATGAGAGAAGGCAAAATGATGAAAAGGTCAAATGTAACCAAGACTTGCATAAGGGTCACCAAATGTCACTCAGGTCACACCATATCCTAGTCATGCCCAAGGTATTAAAAATTAGATGCCCAAGGTATACATACATATCCTAGTCACACCATGACCTAGTCATGTTGGTTAGTGCGTGGCATGTTGGACACCGAATGTTGGATGACATATCAGGGATAAATTAAAATATTGGACATCCATATAGGACTCTTAAATATATTTTATATATAAGTATGGGTAAAAAATCTATATGCATTTTCTCAAATGTCCTAGGTATGTGTGTATTATTTACTCAGAAAATTTTATAGTACGAATGCATTGAATTATTAGAATTAAAAAAAACTATTGTCATTGTTGCCTCTCTCCTTTCTCCATTTGTTGTTGTTGCCTCTCTCTCTCCTCTTTCAATATGTTGTTTTTCCTAGAATACACGCCGACCAAGCTCCAGTTCGGCAACTCCAAGCTCCACGCCAAGTAGGTATACCATATTAGAATTACTTACTCTTAAATTATTCGACATTTTTATTAGAAATTAGATTTAGACATGACATGTACACATTTATTGGTATCTGACATTTTAAAATGTTCATGACATCCAATATTAAAAATTCAAATCTGAAATGAACCCGACGTACGACATCAACAACCTTGGTCATTAATGATGAGAGAAGACGAGACCCAGAGAGGACCAAATAGAATATAATGGTGTATGCCGTAGAAGATCACACAAGAGATGATAGGCACATCGATGACAAATGCAATAAATGGGGCTACTTTTTGGAGAGGATGACAGAGGAAAATATGGTTTAGGAGAATTGTGGAATACGGCTTCTGATCTTTTGATTTGGAAATTTAAGGGATTTATAATAGGTTAACAATATGAGGTATCTCGTGTTGACCTGTAATGGCTAATATTTATTATATCATATATCAATTGGCATTGGGCCCAATTATGATAAGTCAAGCGATATAGTTCCAAAATGACAAATGATAAATATATGTTGCGATGTTGCCTTCCCAAAAAGAACGAATTAACGACTTGATGATCAAACCTCACGATATCTTACAACCAAGCAAGCACGAACGCTTCAAAAATCTGGGTCGTGTTGTGTCGGACACGTGTGAGACATGTATTGGAAAAGCTAAGGACACTCCAAAATACACTACAACACACCAAAACATGTGTCATGTCCGTGTCGTTGTGTTATGTCATATTTGTGTCCATGCAACATAGCTTATAAACCTTCCAATCAAGTTTGAGCCTGAGTTTCTTAATAGCTCTTCCTCTAATTTTCTTAGCTCCCAAACTAAAAATGATCTTCTTTATTTTTGTTTATTTTTCCTTCCCTTCTTTCCTTCTATTCCATCTTTTTAGTTTTCGCTACATCAAACACTTTTGTCCTAGTTTCGAAACAAGGTTTACTAAAATGAAGTTAGGTTTATTTTGGAGTTATGCTCGAAGAAATGAAAGTCTATTTTGAAAATTGGTGTTACATTTAAGTTATTAGACGTTTGGGAGTTTGGAAATAAAATTGGGAAAGAAGGAAATGTAATTTCAAAAAATCCAATCAGATTGGAGTTTCTCCAACTCAAGTTTGGAGAGTATTTTAGAGTTAGAATAGTATCATCTAACTTCAAAAACCCACCTAAACGCAACAAAGCTAAGTTATTTGGAGTTTGGTGGGCTAGCTCCACGAAAACCCAGTTTACTTTTCCAAACTCCATTCACTAAAATGAAGCCTTAAAGGTCATGTTTTCTAGACCTCACACAACAGTTAAGGGAACTGCAAAAGCTTCATGCCAGGAGCCATAGTTGAAAAAAAGTAGAAAATCCGTTAACATAGTCCCCCTCTTACTCTCAGTCATTCACATGTGCACCTGAAATAGACAGACAAATACATATGAGAACATATGAAGGATCCCTAAAACTTGGTACCAATCTAGTCTTCTAATTATTTAGCTCTACGCTAAGGACTCAAAACCCAATATGTTTTAAGGTCGGCATGTGACATGCCAAATGAGCAATTTTTTGACTGCCATTTCCAAAGTTGGCGAGCTAAGGAGGCTGCTACGATAAACAGCTGGTGGCTGATATGAACTTCACCCACCTCTATGGAATGCTAGCGAACGACTTACAAACAGACTTCTTGATGCTGAGCATAAGAGTTTTGTAGGATGAAAAATTTCTTTCCATTGCAAGACCTTTGGCTCCCAACTATTTTCTCCGATTACACTCAAGGGAGCAAGACACCAAATATTTGTCGCTTGGTGCCGCAAAAGCATTGGACACAACATGGACACTCCAAAATACACTAGGACACGCCAACATAGTTGTTGTTTCGGCAGCGTGTAGTATGTGTGTCTATGAAAACTCGATTACAATCGTAATCACACTTCAAAATAATAAATTTTGAAGTCATCCGGGAACGAGTAAACAGGAATCCCTAAAACCTAACAGCAAAATCACTGTTTCATTCCAGCAGAAATAAAACCCTAATTCATCCACACTATCATTCCACTGCATCAAAACTCCCACAGATCTACTTCCTGTCGTCATCAACCACAAAACCGTCTATTTCTAGCCCTAATTTCATCATATCCACTCCCAAAAAAAATCCCAAAAATAGAATCTATCGAAACCAATAGAAAACTTACATAGCAACAAGCCGCATTCCTCGATTCCCCCGAAGCAAACCCTATCCGAACAATCCCGAGAGATCCAAACCCTAATTTCCACAAAATCGGTCCTTATCCCCCAAATCGACGGCCGGCGAGGAAGAGAACCGTCCGAATCGATCCGCGCCGGTGGATCGGACGGCCGAGGATGGTGAAAAAATCGGTGTTTTGAACCGCGGGGGGGCGCCGAGGAATTGAGGATTATCGGGAAGTTCCTTCTTCTCTATGTTCTTTTTATGTGTTCTTTTATACTTTATTTGGACCATAGAGCCCATAGTCCAAAAATCATTAAACTGCGTTGGCATAGGCTCTGTTTTCCTATTTTGACCCCTCGTATTTATTTACCATTATTGCTGGTTTTTGCTAATTAATTATTTACAAAGTGACATTTATGTGCAAATGTTGTAAAACAAAAGGAAGATTTTAATTGTGAGATAAAAAAAAATGCATGTAGTAAGTGATGTCATCAATCAGACTTTTCTTTGGGTGCACTTTTAGGTAAAAGGAAAGATAGTAATAGGGCTGTCTATCTAGGTTTAAATCATAACAAGCTATGGAATTTTTTTCAACAATCTTTTATTTTTTCTGATATACTTTTTGGAATTTTTTTGACTTTCATCCCACTTAGTAATAATTTGTACTTACATTCCATTTTTAATTTTTTTTCTAGACTTACATTCCACTTTTCATCACTAAAAGTATTTTTCGTGACAAAACAAATATTTTTCGTGACAAAATGAATATTTTCCGTGACAAAAAGTGGGATGTAAGTCCAATAAAATTAAAAAGTGGGATGTAAGTACAAATTCATATTAACAAATGGGATAAAAGTCAAAAATTACCATACTTTTTTTATCTCGTAAATGTCCAAATAACTAGCCTATTAAAATATTTGGCTTACGTATAAATTTTAAAACACTAACTGTGGTATATAAATAATAAATATGGATTAAGCAATTTCTAGAATGGTGTATTAGAATTAATGTAGATCGACGTCGATATGCTCCGATATTTTTGACACATTGAATTGTATTTCCTTCGGCAAAAATTAATAATTTTTCTTAAAAAATTAACATAAATTAGTCAAACAATAAAACACTATAATAAGTATGACAATCAAGGATCAATGATTAATAATACAATTTAGCTCCTACAACCGAGGCGACAAATGTATTTTCAAAATACTATCGAAATGCTAAAAAAATTGTTGAGCCTATTACTATTTAAGGATAAAATAAGGGAGGATGTATACAATAATTATAGATAAAAAGTGAATAAAATACTTATGATCTAAATTAAACAAGCTAGACTTCACTTACACTTGCACTCCATTACATATGGGATCCACATGAATGTTTTCTCCAAAGTTGTTGTAACGAGTGTCACGTCCCGATTCGTAGAATCATTTATTCACATATTTTCTCTTGGAATCGATCGTCCTCGCTTGGGCGTGATGTCGTACAAGTCTGGTATTGCACTTGTACAAGGCAAAGATGGTACATAATTGATTATCTTCAAATAGGAACACATCGCAGCGGCAGATAAATTGAAGTTAATGAGGACAATTTCTCATTGAATAGAAATACATCACTTCTTTATAGCAGCGGAGATAAAAGGATAACTTGAAGTCACACAGAGATGTATAGAACTTTATTCTCTTTATTGATAATTGAAGAAGAGTACAAGACTTGTATTGAAGTACAATGCTTACAACCAATCTCACTTTACATTGAAAGCCAACTGAATAATGCTATACAGCTTACATTTGATACTTGGATACATTGGATTACACTCGATATACCGACTTGGCTTACAACTCACTGGTACAACTGATTACAATGTTCCATACATTATATCATTTATAAACAGAAGGCATCATCTTATACAAGGAGAGCTTCTGCATGTCCAACAAATCTTCGATGCCGCAGGACCGATCAAGCCAATCTTCGTGTGCAGAACATCCCAAGCACGAGCACCTGCCCACAAAATGTGGGTCAGCACATCATCTATGTACTGGCGAGCAGAATCCAACCCACTCGCCTAATCCAACACTAACTAGTCAATTTTAGCAAGCATTTAATAGAATGATCTTTCTACTTGGGGCCTAGCATCAGTTTACAGTTCATGGACAATAATCATAATGAAACATGTACACTTGTTATCTCCTTTCTTATGTAGAGGCAACAATGAAACATACTCAGTGTTATCAAGTTCTGGCAGTGTACATTTAGAGGCATCTTTTAACTGTCGTTGAGTTAACATTAGCCAAACATGTTATAGGTATTCTTTTAGCAAGGCAACACTCTAGCATATTACATTTAACATGATGAGCATGTCATAGAGTTCTCTTTTAAAGGCAACAACATAACATCGTCTTGTTTAGCATGATTAAACAGACAATTCAACCATCATACATTGCATATATCACATTTAAGTGATTTCTTATCGATATCCGATTCCGCGTACCTGCATAAGAATACAGGATAATATGATATACTTACTGTGTCTGCACAAAACATTCATTAGCATGCATCCTGACTACATGACCACTGGTGCTGTGCACCATTTAAGGACTTTGCCATATAGGACTTTCATAGGGTATGGGATGTGCCCTTCACCAGGTTGCGAGCCCGAATGAAGGTCCCAATACCGCGTGCCACCAAAGCATGCCGATTTCCTCCTAGGCCGACTCGATCCCACCGTCGCGGATAAAATATTAAGATAAGTAAAGGCAACAGTTCATTATCTCATCTTTCCAACATTACTACCTGTTCACTTGGTGATCTCAATGATCCCAAGCCTATCATTTCTCATTGCATCAATCATTGTAACATTTCTCATATCATTCCTTTCTAAGAGGAATAACAATATTTCATTCATCTCGATATGACCTGTATTTCATTCATTTCATCGGGACAGTATTATTTTCTTTCTTGCTTATAGGAAACAAGCAACAGCAACAGTTACGCATAAGGTACATGATTATAGTATTTCATTCAGTTCTTTATGTTAATGGCACAACCAGTTTATTTCTTATTCATTTCAACGATTTCCAGCATAAGCAACTCTATCGATTTAGCAACTAAAGCATCGCTTCACAATTATTCAACTTTCAAGGTAAGAGACATTAGGAACATATTCATAGCATCACGTTATTCCATTTATTAAGCATGCAGGAATAAGGAGGAAGGATGACAGTTCCACTTGCCTTGCATACGGTCTTCCTGTTCCGATCCCACTTATCTTCCAATGGGCATAGCTCTACCGAGGAGCCACGTTCCAACACTCAATCCGTCTAGCCAGCTAAGAGAGACTGCATCAGTCTCAGCTCCCTTGATCTCCAACACAAGTCACGGTCCAACATTCTGATTTCATCCAACAAGCCAACCAAATACCTCGCGTGGAGCGGGGCATTACAACGAGCACAAGGTTGGAAGTTTTGTCCTATTTTGTACATTGGCAAACAATTCACAATTTTTGTTCGACTTCACGAATTATTTTGGGGCCCATACACCAAAATTAGCATCTTCATGACTACTTTGGGGGCCATACCTTTTTCTTTCTTTTTTTTTGTATTCCTGTAAGGCCAACATGGTTTTGTATTCATGTTGCTCTTCAAAAAACTAGCCTCACTAATATCCCATGAATAAACTAGCTTATCAAAACTAAATAGAAGTGAATATTAGAAACTCGACTCAACTCGATTCCTTAACAAAGTCAAATGACTATGGCCCATGGAACACATGTCTCGTGCACACCTCGGGTTTGACTCAAACTCAAGCTCGAATGTTGCTCGCTTGCAATTCGACTCGACTCGAAGTGAGAGCCTTTGACGACGAGGACAAGTTCTTCTCGAATGCTTCAGAACTTGGTTTTGGAAGTATCTCTTCTTTGTTGACATTGTGACCAGAAAATCAACTTGAAAGAAGCTTTGAGTGTCCTTTGTTGCACAAACGTAGTAGACCTGTAAGCCCCTGATTTTCAAAAAAATTTTAAACTAGTGTTAATTAATTATTAAATGTCATTATTGGTTTTAAAATAATTTAATATAATTTTAGGAATTTTCTAGAATTTTTAAATGAATTTTAAATGAGTTTTAAATACAAAATATTATTTTGTAATTTCTGAATTGTTTTAATAGTGTTTTGCAATTATTAGAATTATTAGTATATCAGTTTGTAAATAGGAAATTGTTTTTAATTAGGAAATGCAATTATTATTTTGCATTTTCTTTATGTTAATTTATTTGTGTAAATTCCTAATTTTTAAGGACCCTACTGCAAATCTACCAAACCCCCCCCCACCAACTCTCTCTCTCCTCCAGCTCACTCACCCACCCCCGTTGACTCGCTCGGCTGCCCGACCGACTCGCCGCCCTGCCCCCCCGAATCCGGCTGACCCCACCGACCTCAAACTCCCTATAAAACTCCCTCTTCCCCCTCCGACCTAAACCCTAACCCTAAAACCCCACCACGACCGCCACGCCACCGTCTTCCCCAAAAACCTCCAGCCCTAACCCTAACTCCGGCGAGCTTCCCCGTCCAGCCTCCACGGTCGACTTCGACAGCCGCGACCACCACCATTCGACGCGCCCGGCCAAGGCGAACGCGTCGCCACCCGAGCGCCGCCGTCCCGAACGTCCCTCCGCCGCCAGCACCCCCGAATCCCCCATCAACCGCGGACACGTAAGTGGCAAGTGTCGTGCGTGTCGTACTGTCTCGTGTTGGGCGTATGATGTTCGCCGTGTCCTGACGAACACAAGTGTAGAACTGGACACGTAAAACTTGTGTCGTGCTGTCAAAATCGACTCGGACACGTAAATTCCTGTGTCCCTAACTGTCAGGACACAGGACAGATTTTATATTTTTTTTATTTTTTATTATTAACCTAACCTAAAACGAAATAAAATAAACCCAAACCTATTCCTAACAATCGGGCCAACTGGCCCACTGGCTAGCGCGCAGTAACTAAAACCCTCCCCCCCGCTCGGTTAGCCCGAGTTCGAGCCCCCCCCGCTGCTGTTTCTTTTCTTTTTCTTTTCTTTTCTTTTTTTCTTTTTTCTTTTTGTTTTATATAAATTATATAATATATATATATATGTATACATATATTTGTATATATGTATATATGTATTATTATACATACATATTAGGTATATAGTTGCTGTTTTTATATATATATATATATATGATATACTTCATTATTTTTGTATGTATATATATATATGTGTATTATGTATACATATATTTATGTATATATATTTCCTTATGTATATATATTATATATATACTATTATATATATATATATATATATGTATACATTAATTTTGTATATATATATATATGTTATATAGATAAGTATCCTTATATGTATGTATATATACATATTTGTATATATATAATATAGTTGAGCATTTTCCTATATATAAATATCCCTATATTTATATATATATATATATATATATATATATATATATATGTATTATATATATATATATATATATATATATATATATATATATATATTATTTCCTATATTTTACTTAGCTTAGTGTAAATTATTTATCTAAAATAATGTTCATACTTTTATAGTTACTATGTAAAACTTTACCTTATTAAAATTAATATTTTTTTGCATTTCTACTACTTAGTATTTTCTGTATATTTAAATTACTGCAACCATTTGGTGTCCAAGCCTAGCATGGGTATTTGGGCCCAAATGTGTTTTCACACATTCAAGACCTGTACAAGTCATATTGGACTTGATTCATGGCCTTGGGTCCTGTATTTGAACTTTGGTTCAAATTATATACATGGACAAAATACGCAGATAATTAATTATTGTGTGCAATGCTGTTTTTGATTTTCTAAAAATACTCAAAGTATTGCTAAAATTATGGAAAAATGGTATTTAGATACTATGTTAAGTTAGCTAATTAAGTATAATTTTTGTAGTATTTAATTTGCTGTTTTGCCCCTAGTTTGGCATATGAAACCAAAACTCACTTTTTGTATACTTAGGAAAACTGATTTTTATAAAATATCTGTACTGGTTAATAAATTCCAGAAAAATTATAATAAACTTCTATAGTTAGCAAGGATCGTTTTGGTACTTTGTTTTATGCAAATTAGGCTTTTTCTATCTCTAAAATTGTTAGAACATAATAATCTTTTGATTTATTTATTAATTAATTATGACTTGTAGCTTTTTGTGTTATTTGGAGTTTTAGTCGTGTTGAACCCCATCCCTCACTAGTGTAAAGACCCTAGAAAGTTAGTTAACATAGTGTGTCACCCCATATTGGTCTCCTATGCCAAGTCATCATTTTGGCTAGGTGCCCAGTCACAAGTCGTGTTTCACCAATTAGTGTCCTAGTGTTTTAGCTTAGTGTAAAACTAAGTTGTTGTATTTACTTCTACAGTGACGAGTTACCGGGCATCCATAGCACATTTGTCGTAGCTTGTTTTACTTTGCTATAGGCAAGTACTTTCTACGAACTTTACATATTGTCACATAAATGAACTGCAAACCCCACCATGTTAAATGCTGATCCTTAGGGTAGCAAGTTAGATCTCTACATGTTGTAATTTCAGTTACTACCATGCTTAGAACAGTCTTGATGTATCTCTCACATGATTAGAATATGGGTTATGGGGAAACTGATAGTAGAGTACGTGATCATACCCTCCTTCAGTACCGAGCAAAGTTACATTTTATATGATACTGCGCCGTAGGCCTTACTCTCCAAGCTGTATTTGTACGTATGTACATATATCGCCTTTACACTTGTACGGAAGTACATTTTATTTACATGTGCCTCAATACATTGTACACCTATTGACCGATCACGTACCTGCTACAGTTTTAAACATTACATATACATCTGTCTCTATGACATATGTGTCCTTGCCATGATAGACTGTGTGATGCCATGCTTTCCAGTTATTCCTCTCATGTTCATTTCCATGTTTTATATGCTAGTTTGCTAGATTTAGTACTTGCTCCCGTCCTGACAGGATAACGTTGTAGGTATACTTACTGAGGAGGAGTTGCTCTGTGATTCGTATTATGGAGTCACTGCCGAGGACCCGGTTTTGCCATACGAGGATGTTCCTGCGGGGAGACTCGTCTAGTTTCCTTAGCTGCTTGGGATACTTAGTGTAGTCATGTATTAGACTATATCATTTTGTAACTGGACATGTATCCAGTTTTACATTTCAGTTTACTTGTACTTGGACGTTCACTATATACGATGACTTTTGTGTTTGGAGCATTTATGATTCTTCTTCACTTATAGAACTGTTAGCACATTTAGTCTTATCTTGTTATCTCTAGAACAGCTTACTACGCTTTATCTTAAGCGTAGGCTGGACATGGCTCGGCCCGGCCCAACAATTTGGGTAGCGGGTCGTGACATATTTTTTTGGCGGCCCATGCAGGTCCTGACTAAACTGTTTGGTTACGTTATTGTACCAAACATGCCTGCAATTAGGAACTTAAGGTAATTAGACAACATTAGGAAAGACGCTTAGAACACTTAGAGAAATGCTAGGATTGCAACATAGGAAATATGTCGCATGTTTGCTATTATAATTAGATTTTCTTGCATATGATTGCTTACTTTAAATAAGTCCTTATAAGTCTTTTTATGTGTAATTTAGATGGTGCTTACTCGCTCGTCCCAGTATGTTACCCCCGAGAATGGGGCCCTCCATATCCAGTCAGCTGACCAGTTGACTGATACACCTCCACCTACCACATTCCCCCACTCCACAGATCCACAGACCCAGATACCACCTTCCACATCCCAGTCCCGGCAGGACCCGATACTTCCACCACCCCCTATCACTATACCCACCCAGGCTTCCGTCACTCTCGACGGGACCCAGCTGCTCACACTGATCCAGGGTTCCTAACAACCCATCAGGAGCAGACTACCCTACTCCGCCAGAGCATGGAGCGTTCTGAGGGACGTCCCGTGGTCCCACCACCTGTAGAGCCACGGCAGAAAGCGGGGACGATCAAGGACTTCATGGGTCTGAATTCCAAGGAGTTCTCAGGGACTGAGGGCATAGTAGTAGCTGATGACTGGCTAGATTCTGTAGAGAGGAAGCTTCTGGGAGTTAGGATGCCGGATGACCTTCAGGTCGAGGTAGCAGGATTTCTGCTGATAGACTTAGCCGGAGTCTGGTTCAGGAATGAGCCGTTGTTCGCGAGAGGTAGAGCCACCTGGGACCAGTTCAAGACCCAGTTCAAGAAGAAATTCTTCTCGACCACTGCTAGAGTAGCCATGGGGCTACGATTCCAGAACATCCAGCAGGGGAACCGTTCTGTTGATGACTATGCAGGAGAGTTTAGTCGCCTGAGCCGTTTCGCTCCTAGTCTGGTTGCTGATCCAGAGGAGATGACCCGTAGGTTTTGCCATGGTCTAGTTCCAGACATTGGCATCCTTATAGTGGCGAACGGTACGACTGACTACTACCAGAGCCTAGAGTTAGCCCGGAGCATTGAGGAGCGTCTTCTGTCTAGCAAGAGGCCGGCTTCTGTACACCATGAGGGACCGTCCAAGCGTCAGGCTTTCCGGCAGAAAGCGCCGACGCCACCCCCACAGACTTATCGTCCCCCTACACCACATCATCAGACCCCGCCAGTTAGAGCCCCGGGACCCCGATATCAGCAGCAGCAGCAGAAGGGAGCTATATGTTCTTTCTGCGGAAGACCAGGGCATGAATTCGTCGTCTGCAGGAAGAGGTTAGGACAGTGTTTAGCTTGTGGGTCTGCCATCCATCAGATTCGGGACTGCCCAGTAGCCAAGGGACCCCAGGGGAAGACTTATAGCCTAGTCCTTGAGCCGAAGCCGGAACAGGTTTCGGGAGGTTAGTTTTGATCGTAGCCTTAGTCATTTTGTTGTGTTGCTTGCTATGCTAGAATATTGTAGGGTCTTCAATCCTTGTGAATTTCGAGGACGAAATTTTTCAAGAAGGAAAGACTTGTAAGCCCCTAATTTTCAAAAAAAATTTAAACTAGTGTTAATTAATTATTAAATATCATTATTGGTTTTAAAATAATTTAATATGATTTTAGGAATTTTCTAGAATTTTTAAATGAATTTTAAATGAGTTTTAAATACAAAAATATCATTTTGTAATTTTCTGAATTGTTTTAATAGTGTTTTGCAATTATTAGAATTATTAGTATATCAGTTTGTAAATAGGAAATTGTTTTTAATTAGGAAATGCAATTATTATTTTGTATTTTCTTTATGTTAATTCATTTGTGTAAATTCCTAATTTCTAAGGACCATACTGCAAATCTACCAAACCCCCCCGACCAACTCTCTCTCTCCTCCAGCTCACTCACCCACCCCCGTTGACTCGCTCGGCTGCCCGACCGACTCGCCGCCCTGCCCCCGCCGAATCCGGCTGACCCCATCGACCTCAAACCCCCTATAAAACTCCCTCTTCCCCCTCCGACCTAAACCCTAACCCTAAAACCCCACCACGACCGCCCACGCCACCGTCTTCCCCAAAAACCTCCAGCCCTAACCCTAACTCCGGCGAGCTTTCCCGTCCAGCCTCCACGGTCGACTTCGACAGCCGCGACCACCACCATTCGACGCGCCGGGCCAAGGCGAACGCGTCGCCACCCGAGCGCCGCCGTCCCGAACGTCCCTCCGCCCGCCAGCACCCTCGAATCCCCCATCAACCGCCGGACACGTAAGTGGCAAGTGTCGTGCGTGTCGTACGTGTCTCGTGTTGGGCGTATTATGTTCGCCGTGTCCTGACGAACACAAGTGTAGAACTGGACACGTAAAACTTGTGTCGTGCGTGTCAAAATCGACTCGGACACGTAAATTCCTGTGTCCCTAACTGTCAGGACACAGGACAGATTTTATATATTTTTTTTATTTTTATTATTAACCTAACCTAAAACGAAATAAAATAAACCCAAACCTATTCCTAACAATCGGGCCAACTGGCCCACTGGCCAGCGCGCAGTAACTAAAACCCTCCCCCCCCACCCGCTCGGTTAGCCCGAGTTCGAGCCCCCCCCTGCTGCTGTTCTTTTCTTTTTCTTTTCCTTTTCTTTTTTTTTTTCTTTTTTCTTTTTGTTTTTATATATAATTATATATATATATATGTATACATATATTTGTATATATGTATATATGTATTATTATACATACTATATTTAGGTATATATAGTTGTTGTTTTTTATATATATATATATATGAATATACTTCATTATTTTATGTATGTATATATATATATGTGTATTATGTATACATATATATTTATGTATATATATTTCCTTATGTATATATATTATTATATATACTATTATATATATATATATATATATATATATATATGTATACATTAATTTTGTATATATATATATATATATATATATATATATATATATATATATATATATATATATATATATATATATATATATATATATATATGTGTTATATAGATAAGTATTTTCTTATATGTATGTATATATACATATATTTGTATATATATATATAATATATAGTTGAGCATTTTCCTATATATATAAATATCCCTATATTTATATATATATATTATTTCCTATATGTATTTTACTTAGCTTAGTGTAAATTATTTATCTAAAATAATGTTCATACTTTTATAGTTACTATGTAAAACTTTACCTTATTAAAATATTAATATTTATTTTGCATTTCTACCACTTAGTATTTTCTGTATATTTAAATTACTGCAACCATTTGGTGTCCAAGCCTAGCATGGGTATTTGGGCCCAAATGTGTTTTCACACATTCAAGACCTGTATAAGTCATATTGGACTTGATTCATGGCCTTGGGTCCTGTATTTGAACTTTGGTTCAAATTATATACATGGACAAAATACGCAGATAATTAATTATTGTGTGCAATGCTGTTTTTGATTTTCTAAAAATACTCAAAGTATTGCTAAAATTATGGAAAAATGGTATTTAGATACTATGTTAAGTTAGCTAATTTAGTATAATTTTTGTAGTATTTAATTTGTTGTTTTGCCCCTAGTTTGGCATATGAAACCAAAACTCACTTTTTGTATACTTAGGAAAACTGATTTTTATAAAATATCTGTACTGGTTAATAAATTCCAGAAAAATTATAATAAACTTCTATAGTTAGCAAGGATCGTTTTGGTACTTTGTTTTATGCAAAACTAGGCTTTTTGTCTATCTCTAAAATTGTTAGAACATAATGATCTTTTGATTTATTTATTAATTAATTATGACTTGTAGCTTTTTGTGTTATTTGGAGTTTTAGTCGTGTTGAACCCCATCCCTCACTAGTGTAAAGACCCTAGAAAGTTAGTTAACATAGTGTGTCACCCCACATTGGTCTCCTATGCCAAGTCATCATTTTGGCTAGGTGCCCAGTCACAAGTCGTGTTTCACCAATTAGTGTCCTAGTGTTTTAGCTTAGTGTAAAACTAAGTTGTTGTATTTACCTCTACAGTGACGAGTTACCGGGCATCCATAGCACATTTATCGCAGCTTGTTTTACTTTGCTAGAGGCAAGTACTTTCTACGAACTTTACATATTGTCACATAAATGAACTGCAAACCCCACCATGTTAAATGCTGATCCTTGGGGTAGCAAGTTAGATCTCTACATATTGTACTTTCAGTTACTACCATGCTTAGAACAGTCTTGATGTATCTCTCACATGATTAGAATATGGGTTATGAGGAAACTGATAGTAGAGTACGTGATCATACCCCCCTTCAGTACCGAGCAAAGTTACATTTTATATGATACTGCACCGTAGGCCTTACTCTCCAAGCTGTATTTGTACGTATGTACATATATCGCCTTTACACTTGTACGGAAGTACATTTTATTTACATGTGCCTCAGTATATTGTACACCTATTGACCGATCACGTACCTGCTACAGTTTTAAACATTACATATACATCTGTCTCTATGACATATGTGTCCTTGCCATGATAGACTGTGTGATGCCATGCTTTCCAGTTATTCCTCTCATGTTCATTTCCATGTTTCATATGCTAGTTTGCTAGATTTAGTACTTGCTCCCGTCCTGACAGGATAACGTTGTAGGTATACTTACTGAGGAGGAGTTGCTCTGTGATTCGTATTATGGAGTCACTGTCGAGGACCCGGTTTTGCCATACGAGGATGTTCCTGCGGGGAGACTCGTCTAGTTTCCTTAGCTGCTTGGAATACTTAGTGTAGTCATGTATTAGACTATATCATTTTGTAACTGGACATGTATCCAGTTTTATATTTCAGTTTACTTGTACTTGGACGTTCACTATATACGATGACTTTTGTGTTTGGAGCATTTATGATTCTTCTTCACTTATAGAACTGTTAGCACATTTAGTCTTATCTTGTTATCTCTAGAACAGCTTACTGCGCTTTATCTTAAGCGTAGGCTGGACATGGCTCGGCCCGGCCCAACAATTTGGGTAGCGGGTCGTGACAAGACCCAAGAAATAAAACTTTGAGGAAAAGTTCGAAGACGACAATGAACAAATGTTCGTAGCCTTAGTAATGATGGAATTCTTCAAGGGAGAAGAAGACCTTATGGATTGCATTTGATCTCAAAGTGAAATTCTCTCAGAAGATGAGAAAACCCTCAATCAGCTCTTCACTGGGCTATTTATAGGCTAAAATTCTAAAATGGACAGAATCTTTAATCATGGCAAAATTTGCTGAATTCTGCGGCAATGACTAAATTCTGCGAGAAAAAACCCCGTAAAAATGTAGAATTCTGTGACAAAGCCTTCGCAAAAATGATTTATACACGAAAACAACTAATGCAGTCTCGATAGCGCACCATGTTAATGTCTGTACAATGTCTCATTATTGCAACGTCTCACATGGATGATTGTTTCTTGAATAGCGTGATATTATAAAAACAACTTCTTTTTGAAGCTCGGGATGCTTTGCAGTCGTCTAGCGGCTTTGTCAGTCATCAAAAGGAGTATCATTTCATAGCTCAATGCGCCGACACTTTGGCAGAGACGTTAACGCAATTAATGATGATTGCAAGTGTGACAAAGCCATCAATATATTTGTAAGCCCTCTGGATTTTAGGGATTATTTTAAATTTTATTAAAGTAATTAATTTCAATAGATATCTTAATAAATGATTATTTTATTATTAAATATACCTCTTCGTGACTTTGATTTTTGGAGCGCAAGAAATGTTAGTATCTCGAAACGTCCTTCATGGGTTTTGATCTAGACAAGTTTATCATCATGTTGATATATCATGTCCCACTCAAACTTGTTCCTTTGTGCTCTATTTGTATCGCAGAACTTTCGGATCAATTTAGGCCATTGAATTATTTTATTAATTTCCACTTTTATTTTTGATCATCATGTGTACCTTATCGTGACTTTTAATTTAGGAGCACAAGACTAGTTATTTTCTCCAAACCAATTTGTCATGCATGATCTACTCGAGATGCTCTACACCTATGACCTTCGTGTCCCACTCAGACACACTCTCTTGTGCTTCATTTTTATCGCACAACTTTTCGGACAATTGACACAATCCCGATTTACCCCACTGAGTCACATTTAATTCTAACTTGTATTAGAGACACCATTTTGACCCAAACTGGTCGACCCAAGTTATGGACACGGACCATTTTGAGCCTACTGCACACGTGCCACTTGTGTCCCATCCAGTTGAGTCCCCGTGTACTATTTATTTATCAATGATTATAATCGACTAATTTAATGTTATTTTAATTACCGGGACCCAATTAGATCCAATTACGACCCGACCCGACTCAAGTAGACCCAACACCAAACACCATGACAACATCCATCATCCATACCCAAAACACACATAACATCCTCTACTCCTACAAAACACCAAACACAAAAACCCTCACCATCACTTCTCTCTCCTCCTTGGAAAACACACCCACACCCATACACCCTCTCTCCTCACTCCCACACCAGCCAATATTTCCCCCCCTCTCTTTTCATACGTTCCTCTCTCCTCTCTCTACACATCACTATCACCTATATTTAAAACTCCCATCATCATCACTCTCTCTTCCCAAATTAAGACACACCATCACCACTACCATACTCTCCCTCACTCCAACCCCCCATACCCGACAAGCACAGCCACTTCCCCCCTCTCTCTACAGCTACTCCTTCTCCTTCCCTTCATCATCACCACCATTATCATCTCTCTCATTTCTTCCTCCTTCTCCACATAGCAGCCGACCCCATCACCATCATCATCTTTTCATCATCTTTCTCACCATCTCCTCTCCACCATTACAGCCTTCATCCTCCTCCTCCACATCACAGCCACCACCACCACTTCTTCATCATCACCACTCTTCTTTTCCCCTCCTCCAGCTGCCATTGCAGCTGCTACCGCTACTATTGGTGCTGCCGCGTGGCCGCCGTGCGCCCCACGGCCGGCCGCCGCCGCCCCTTGCTCCGGCAACCCAGGGCGGCGCCCCCTCCTTGTAGTGACCCGCTCCGCCCTAGCGGAACGCCGATTCCAAACGGCAAGTGCAACGACTCAAACGAGCCGTCGACCCGAAGAGTTGCTTCGACCCGATGAAGTATCGATGCGAATCGATGCAAGACTTACAATGGCCCGTCAAAGATGAATCCAGACTTAGACTATCAAAGGCGCGCTCGGAGTATCGCTCGGCCGATGCGAACATCGCTAAGGTGGGTGGCTCCGATGAACCCGTCTGTGCTTAGCCTAGACACATAACAATGCGGACACTATCACGAGAATCGCTAGGCGATAATACTATACATGCTAATAAATGACCCAACGCACCTAGCTAAGGGATTAATCCCATCTTGTATGCTTGCATAGAATATGGAAAGGGACATAGAAAATACGATAACTCTCGCACCGCGCTCCACGCTCGTGCTAAGGCACAAGCTTGCATTCAACAATGAAACAATGAATGGTTTACAACAATGAAATGGGAAGACTATCAATATAGTCGTTCCGAGTAGAGTATAGCTACATTGAAAAGCTATGGGACCGATGGGTCGCCAAGGCGACTCCCACACAAGGAGTTGCGTAATGTATGAATGAAAGAGTAAACGAATAAGTGAATAAATGAATCAACGAATGAATGAACAAGTGAAAGAAAGAATGAATAAAAGATAAGAAGGATGGAAATGGTTAGCGACAGGTATGACGGGCACGTGCAACGGGGCTCGCTACCCGCGCTGCACGGACGCCAACCTGGTCGATAACGCATTAAGGCTAAGGGTTAGCCTCCGGCTCAGAGACAGCCGTTAAGTTAAAAAGACAAGTTAATATGAAATGGTCGTGGACAAACGGTACGAGCGAGGGGTGGCGTATGTTGTGCCGTAAAGAAAAAGGGATTCCGCGGCATTATCAAAGTGTGAAGGACTTGCCGGTCCGGACGGAATCAAAGGAAATGGCTTACGGACGAGGCCTGAGTGCGGGCTTGGCCACCAGGGGACGTAAGGTCGGGTATTTCAAAAGACTATCAGGATGTACCAAGCCGCACGCCATGATAGGTGAGAAATTACCACAGGGGAAGACATGTCCAAGATGGCTTGTGATGCCAGCGACCGATGCATATAGATTAAGTGGGCTTTGCTGGTGGCGATCCACGTGCAAGTCCTTGCATTGAAATCAAAGTAGTCTAAGTTAACTAAATAAAGTGCCTTATGAATATGCTTGAAATGTAACACACCAAATGATAATGAGAAATTCATGCAAGTGAGTTAGATAACGTGCTTACGACGTGCCAGAACCCGAGGCAGGGACACGCCCTTGATCTTGAATGTTTGCTAGTATCACATTATGTTATTTCATATGAATTGTTGTCTAACTTGGTTTACTTTGGACAGGGAAGGCCGGACGGTAAGTATGGGTAAGTCGTGTATGTATTTTCCATGCGACACTTGAAATCAGCAACACGAGATAGGTCATGATATGTGCCATGAAATTGATCCTAAGGCAAGATTAGAAAGACAATGAATGATAGTCGGTGCACGAAAGTAAATGCAACGTGTTTGGTAATGATAGCATTGTGGGCGAGCTAGCCTCCCCACCAGTGCATAACAATGTACTGATAACCCCACAGTCTGCTTGCAGGAAGTAGGAGACGTCGGCGGGTGCGGAGCTTTCCTCGTACGTGCTAAGGCGCGGAGCTATCTCTTGAGCCTTGGAGCGTTGCAGAATCTAAAGCACCCTATACAGGACATAATATATCGGAACATTGCCATGTATCATCCCATCTTGTAAGCCACTTGGCACGCCTTTTATGTTTCAGAGAGAGAGCTCGAGCGATTTGTAATATCGGCCTAGCGCCGCTTGTAACCTTCTTGAATATTAATAAAGAGTTCGAATTCGCTTCTACTTGTGTTTATTACTTTCCGCTGCAAATGGAGACACTCTGTGTGACTCTGTGGCCTAGATCAAATCGGCCGTTTCTGGACTTGGCCTTGTACGGGCGCAACCTAGGCCCGTGCGGCATCACGTCTTAGCGAGGACGATCGCTCCTGCGGGAGCGGGGCGTGACAGATTGGTATCAGAGCACGGCTTCACGTCCTTGGACTTCGTTTCGATTTTCTCAGTTTTGAAAGCTCGGTTGGAAAAACAAAGGAAGTGTATGCTCTCTCTCATTGTGCCTTGGGATGTTCCATACAATAAGTCTAATATTTTCAAAAGCTCGTACGAGTGCTCGGTTGAACGGGATCGATAGACAACGGCCTTTGTGCCGAACGATGTTAAACTTAACTCGATAGAGAACACATGCAAAGTTAACATGTCGCGTGCATGCCTAACTAGTCCTACGATGACCCTAGCAATTGAGCGTGCAAACTCGGAATGTAGTCCGCACGAGATGGTTATGCGGCACAACTTAGTCCGCGTGTCGTACACCTCGACTTTTGGGTGCAATCGGGTTGCGAGGGATATCAAGTATCGCTCGATCGAGAACGGAGGTACACTTTGAGTGTCTATCGATAAGAACGCTATCGAGTTAACACTTAGGCGTACCCAAAAGATTGGCTTGGATTTTGAGGATTAGTACGAACGACTTAGTATGTCGAGACGACGTGAGCGATTATGCTAGAGATTTGTCAAACGAATCTGAAGGATGTCTTAGCGCATAACGCGAACGTGATTGAGGACTAGATCGTATGGCTTGAATCCGAGTGGTGTATGTGATAGGCTCGAAGAAGAATAAAAATGAGTGTCGATGACTAGTCGAGTGGCTCGAACCCTGAGTGGTGTATGGACGTCATAGAAATTGTTCGAGCGAGACTAAAGGATTTACGGATAGAACGAGTATGTTGGCGAGGCGATGCGATCGCGCAAAGCCTTAGAACGTGTCACGCTTAGTTGGTTGTGACTTCAAAAGTCCCGAACGAGATGTCGTTGGACAACTTGTCAATGGACAACGCGAGTTAGAAAATGGTTCGGAATGATGAATGGAAATGAATGGTCTTGATCGAGGAAACCTAGAGGATCGCGCGTACGATTTCGGATTGATTCAAAGAAAGTGTGACTTGGGTTTAGAACAACGATCTTGAAATGAGCTTAAGGAAGAGCGACGGAACTTGATCTTGAATATTAAATGAAATTGTGGAATATCCAACTCGGACAACGGCATCGTCGCACGACTCGAAATTGGTTGCAAAGGAAGATCGTCAGGTTACGCATATCGTCGATAGTATTGAGGCGTATCAAAGATCGATATGCGATAACTCGGGGGCACTCTGACTCGGCGAATGACGGCCGTGCAAATGTCATTGTTCCGTTGGATGCTATACTTGGGATGTTAAAAATGTGTCGGGGAAAAGATAGACTTGGCTCGAGGATTTTCTAGTTGAACGCATGACGGTCGGACTATCGAATAGAGATCTTGGCTTGGAGGAAATGGAATGTTTGGATTTGCTTCGTCGATAACCACAACGTTGACGTTCTTGTCTTATGCGAGCACAACTTCAGCCTCGCACATGCGTCACGCCGACTAGGGCTATCACTCCGCGTGAGCGCTGGTATGGTGATTCGTACAGCGGAAGTGATCGGCACTTGCATGGCGTAGCAATTTGTATGCTTCGACTTGTGGTTTGACGCGAAGGTGGACTCGAGAATGAATTTATGTACTTGAAAGATTGAACTTGAGGATTGAGTAGGTCCAATCCGCGTATCGAAAATGGGTTAGTCTAAAACTCAAACAAGAGTTACGCCCTGATGAGAACGATTATTCTGCGGGAGCGTGCATGGTGATTCATGAACCGCCGTGGATAATCGGACTCGCGTGAGATTGGGACGCATTGTATTGACGAGCTGGATGACCTCGTGATCGAATACACGAATTGGTTAGAACTGGTGATTGAACGGAATTGAGTATGTGCAACATAAGTCTTGATGTAAATTAGGTGATCGCGCTCGATGTTTAGAAATCTGAGTGACGCGAGCTTGGGTAGAAACACCCGTACAAGCAAACAAATGGTTTGACCATAGAATTTGGGGCGAGTGTCGTGCAACGACCTTGCACGATGAGCGACGGACTTGACTTGTAACTATGACCTTGTGAGCTGACCTAGCGGATAGGCGGACGACCCTATGCCGAGTGATTGAACCTGTGCGATGGCATTTACAGTATCGTCTGGATGGACGATAGACTTGTGGTAGCAAGACTTAGAGTAGGACGGGGAACAGGGAGTGTGCGTGAACGACGATGAGATTGGCCCCAAACGAAGGAAATAATAGGAATGGATGACGCACAAGTAAAGTTGGGATAACGAATTGAATCGTTGATAGAAAGAAATACTCGATGATGGTACGATACTTGGTCTTGAATCGGACGAAAATTACTTAGACTTGATCGACTCCGCTAAGAAGAAATCGTATTGATTTCATTGACAAGAGCGCTTGAGAAGCGAACCGGATCATCTCGAGGACCGAGATAAATGATATATGATACACACATGAGTTCGGTTTTAAATCGAAGTTAACAAAACGATCGGCAAATCAAAACTATCACGAGTAGCTTGTCCGACTTCGCTAATCGCTAAGCTTGGTTGAAATGTACGTATTTGGGGGACGCCTTGAATACGTGCACGATCCAAACTCAGCGATATGATGAACTCGAATGCAGCTGCAAGTGGGTGTTGCGATGCGCATGAATGAATGAGTGAGTTTGCCTCAGCCTACGACCCTCATGTTTGACGAATTATAACGTGCCTCGTACAACCATTGCAGTCCCGTAACACGTCAAAATAACAGACGAGTCGAAGAAAACACGACAATTGAATGAGTATCATCAACTCTAAAATGAATAAAAAGCCATTCGATAAGGAATTGTCAAGGACACGTACACGACATGGGTTAAAGAATGGTAGGATGACCTGCACTCAGGAAGTCTCGAGGACGAGACTTATTTTGAGTGGTGTATTATGTAGTGACCCGCTCCGCCCTAGCGGAACGCCGATTCCAAGCGGCAAGTGCAACGACTCAAACGAGCCGTCGACCCGAAGAGTTGCTTCGACCCGATGAAGTATCGATACGAATCGATGCAAGACTTACAATGGCCCGTCAAAGATGAATCCAGACTTAGACTATCAAAGGCGCGCTCGGAGTATCGCTCGGCCGATGCGAACATCGCTAAGGTGGGTGGCTCCGATGAACCCGTCTGTGCTTAGCCTAGACACATAACAATACGGACACTATCACGAGAATCGCTAGGCGATAATACTGTACATGCTAATAAATGACCCAACGCACCTAGCTAAGGGATTAATCCCATCTTGTATGCTTGCATAGAATATGGAAAGGGACATGGAAAATACGATAACTCTCGCACCGCGCTCCACGCTCGTGCTAAGGCACAAGCTTGCGTTCAACAATAAAACAATGAATGGTTTACAACAATGAAATGGGAAGACTATCAATATAGTCGTTCCGAGTAGAGTATAGCTACATTGAAAGGCTATGGGACCGATGGGTCGCCAAGGCGACTCCCACACAAGGAGTTGCGTAATGTATGAATGAAAGAGTAAACGAATAAGTGAATAAATGAATCAACGAATGAATGAACAAGTGAAAGAAAGAATGAATAAAAGATAAGAAGGATGGAAATGGTTAGCGACAGGTATGACGGGCACGTGCAACGGGGCTCGCTACCCGCGCTGCACGGACGCCAACCTGGTCGATAACGCATTAAGGCTAAGGGTTAGCCTCCGGCTCAGAGACAGCCGTTAAGTTAAAAAGACAAGTTAATACGAAATAGTCGTGGACAAACGGTACGAGCGAGGGGTGGCGTATGCTGTGCCGTAAAGAAAAAGGGATTCCGCGGCATGATCAAAGTGTGAAGGACTTGCCGGTCCGGACGGAATCAAAGGAAATGGCTTACGGACGAGGCCTGAGTGCGGGCTTGGCCACCAGGGGACGTAAGGCCGGGTATTTCAAAAGACTATCAGGGTGTACCAAGCCGCACGCCATGATAGGTGAGAAATTACCACAAGGGAAGACATGTCCAAGATGGGTTGTGATGCCAGCGACCGATACATATAGATTAAGTGGGCTTTGCTGGTGGCGATCCACGTGCAAGTCCTTGCATTGAAATCAAAGTAGTCTAAGTTAACTAAATAAAGTGCCTTATGAATATGCTTGAAATGTAACACACCAAATGATAATGAGAAATTCATGCAAGTGAGTTAGATAACGTGCTTACGACGTGCCAGAACCCGAGGCAGGGACACGCCCTTGATCTTGAATGTTTGCTAGTATCACATTATGTTATTTCATATGAATTGTTGTCTAACTTGGTTTACTTTGGACAGAGAAGGCCGGACGGTAAGTATGGGTAAGTCTTGTATGCATTTTCCATGCGACACTTGAAATCAGCAACATGAGATAGGTCATGATATGTGGCATGAAATTGACCCTAAGGCAAGCTTAGAAAGACAATGAATGATAGTCGGTGCACGAAAGTAAATGCAACGTGTTTGGTAATAATAGCATTGTGGGCGAGCTAGCCTCCCCACCAGTGCATAACAATGTACTGATAACCCCACAGTCTGCTTGCAGGAAGCAGGAGACGTCGGTGGGTGCGGAGCTTTCCTTGTACGTGCTAAGGCGCGGAGCTATCTCTTGAGCCTTGGAGCGTTGCAGAAGCTAAAGCACCCTATACAGGACATAATGTATCGGAACATCGCCATGTATCATTCCATCTTGTAAGCCACTTGGCACGCCTTTTATGTTTCAGAGAGAGAGCTCGAGCGATTTGTAATATCGGCCTAGCGCCGCTTGTAACCTTCTTGAATATTAATAAAGAGTTCGAATTCGCTTCTACTTGTGTTACTCTGTGGCCTAGATCAAATCGGCCGTTTCTGGACTTGGCCTTGCACGGGCGCAACCTAGGCCCGTGCGGCATCACGCCTTAGCGAGGACGATCGCTCCTGCAGGAGCGGGGCGTGACACTCCTCGACCAGGCTGCACAGCAGCGGCCGCCAGCTGCTGCAATAGCTGTCACGCCTACTTTCCGCGTCGTCGCGCGCGCTTCCCGAGCAGTCGTACGCGCGAGGCCGGCCACCGCCGGCCGCCCCTAGGTCGGCGTCCCTCCGACGACCACCCATGCGCCACTCCGGCACAGCCTCGCCCTCTCCGACACACTGTACAGTCGTTTTCGACATTTACGTCGAAATCCCGTCGTGACGCGCACGGGTTCAAGCCAGAACTCGCGTTTCAGAACGTCGACTTCGTGCGTATTTTCTGGACAATTCGACCGTTGGATCGTTGCACTCTTTCCTCCGTTACAATTTTGGTATATAGCTCTACCTTCCCCTAAAGTTTCAGCCGTTAACTCTTCCATTTGATATGTCGAAATCAGCCACCAAGTTGACCGTTTAAATTGTATAATTTTTGGACAGTTTTGTGGAGTCAACTTCGTCGGCTCGTATCTCCGCCATCGCAGCTCTGTTCGATGTGCCACTAGTTCCTGTACACAGCTGGTATAACCCTCTTTCTGTCCCTTAAGTTTCATTTCATTGTGAGCTTGTTTGATTGGTTGAATTCGACGCCAAAGTTGGCCGTCCGAATTCATAATTTTTAACTTGTTAAATTCTAATTTTGAACCCGGAACTCCGGATTCTAATTCTGACACTGCCAGTAGACTCGTGGCGTCGTTCTGGCACAAATTCATATAAAATTTGCTTGATTTGGACGACGTGGGCCCCGGCACGCATTTCGATGCAAAGTGGATTTCTACTGTCCGGATTAACGGACAATTTTGAGATCGGCTCACCGGAATCCACTTCTGGACATACCGTTGGGTTCGTATCGTCATTCTGAACTCGTTGACATGTACTTTGCTAGATTTAGTAGACTTGGACTCCGGCACGCATTTTCGTGCAAACCGGATTCCCACTGTCTGAGTCAACGGACCACTTTGAGATCGGCTCACCGGAATCCACTTCTGGACATACCGTTGGGTTCGTATCGTCATTCTGGACTCATAAACATATAGTTTGCTAAATTCTGTTGACTTGGATCTTGACACGTTTTTCGGTGCAAGGTTGGTCCAACGGTGGACCGCATCTTGATCTGAATTACCATTTTGTCCTTGTGTCCAGAATTGGACTTATAGATAGTCTATTCTAGCTATTTTACTTATTCTGGAAATGTTGGTGATGATTATTTCAGCATCTGACGACGTTCATGGAGACTCCTATGTTGCTACCTTTCTTGGACTTACGATTTGTCTGCAGGACATCATCGGCCTACTGCTTTATCCCAGGCAAGATACCTTGCCATACTTGTACTGTTTACATTACTCATATCTATCCTTGTACTGTTAGTTGATGACACTGGTAGTGTGTATCCAAGGATGACTTGGGTGTTACCGATGATGGCATCGATGTTATGGGTGCGTGCGTGTGTGACTTAGAGTTAGTAGACATACCCGATATAGTGAAGTTATCCCGGATAACTTTATGACTTGACACGAGATATTACACGACACCTTGAGTGAGAGTCATTGTGTTGGCACGAACTTTCGCATTCGACTGATCATCGGTGCGAGCGGTTCGTGTGACGGTACATATAGAGTTAGATGGTGTCTAGGTTAGAGACTCGCATTGAGATATGGATTGTCTGAGTCGTGGATACGACTTGTACATTTCCTGGGACGGGGAAGACAACCAGCAGGCATATGGGACAGACAGTTACATTATTTTTGTTAGCCTCAGGGTGGCCTGTTGATTGGCATGGGCCCTTACTAGTAGGAACATCACCGACAGCGGCCACTAGCTGCGCGCTAGGTTCGGCTGGGAGGACGCTAGTATTGAGCTAATCGGCTCGTGATCCGACGCTCGGCCCGTGTTCTGACGCAAATCCTTCGGCTCGTGATCCGACGTCGGCCCGTGCTTCGACGAAATTATTATTCACCTACCCATACGTTCCAAAGTTGTCTTCAACATGCATCCACATAGACTGGTTAGTTCGTATACCCATGTCGGACCGTACTATGGGACAATATCTTATCATGGACTGGTATACCATCCTTTAACCAGGAGTGGTCAGAGTTATGGTTGCTGATTGATGACTGGATATTGGACCACATTGTGACTCAGGTTGATCATTATATTCAGTTTACATTATGGCATGTATCTCTGTATCTTGTTACGTCCCTCTGAAGACCTGGTGATCTCTCCAGGTATTCACTGAGCGGTTAGTACAGAGTAGCTGGCAGGTGCTGCATGATGCACCGAGGTCTCAGGTATATATTTATATTGTGTTCTGGCATATTCCATTTATTCTTTCCAGCTTATATCCTCACCTATATTTGCTTTATACTGCTATGTAGCCTACTATTACCGAGCTTATTCCTTCTCGAGCTTATTCGAACATGTATATTACTGGGTGGCCAACTTTAGTATATTATGTTCATTCTTGGTGTTCATTTCATTACTGTGGATTGAGATGTAGATGATCAGTTACTCTTAGTTATCCCTTTATAGCGGAGTATGTCCAGGGTTAAGTCCATTAAATTACGAGCTTATCCTAGATCGTATTAGCTGGCATGGTCACGCTCAGGTTCCTATATATTTTGGAACTGGGGCATGACATATTTTAGTGGTGGCCCATGCAGGTCGAGATAAATCATTTCGGTTACGTTACTGTACCGGACGAGCCTGCGTTAGGATGATATATTAGAATCTTAATCCACACTGCTATTGAAAAATTTCTTTGACTTCTATTATCGCCTTTGTAATTCTTATTTGTACTTAATCATACCGTTCTTGAAATAATATTTATGAATTCTCGTCTTTTCCTCCCTCGGAAGGACGGACACTTGTGTTGACGATCACTTCGTCGATATCTTATTATTGATTGTGACTATGGTAGATAGAATATCTTATGGGTAATTATTTGGGGTATATAGAGGTTTGGATAGATGTCTTTACCAGATAGACAGTTAGGGTAATAATGATATTTCTATCAAGGTTTAAATTTTATAGGAAAATCCTTTGGTTGAATGATTGATGAGTTGCAAATTAGGGATTCGACAATATCATGTAAATTATCACATTGAGGTAGGAAGTTTACCTGGGAAGATACATTAACACATGCTTGACAGGACTAGGTGATTAGATAAGGTGGATAGACCGTAAAGATGCCTCTCTAAGATAGGATGTGGATATAAAATGGTGCATGGTTTAACCATGACAAGAGGCATGATGACCATTAGGCCAACTATATCACCCTTTGCTTGGGTTAGATAGAGTTATGGAGAGGGTTATGATAAACCCGTACAGGTTTACTACGGAGAAAAAATTTTTTCCTTGGATCACAAGGATTGGACTTGAAGGAAGACAACTTGAAAGTTTCGTGGGATGATAGCAATTAAAGTTCGAGGAACCATCAAGATGAGCAAATTGATGAAACATGGTGATCTTGACCGGATATAAGATTTGAGAGTTGTAATTAAAAAAAATTGAGAAATTTTAACATAGAGGATAAAAAAAAATCAGGGATAATGATATAATGGGAAAGAAGATTACTTGGATATTGAGGAGCTATCCTAGGAAGATTATGTATCAGAGAAAAAAAATATATGATCATGGAAGATGTGTACGATTAAGTTGAACTAGTCAACGATTTCTATATTGGCTGAGTCAACCTGGAATGAACTATTAGAGATAGAGACTAGAAGAATAGTCAATACAGTTAGGCTATGATATATGTATTGGAGATATGTACTTGTTAGACCAAGTCTTGGATTTTTTTTCTTTTCTTTTCTTTCTTAGCAGATAATTAGGCGTGCTTGTGTAACGCATAATTGTTTATGGATAGATAGGGTAGAACATTGGTTAGTAGACATACCCGATATAGTGACTTAGAGTTAGTAGACATACCCGATATAGTGAAGTTATCCCGGATAACTTTATGACTTGACACGAGATATTACACGACACCTTGAGTGAGAGTCATTGTGTTGGCACGAACTTCCGCATTCGACTGATCATCGGTGCGAGCGGTTCGTGTGACGGTACATATAGAGTTAGATGGTGTCTAGGTTAGAGACTCGTATTGAGATATGGATTGTCTGAGTCGTGGATACGACTTGTACATTTCCTGGGACGGGGAAGACAACCAGCAGGCATATGGGACAGACAGTTACATTATTTTTGTTAGCCTCAGGGTGGCCTGTTGATTGGCATGGGCCCTTACTAGTAGGAACATCTCCGGCATCGGCCGCTAGCTGCGCGCTAGGTTCGGCTGGGAGGACGCTAGTATTGAGCTAATCGGCTCGTGATCCGACGCTCGGCCCGTGTTCCGACGCAAATACTTCGGCTCGTGATCCGACGTCGGCCCGTGCTTCGACAAAATTATTATTCACCTACCCATACGTTCCAAAGTTGTCTTCAACATGCATCCACATAGACTAGTTAGTTCGTATACCCATGTCGGACCGTACTATGGGACAATATCTTATCATGGACTGGTATACCATCCTTTAACCAGGAGTGGTCAGAGTTATGGTTGCTGATTGATGACTGGATATTGGACCACGTTGTGACTCAGGTTGATCATTATATTCAGTTTACATTATGGCATGTATCTCTGTATCTTGTTAGTCCCTCTGAGGACCTGGTGATATCTCCAGGTATTCGCTGAGCGGTTAGTACAGAGTAGCTGGCAGGTGCTGCATGATGCACCGAGGTCTCAGGTATATATTTATATTGTGTTCTGGCATATTCCATTTATTCTTTCCAGCTTATATCCTCACCTATATTTGCTTCATACTGCTATGTAGCCTACTATTACCGAGCTTATTCCTTCTCGAGCTTGTTCGAACATGTATATTACTGGGTGGCCAACTTTAGTATATTATGTTCATTCTTGGTGTTCATTTCATTACTGTGGATTGAGATGTTGATGATCAGTTACTCTTAGTTACCCCTTTACAGCGGAGTACGTCCAGGGTTAAGTCCATTAAATTGGGAGCTTACCCTAGATCGTATTAGCTGGCATGGTCACGCTCAGGTTCCTATATATTTTGGAACTGGGGCGTGACAGTATTAAATGCTGATTGGTCAGCATGTCAGAGCCGTCTGCGTATTAAATGGGCATACTTTTTGACGTGGCTATGAGAACTCAATTAGCTAAGCTCGTATTTATGTGAGGATCAAATTATGCGAGGCTTGCATTTTTTAGTCGCTTCATTCTACGAGGCATTATCACATGAAGCTCGAATTTATGCATGACTCTCATTTCTGCGAGGCTCAATTTTTAAGCAGAATTTTGCGAGATTGTGTTTGAGCAGAATTATGTGAGATTATGCATTTCTGTTGAGCAGAGTTCTGCGAGACTTGATTTATGCAAGACTTCCATTTCTGGGAGGCTCATGCTTAAGCCAAATTCTGGGATATTGATGTGTTTGAGTAGAATTCTGTAAGATTGTGCATTTCTATTTAGTAGAATTCTCTGCGGATGATTCTGTGAGACTTGTTTTATGCGTGAGGTCAGACTTCTGCGAGCCTTGTCTACTTACAGATGGTGCTGCAATCTGAAAATCTTTTTAACTTTTAGGGAATTTGCTTCCGAACTCGATCTCTCGTCAACTGATATCACGCTCCAGAACCATAATACTAGCAAGTAGGGACGGACCAGGCCAACTACGTATACCAAAGTACTCCAATACTCTGAAACAACGTATAAGCTGTATAGATTGGGGGGTCACTGCTACAAATCAACAGTCAATCTTAGGTCACATAATCCTAGATATCTCAGTCTCAGACAAGAAGTAAAGTACAAGAATATGATCATCATGCATATAAGACAGTAAAGCGTTCCAAACTATAATATATAGATGATCATGAAGCTAGTAATACAAAATGAAGAACTAGCAAGACTGAGTAATACATGATCAGCTCTAGCTGCAGTCTAGAAATATACCATCATGTCTAAGCCCGTATACTAAAATTCAAGTCCAAAATACGAGCTAAACACGTGCTCGGTGGCTAAAAGCCTCAAAAGAATATGTATATGAAAGAGTGGGTAAGAGAAAGAACACTCACTCAAGCTCCCTGGTGCTCCGGGTGGTCACCATCGAGTGGAAGATCCGAAAGATCCTCGGACTCCTCAACTAAATATGGTCAATGCAAAACCAGTGGGGTCAGAACCCCAATAGCAAGTAACACAAAGAAAGCCAAACTATAAACTAAAACCAGCATGCAATTCATAATATCTCTAAGATAAAACAGTAAACGAGACTAGAATAATAATATGGTACCACAGTGTATACAAAAGGAAACTGAAAACATGTAAGAAAATGGGAAGTGGATATGTAGAATAAACGGGAAGCTAAGTACTGCAAATAAGATAAACTGGAGCAAGATTAGACTTGACAGGAATGAACTCCATCCATCAATCACGGCTAAGCAATGAGTACGGCTTGATACTTTAGCTAACTAGGGTTGTCACAATCTTAATTACTAACATATGCAAGTTTGAAAATTTTGATCCAGTTACCTGTCCTGCAGACTATCCGATTGATCCAAGCCAAAAAGAAAACAAGTATAGTAGACACACTGTAGTAAGATACATGTGTCCTAAAGAGGTGCTCCACTCGATGGTGTGCTGGAAGAGTGCTCATCATGACAGATAGCTCCAATTCCCATGTATATATATAAGACCGGAAACAAGGGGTACAGGTAACCAAAAAAGTCTCACCTCCCAATGATCTAGATAATCAAGCTAGTTGTATAGTTCCTAATATTTTTATTTAGGATTTCGGGTGTGGCATTCTGCAGAATCCATCCTAGACATGAGACATGCGAGACTAAACAAGACAAGCAAGAATGTGCACTATAACACGCCACAACAAGACATGACAACATCAAGATAAGAGTGCGCTACGACAAGCCACTATCAAGGAGCTAGACATGTACTGTAATCAAGAGTGCGCCATATCAGGCCACTATCAAGCAAGCTAGGAAATGACATGTACAAGAGTGCACCACGACGGGTCACTATATACTAAGCAAAGAAGACATGTAACATGAGTGCTAGTGTCAAGTGCATATAGGGTGTACAATCATTCTCTAACTATACAAGATCATCTAATCATGTTAAAAATTTATTAAAGCTAAGGAAAAAAGATAAAGTTATTAAGTCGGGTCGTCGCAAATTGGCCAAGTATAGAAAACCTACAAGGAAGATCAATGACATTTTATGGGTGATTTGTATATGAACTCTAATTAAAGTGAGACATAAAGATTCTTGAAGCCAAAACAAAGATCTAAAACTTTCATGTTCTGAGTTTTTCAAGATTTTGGCCATAAAATAGTTAAAACGGGCAAAAACAACCATCTATGCAAGGCACACTGCGCGCGCAGGAAATACTGTCCACGATGCGCAGGAGAACTGCCCACGGTGCGCAAAAAAACTGCCCACTGTGCGCACAGGCAAAACTGCCCACGACGCATGCTGCGCGCAAGCACGACGCACAGACTGCGCACTGCGCGTAAAATGCACTACGCGTACAAGCAAAACTGTCTACGGCGTACGCTGCGCACAAGCACGGCGCACAGACTGCGCACTGTTCATCGTTCCCGCAGCATCGAAGGTGTGGAGAACCCATGAACACGAAAAATAGCATAACTTTTTCATACGAAGTCAAAATCAAGCGGTTCGAAAGCCAAAATTGGATAGAACGAAATTTTTCACAATATGGAACCATTAGATTTCAAAAATAACAAACTTATAGGGATCAAAACCATGAAAATAAGAAAAGTCTTAAAACTTAGATCTACAAATATGTAACCATCAAAATCAAAAACTTCAAGCGCTAAAGATGACTCAAAATCATGCAAGAAAAATATTAGAACAAACAAAATGACAGCAAACATTGTTCAAGATTTGGCAAGATGTACTTGCGTAATAAAGCTCTAAGCCTATTCTTCTACTCCACCACCAAGAGGGGTACGAAACCACACTCTAGGCCTCATGGCCAAGCTTTTCTATGCTCTTGAGGATGAGGAATGAAAGTAAAGAGGGAAACGAAGAAAGAGTGAAAAGAGAAAGGAGAGAGAAAGTAGTGTAGTGCTCCGCTCCTCGCGGTCCACTATGTAATACCCATGGCTTGCTGACTCAGTCTTGAACTGAGTATTTGGGGAAACCATTGCCGTATCGATTGATCACGGATAAAATGCAATGAACCTTTCCAGCTGATGGATCGGCTTCTATTGAAATGAGTCCAATAATTTTCGTTGGATGTTTTCTTTCGCTGCTTGGTTTTGATGAATGCGTTTTCATGTTGGTTTTCGATGATTGGTTTCATTGTTCGCTTTCATCGTATATCACATTCATTCCGAATCTTGAGAGAAAGAGACTGAAGTATGCTATCGAATGTTGGTGCCAATGCAGGAGGACGCATAGACATACACAGAGCGTGAACAGCGCGTGAAGTCCCTCCTTCTCTCAACTAAGATTCATCTTGGTGAGTTGCTTTAACCGGGCTTACATTTATTTGTACGCCTAAGAAATCTCTAGTCCACTCTTTGGTTGCGTCCCAGTGATCAATGATACCACAGTAACAAAAGATAAGAGAAGATAAATGAATAAATCACATGTAAATTGGAACTGTCGCTTGCTTGCTTCTATATGAACTGTATGCTCTTATGAATTGCCTAAAAGAAATAGCTCGGTATGGAAATTACGGCTTAACCGTGCAAGAAGAAGAAGAAGGTGGAAATGTTTACATGTTGCTAGACTCGTGCATAGTAGTATTATTTGATAGCTGCATTCGCATTGGTCTAGACAACTTGTGCACAAGGCAGTAATCTCTCGATCGATTCTGGGGGCACCTGGAATCGATCGGCCTAGGAGAGAACATGACACCTGGGGCTAGAAGTCCCCGCAGTAAGAGGGGGTGTCAGTCTATTAGTAGTTGGGCTAGAACGTTCCAATTGCCAGTAATAGGAATACCCATGGACCACATTAGCTAGGTTCATGCATATAGACATAGATTTTGCAAGCCTAACATGCATGAACGAAAAATAAGAATGCATCTTATATACATATGCAAATTGTGCTAACCTATTTTGTGCAGGAATGACTGTCGGCGATGGGTAAGTTGGTTATGAAATATTCTTCTGTCATGTTTCTTATGAATTGTTAAAAAGAACCTAGATAAGTAGAAAGATCACTAGTAAATATGTAGCTTCATATATTGAATTAGTGCAGATATTTGTGAGTTTCGACGAAGAGCCGCTCGTCAGTACATGATGTGTGCTGACCCACGTTGTGGACATCCTTTTCAGAAAGCAAAGGAGACAGGGGAATTTCAAGTGAGGCACTGAAGCTCGTAGACCAGTAGAGCTCGTGGATTGCCTCAAGCTTCTTTTTCATTTCCAGTCAAGTTACAAGTTTCTTTTCCTTTGAAGGTGTCTTTACAATTTCAGCATGTAATAAAGGGATATGATGTATGGACATTGCGACTATTTTCAAAAGAGAATTTTAAAAAGAATCATGTAGCCAAGATAAGGCAATCTGAGTTTGCAAAGCTTTGTACTTGTATTCCTATCAAGTTTATCAATAAAAGAAGTATTTCCATTTCAAAGCTTCCGTGTTCATTGTTGGTTTATATATGCTGTGTGCGTGTGTTTTGCTTTGTCTAGTTGTTTTGTGCAGGTACTGGCCTTGTGCAAGCACAACTTAGGCTTGTACGGTATCACGCCTTAGCGAGGATAAACGATCCCGCAGGGATCAAAGCGAGGACAAACGACCCTAGCGTGATCGGGGCGTGACAAAGTGGTATCAGAGCACGGTTTTACGTCCTTAGCCTCTTGCAAATGTCGTTTTCAAAAAGTATATAAAGTATTTTGATGGCTTTCAGAAAGGTCTCGATTTTAAGTTATGAAAAACCAATGCCCCATACAATAAGTCCATAATATTTTATGAGACTGAAAGAAGTTATACTCTTTTGTAGAGAAATGGCTCCTCCTCGACCATTAGGCTCGACCGATCCGATAGAGCGGATCATGACCATAATGGAACTACAGAGGCAAGAAAATGAGGAGCGTGGCCAGATGCAACAGGCCCAACTGGAGGCCCAGCAAAAACAACTGGATGCCTTGACTCAGCTCGTAACTTCGCTAGCGGAAAATCGAGATACCATCGCAGCAACCAAAACGACGGGTACACCCGAGATTGAGCTCGTGGATGGTGACGAACCCCAGCCGGCGCATAGACACTCTTCCTTTAAGCCAAAGGACTTCTTGGATGTGAAACCTCTGGAATTTGAGGGCAGGACATCACTAGATAAGGTGGTGGACTGGATCGATAAAATGAAGAGTCTGTTCACATTCTTAGGAGTTTCGAGTAGCAAGAAGGTAATGTGTGCCGCACTGCTACTACGGCTGTGGGTAAAAGATTGGTGGAAAGCGAAGATGCCGACGCTGCTCGCAACGACTAGGAATGGAAAAAATTTATGGGCCTCGTTCAAGAAGGCATTTCTGGATCAGTATCTGCCTCCAGCCATGAGTAAGAAGATGGAGAATGCCTTCGTATCTTTGAAACAAGAAAATATGTCCGTCGGGGACTATGAATCTGAATTTGCCAAGCTGGCAAATTTTGCGGCTGTAATGTTACCCACAGAGCAGACTCGCATAGATCGGTTCGTTGAAGGTCTAAATGACGATATTCAGTTGAGTGTGCTGAACCGAGAATGTGACTCGTATTTTCAGGCCTTTGAGGCGGCGCTGCAGGTGGAACAATTTTGCCTAAGGAAGGCGTCAGCTAAAATTCCGTACGGGCGCAATCAGCCTGCTAAGAGATATCACGATGGGGAGAAAAAGACTGACGGAGAAAAGAAGACTGGCGGGAAACAAAATAATAAGCCCGTGTGCACTTTCTGCAGTAGGCATGGACACACAAAGGAAGTTTGCCGTTCTGCTAACGGAGAGTGCCTCAACTGTGGTCAAAAGGGCCACCGCGCTATGAACTGCCAGAATAAGAGTGTTCGGCCGCCGAACCACAACGATACGGAAGAGCGTGGGCCGCTGAGGGACCCACCGCCAATCAGAGACAATCCACATAATCAGCAGTTGCGGAATGCTGCTGCTAACGCTCGTGTCTTCAATCTCTCCACTTACTTGATACAGATGGCAATTCTAGTGGAGGTGAGTTTATATCTTAAGTTTTGAGGACAAAACTTTTTTTTTCAGTGGGTTATTATGTAGTGCCCCGCTCCTCGCGATAGGGGTGAGCATTCGGTTTATTCGCTTTAAACCGAACCGAATAACCCAAAACCGAATTGGACCGAAACCGAATAAGCAAAACCGAAACCGAACCGAATTGGCCCAAAACCGAATCAAAGCGAACCGAATTAAATCGGTTCGGTTTTCGGTTTATTCGGTTTATTCATATTTTTTTTTTTGAGCTTTTTTTTGTTAATATATATAGTAACTAAATATACATAGACATATTTAGTATATACCTATATATATTTAGTATGTACCTATATATATTAATACTTATATATATAGTATACACACACACACACACACACACACACACACACACACACACACACACACACACACATATATATATATAAATAAATTAATTAAATTTTCTTATTCGGTTTTCGGTTTTGGACCGAAACCGAAACCGAATAAGAAAATTTAGTATTTTCAAAACCGAAACCGAACCGAATTTTTTTAAAACCGAACCGAACCTCTTATTCGGTTCGGTTTTCGGTCCAAAATCGAATAACGCTCACCCCTACCTCGCGGTCCACTATGTAATACCTACGGTTTGCTGACTCAGTCATGAACTGAGTATTTGGAAAAACTATTGTCGGTATCGATTGATCACGGATGAAATGCAATGAACCTTTCCAACTGATGGATCGGCTTCTATTGAAATGAGTCCAATAGTTTTCGTTGGATGTTTGCTTTTGCTGCTTAGGTTTGATGAATGCATTTTCGTGTTGGTTTTCGATGATTGGTTTTATTGTTCGCTTTCATCGCATATCGCACTCATTCCGAAACTTGAGAGAAAGAGAACGAAGTATGCTAATCGAATGTTGGTGCCAATGCAGGAGGACGCATAGACATACACAGAGCGTGAACAGCACGTGAAGTCCCTCCTTCTCTCAACTAAGATTCATCTTGGTGAGTTGTTTTAACCAGGCTTGCATTTATTTGTACGCCCTAAGAAAATGATCTCTAGTCCACTCTTTGGTTGCGTCCCAGTGATCAATGATACCACAATAATAAAAGATAAGAGAAGATAAATGAATGAATCACATGTAAATTGGAACTGTCGCTTGCTTGCTTCTATATGAACTGTATGCTCTTATGAATTGCCTAAAAGAGATAGCTCGGTATGGAAATCACGGCTTGACCGTGCAAGAAGAAGAAGAAGGCGAAAATGTTTACATGTTGCTAGACTCGTGCATAGTAGTATTATTTGATAGCTGCATTCGCATTGGTCTAGACTTGTGCACAAGGCGGTAATCTCTCGATCGATTCTGGGAGACACCTGGAATCGATCGGCCTAGGAGAGAACAGGACACCTGGGGCTAGAAGTTCTCGCAGTAAGAGGGGGTGTCAGTCTATTAGTAGTTGGGCTAGAACGTTCTAATTGCTAGTAATGGAAATACCCATGGACCACAGTAGCTAGGTTCATGCATATAGACAGAGATTTTGCAAGCCTAACATGCAGGGATGAAAAATAAAAATGCTTCTTATATACATATGCAATTTGTGCTAACCTGTTTTGTGCAGGGATGACTGTTGGCGATGGGTAAGTTGGTTATGAAATATTCTTCTGTCATGTTTCTTATGAATTGTTAAAAAGAACCTAGATAAGTAGAAAGATCACTAGTAAATATGTAGCTTCATATATTGAATTAGTGCAGATATTTGTGAGTTTCGGCGAAGAGCCGCTCGTCAGTACATGATGTCTGCTGACCCACATTGTGGACATCCTTTTCAGAAAGCAAAGGAGACAGGGGGATTTCAAGTGAGGCACTAAAGCTCGTCTAGACCAGTAGAGCTCGTGGATTGCCTCAAGCTTCTTTTTCATTTTCATTCAAGTTGCAAGTTTCTTTTCCTTTGAAGGTGTCTTTACAATTTCAGCATGTAATAAAGGGATATGATGTATGGGCATTGCGACTATTTTCAAAAGAGAATTTTAAAGAGAATCATGTAGCCAAGATAAGGTAATCTGAGTTTGTAAAGCTTTGTACTTGTATTCCTATCAAGTTTATCAATAAAAGAAGTATTTCCATTTCAAAGCTTCCGTGTTCATTGTTGGTTTATATATGCTGTGTGCGTGTGTTTTACTTTGTCTAGTTGTTTTGTGCAGGTACTGGCCTTGTGCAAGCGCAACTTAGGCTTGCACGACATCACGCCTTAGCCAGGACGAACGATCCCGCAGGGATCAAAGCGAGGACGAACGACCCTAGCGGGATCGGGGCGTGACAAGTAGAAGGGTATATATAGAAGGAAAATTATTCATGACCGTTGGATGGTGATCCATGTGAAGACCTAAGTCAATTATGGTCATCCAAACAAAACCAAATATCCCATGGATAAAAGGGTGCATCTACACTATTCACCCAAATATTTAAACACTATTCATCAAAATATCTGAAATCGAAAATATCTAAAATGTGGAATATATGTCCGGACGGTATGCCGATCAAGGAGAAAACGTACAGTTTTGAAATTTTTTTAAAGCGTTCTGAAAACCAAGAAGATACGAAATACACTACCAAATACGTATCCGTATACAAATACCGATACTGTGAGACGAGTCTCACAGCTGACCGGTCAACAGAACGCTCGTCGGTCGGACTCTTCACGTTTTCGTTGTAGGGTGATATATCATGAGAGATTTGAAGATCGTGCGACTGAAATTTGATCATTTTTTTAAACGCCAACAATAAGTGAAAGATTCTTTACTTCCCTCTAGCGATAAAATATGATGTCTATTTAATAATTATTTTACAATTTTGCTTTAAATTCTCTATAATGCCCCCCATTCAAGGCCCACACAAGCACATTCTCTCAGGTTCTAAGTCTACTATTGCAATCTAAAATTTTTGCTCCCCGTCAATCATTAGTACTTGTTACTCTTCTTCCTGCACTCTTGGCACCATGAACAAGTTTGGCTCAGGAAGGTTGAGTTTAGGATTTGCATATTATATTTTTTTTGTTGCTTCTGTGTTTCTTTTAGAAAGCGTTTCAAAGTTGCTTGATAACAACAATTTATCAAAACAATTTTTTTGTTTTGATAAGATGGTAATTTTGACCAAGCCTAAGATTAGAGTTAGGGCATCGCATTACGCAGCAGTTTAAGAGCTTATGCAGGGGTTTAGGAGAGATCAAGATGTACACGCCTTACCCTCTTATGAAGATCACCAAGAACACTATCGCAAGAGTGAGAAGGATGTTGTTTCATCACATCTCCAGTACATTTTACACTAATTTCATGGTAATAAAAATGTCGAAATGCAAAAGGACAAATCACAAATATCAGCCAATCAAATAACTTAATGCTTTTAACACATTGTTTACATAATTTCTTACAGCCGGTACTGTAACGACAAAAAAAGAGTCGCGCCAAGGAGATTTTTTCTCATTAATCAGCAGTATGTGATAATAAATGGTGCGTACATGGTTGATGCAAGTGTTTGTTGAAAAGAAAAGAACAGACCTCATCTTATGCAAATTTTCAATCCGTCGATGCCTGAAGAAATTCATTTTGTTTCCTCAAACACACCTATACATAAATGTGTTGCTGGCTGACGGATTGATGAGAAACTACATTATGCAGCACCCTTCCAAAAATTATTGAATTGTAAGCTTGAAACAATGAATATATAATGTTGAGACAGTCCCACGACAACTCAACTCATGATACCTGGTAATTTCTTAACCGAAGGAAGCCAGGCCAAAACCTATCGTCTCATTGTTACTTTCAAAGGCTAGGTCAAAAATTTGGTTGTAACCATCTACAAAGTGGACCTCAAGGCCTTCCTTCACATTTGCAGCAAGCTCATCAAAATCTCTCCGGTTGGCTGAAGGAAATATAATAGTCTTCACCGCACTTCTTCTTGCAGCAATCGTCTTTTCCTTCACCTGTTCCATTTGGAAATAAACCATTCCTTTAAATATCACTAGAACTTATGTAATAACGGGAAGTTCCTTCCTAAAGAAAGTATGATAAAGTTTTAGAACCAGTTCTGGAGATTTAGGTAGTACATACCCCACCAATTGGTAAGATTTTCCCCGTCAATGTTACTTCACCAGTCATAGCGATGTCCTTCTTGACGTGCTGCTTCATGGCAAGGGACAACATAGATGTGACCATCGTGCACCCTGCACTCAGGCCCATCCTTTGGGGTTGCACCAGCAGGCACATGCAAGTGGAGCTTTGTGTTAGCAAAAAATGGATTCTCTGGATCTTTCTCGAGCAATACTGCTCTGGCCACTGTATGAGCTATTTGGGCGCTCTCCTTCATAACATCTCCAAGCTGACCAGTCAGTACAAGTTGGCCTTTCCCTTCACCTTGCTCCACTTGAGTGGTCTCAATATACAACGTGGAACCACCCATTGAAGTCCAAGCAAGACCCATGACAACTCCAATTGAAGTTTGATCATATATCCTATCTGCATGGAACACCGGTTTTCCAACGAAGTCGGTAAGGTTTGACACATCAACCACAATATTCTCGACTACCTTGCCAGCTACGTCTTCCTTGACACTGGTTGATCCTATGTTGCCCTGTAAATGAGAACAAAACAGAACAATCATATAGAAAGTATTGGCAGAAAACTTCTTATTCTGATTGATATTGAATAAGGCATGTGAAGTCCAAACATATTGAGACACGAGGAAACCACAGTTTAGGTTTAGCAATAAATTTTTATCAGATTTTTATCTCTAGCAGTTGAAAACAGTGCTCTATGACTAAAAATCGTGTGGATACTAGATGGAAATTCCTAATTGAAATTATATTATAGAATATCTTAAAAGGAAGTTTGTGTTAATTCAGAACTCTATCATCATCATCATCCAAGCCTTCCCCCATCAGAATGGGTTCAACTATGGATCGGAAAGCTCCATACAAGATTTGACAAAGTTTTATGAGCGGTTGTCAACCTAACGTCAACACTCTATGTTGGTGCCAAATTCCTAGCCACGGTAGCTATGAGCATGAGGGGCATGCTAAAAATCCTAGGCGGCTAGTTGGCGGGTAGAATGGTCTACATTTTGAGTTGCAATTTAAGCTCATGCACCAAGGAGCACCCTCCAAGTTCTCCTAGACTATAAAGAGTACACGAAGGGGAAAGATTATACAATTCACTATAGCATTCATCTCTATGACACTATGCCAAAGAGTGAAGATATGACAATCCCAGGTTATATTAGAAATATGATACAATTCACTAATTCAAAACTCTCACAATGTTATAATAGAACTCCCTTCTGTTTCAGTGTTTTGGCTATAATCAACAGAAGAAGCATCATGGACCTAGAGGTGCCAATACTAAGGTCATCCTCAATGAACGAAATGGTTTATTAGAACTCCAATATCATTAATTGGTTCTTCAAACATAATAGTTAAATAGGAAATTGTTATATGAGGTGAGTGAGTGCTTGTGTTGGACAACAAATTAAGAATCAGATATCAACTCAGTATGTTCATTCCTACGATGAATAAGCATATAACTGTCTATATAGTAGTACCTCTCTGTCAGTGACTTGTTCTATTGTAGCACTATCACTTGAAGGATTTGGCAGCATATCATTGTTAGCTGACTGCTCAGATTCAGTGGTCACCAGATCATTGGCATGTTCATGTGAGGCAGGTTCAGTTGCTTCCAAAACTTCTGCAGAGTCGGTTTCAGTAGCATCTTTACATGAGCTACCATCCACAAATGTTTTTATCTGGCAATCAGCTGTAGAAGACTCTGTGTCAGATGAACCAATGGAAGATTCCGTGTCAGATGAATCAGTTGACTCTACGATTCCTTGCTGAACAGAGACATCAGGAGATGGTTCATTTGACACTCCTTGACGAACAAGACGCAGAGCTATCTGTCAGATTGGAAGTATGTCATCCCGTTTGTGATTTAAGCGACAGACTGTTAAAAGGATGTGTAAAATCACAAGAAAAATCTATCCTATAATATGTAAAAACAAGGAACAGGAACAAGACGTAAAGTGCCAAGACAAATAGTGTCTGTCTCGTCCTGAGGAAAGGGAAAGGAAAGAAAAATGAAACGAAGAATTGTTTTCATCATATTCTGTTTGCTGTAAGGTAAAAAGAAAAGGAAAAAGAATCAAGGTCACTGACAACTAACTCCAATAAAAAATATCCAAGGTCAAGTGCAGTCAGAATTATAAAAATTATTTTGTTGAGGAAAAGGGTCAACATAATAAACAGTACTCTACTGCAAAGTCAAAAAGGGTCAACATAATAAACAGTACTCTACTGCAAAGTCAGTATTCCCCAACTATTGCAAAACAATTGTCAATACACAAATCTCCAAGAAGAAAGTCTACTAAAAACTGCAAACCTTGCGGTATATTTTCTCAATTTGCTTCTGAAGATTCCGCACACCAGATTCCCGGCAATAATTCTCTATCAGTTCAAGCAATGCAGCATCTGTCACTTCCACCTGAAGAGTATCAACTGCAAAATTAGATCTCTTGAACCATATAGTATTAATTGAAACCAAGACAGACACCTATTCAGGAGCTTCTTCTACTATGTGGAGCAATGATAATTGGCCTCCGACTTTCCAAATCAACATTTCTTTAGAGTCTCATACAGAAGAGAAAAAAAAAGTAATAAAATACAGCTTTTAAATAGTGCGAGTAGCATTTGTTATGTCCATAAGGAATCATAACTAATAGTTGGCAGTGACTCAGATTGGGCTTCCCAGAAAAGATCATATGGCTATCTATAGACTATCTCATGTAACCCAACTATAAATGGCATCAGATACTTTTCTGATTCTTGATTTAACATGCAAGTTATACAGTACCGAGTAACATAAATAGGAATATAACCAAAACACATTTTGTATAGGATATACAACCGGACAATTAAATTATACTTTTCGGGTATAGGGAGCCTTCCATACCCAATTATTTTAAGAGACGGCAATCATATTGCATCAAATCAATTGACTTACTTATTCGTTGAAGAAACTGTAAGTCGATATCTCCACTACATTCAAGCAAGGATCAAAGCTACGACTTTTATTTCAAAGTATATTAGTCTTAACTGAATATCCTCTTTACGAGTTTTATATGTACAAGTCATGTCACTCAAATGAAATTAAACACTAGATACTTATGTGCTCTCAAAATAAAATCTTCTTGAGCAACAAGAAACAAACAAATAAACAAACACCACTCACACAAAGCTGTTACCCAAGAACTAACGAATTGAGGTGCATAAAATTACTACTGTGCTTCTCATGCATATCCTTCTTATATTTCACCATTCTATAAAAGAAAAGAAACTTGTTTTTATTATAAATAATATGAAATAATTATGATTTGAGACCGTAAGATCTTGAAACTGAATGGGAAAACAATAATATAGCAAAACAACAGCCATGCTTTATGGGTCAATACTGAGCAGTGAAGAAAAACACATCCAAAATGAGGGTCGCTCAAATGAGAATGTTGAAATGGGTAAGTGGCAATACATGAAAAGATTAGAAAATAAAAATGTATATTTCCGGGAAGTTGGAGGTTGTATCAATTTAGAATAAGATGAAAGAAAATCGTTTGAGATGGCTTGAACATGTGCAACAAGGACCAACTAATGCACCAGACAGGAGTGACGGCATGTTAGTCAAGAAGCTGCCATAACTAGGGGAAGATATATACTTAGTTGGATGCAAGCAGATAATTAGGGGTACACCTAAGCTTCTGCTAATGTTAGAGCGAACACGGTCATTAAATGACCTAGATGGAAGACAAGGATTCATGTAGTCGGCCCAAAAAAATTGGTATAAAGGCTCTATTGTTGTTGTTCATAGTATTGTCGATATAACAACTGCTATAGGAAACACTGACATGGATAGAACCAGAGCAGTCCAAATAGCATCTGTTGATATCACTGAAACATTCAGAAAAGAAACCGCAAGGTCTTTATTCCTTTTAAAGAAACATTTCAAGTCCAAATATCGCATAGCAGGAGACAGTTCTATGCTGCCATCTTCTGATGAATCCGCTTACCCTCCTTTAAGTTCCGTTAATGGTGTCATCTTTTGAAACTTTAGCAACCGGTAATGTCAAATATTTGATATAAATGTAGAACTTATGATGGTTGGTCAGAATTGAGTCTACGGCTAAAGCCAGAAGACATGTAGCTCTTGATGATCTTAATAGTCTTATCCAGATCTCAGACTATCCAGATCTCCAACTATTGTTGCCATCAAAGGAAAATAAAATTGTCAGAACTTCATCAATGCAAAAATTACAGTAACAACTCAGAAGTCAGAACATTTGGAAGAGAGCGTCACTTGGTGCGATGGTAAGATGCAGATTCGGGTCGCATAAAGATCTCCGTATATATATGGGGTGGGGTGTGTGTACTGTGAGATATATAGAAAGGGCAAGGGGGGGGGGGGGGGGGGGGGGGGGGGGGGGGGGTGTTAGGTATGACTACATCTTGATCCTCCCCATACCCTGCATAAGTGGAAGCCTTGTGGCACTGGGACGTCATTAACTTCAGAACATTTGGACATGGGAACCACATACCAACGGACGAAATAAAGAAAACCTTGAGATGTATTAGACATATGAAACAAAGGTCAATGGATGCCCCAGCTTAGGATTGATAAGATGAACTAGTTGCTAGAGCTAGGGTAAGCCATATTGGAGAGGTATGTGGCAATAACAAATGATATAGTATTTGCTAATGTCACAGACAAATGGCCCCAAATAAAGCAGAATAAAGAATCACCAATGCTTCCAGAAGATTGCAATGTTTTTCCAACTTCCCATTAGTGTGCAATAAAACTATTACCGGATAGAGGTTTTTTTTTTGTTCTCATTATCGACGTCAACAGTTGCATTTGTATGTCCCTTATTAATTTTCAATGCTAATATTGAGAAACTGATGCACTCCAGTTAGCCACATCATAAATAAAAATAACCTATAGTGACGTGGTGGTAATTAGAATTGATTTCCTATCAATGCTACGATGAAGCACCAAATGAAATTAAACATATTGTGCAGAAGTTTCTAAACAAATATAATGTCATATGATAAACGGCAGGCTAAGGGGGGCAGAACAGAACAGAACAGCTCCAACTGTCGTGATCATCTATGAATATAAATATGATAAGAAAAAAGTAGAGAAACCCGTACTTGATCAGGCTTGATTCCACATGCTTCTCGAGTGGTCTTTTCCAGATAGTCTCTTGCTATATGCATCTTTTCATCAGTAATGTAACCAGCAAGAGCAATGACCTCCATTCTATCTAAGAGAGGATTTGGTATCATCTCAATTACATTTGCTGTGCAGACAAATAGAACCTATATATAGAATAAAATGGTTTCAGAAACCACCCAAAGCAGTACTTTATTAACGCAAATATGCAATATAATTACCATAATCTAAGACAAGACAAAAGTAAAACCATAGTCAACAGCGGGAAAGTATTAAATAAAAATGACATAGTCAAAGGATAAAAGAGCTGCGCTGTATAGAGGATGACTAAATCACCTAAATGTTGTATTACTTCCAGACTGAATATACAACCAAAATTGGTTCATCTGCATCAATTTTCTTTCAAGTGAATCAATTTAAGTTGTATACAGATAGTCAACTTTTATACATCCTGCAGAGATGAAAATTATAGATCTACCTGAAATATGGCAAAGAAAAATCGGACTCAACTAAACCATTTTCTTTATTCTTATATATGCCAAGAGGCAATTAAGGCCCTTTTCTGCAGCCCATGCACAAAATCAATTTGGACTCGGTCATCTAGGATTTAGTTTCCCCAACTAAATTACTTCTTCCATGTCTTCACAACAATTGCTTATTACTCGTCTGAGATGTTTTGGACACGTGCAGAAGTAACCAATAGATGCACCAGTGAGTGAAGGATATTAGTTAAAGGAGTTGCTAGTAGTAGGTTAAAGAAGTTGCTAGTAGTAGATTAGTAGGTGTAGACGTATATGTTGGATTTAGGCTGTGCAAAACAATTTGACATTCATTAATGTTCGAGTAGGTGGCCTTAATAGAGCTGAATGGAAGACAAAAGATCCATGTAGCTGACCACCAATTTTTTTTGTTATGCTTTGTTATTGTTGTTATTTTGCTGCTGTAGTCATCCTTTGGAGAGGCTTTTATCAAGTGAAATTGCAAGAGTCCACTACACACCACACAAATGAAAAAATGATACAAAATCAAATGGATAGTTTTCTTGGAGGTTGACCAGTTCAGGATGCAGACATACTGTGAAGGCTTACATGTTTAAACCCTTGATTTCAGACTTCTATGCTTTACTTAGTCTTCTTCAGTTTCAGCTATGCTAATTTTGAAATATATAGGAAAATGGTAGCCAAATGGAGGAGGAGGATTCATACAGCCGGCACCAAAAGTTTGGGGTAAAGGTTTTGTTGTTGTTGTATTCGGAAAGTGGTACTTTGTTCTATCAACGCTCATCAAATCTCCTAAACAGAGCATGGGAAGTGGAACGGCCGCTGCTTCCCCAAGAATAAAAAAAAAAAAAAAAAAAAAAAACTAAATAGTCGTATACATAACCAGAAAGAAATAACTCCTCTTACGAATGACTCACCTTGGATAGGTCAATGGGCACATCAAGATAGTGGTCGAGAAAATTTGCATTTTGCTCAGGATCCAGTAACTCTAACAAAGCACTTGCTGGATCACCAGCATGTCCCCTTCCCAACTGTTATTTACAAATCATCAAGAAAGACATTGATGTCATCGACAAACGAGCAAAGATAGAAAGGTCAATTATGTTTGAATAGTAAAGCAACAATGATTTCCAGATGTGATACATGTAAATACGAATGATACCTTGTCAATTTCATCAATTAGGACTAAAGGATTAGCAGTTCCAACATTCTTGAGGCACTGAACCATCTTCCCTGGCATGGCACCTATATATGTGCGTCGATGACCCTAGGAGAAAATTACACTATGGCATGAGGTTCATCTTGACAATTGTAATGATGAAATGAATTTTGAAGCAGCAGCCCCATTGCAGGAGATTCTGCATAAAAATAAAGTTTTTCTTTACCTTTATCTCAGCCACATCAGCCAAGCCTCCTACAGAAAATCTATAAAACTTGCGATCCAAGGCACGAGCAATGGATCGACCAATGCTAGTCTTACCAACTCCAGGTGGCCCAGAAAGGCACAGAATTTTGCCTGCAAGGTATTCAGGTTAAACATGGTCAGCAAATAAATATAAGCGAGAAAGAACTACTATAAATGTTAAGAAACACCAGACTTCAAATCACAAATATTTAAGTTCAATGTACAACCAGCTATAATCTGCCAATGGTGTGGCCTAGGCCCTAGGAAACACGGACTCTAAAATACAGCAGGACACACCAAAATAGGTGCCGTGTCTGTGTCCTTACTGTGTTGTGGCCTATCCATGTCCATGCAACAAAGGGTGCGGCCATTCAGTTAGCAGTTTAATGGGTATATAACTATGCCCAGATGAAGGAGAGGATCAACATCACGGGATCAGATCAACAATAAAATAAAATGTCGCAGTGATCTATTCTTACTCCTGCCAATCCTATGAGAGAGTTCGGAAACAGAGACAACACTGCACATTCACTGCATTAACCGTGTACAGCTTATTTACAGTCGAACAAAATGATGAATCTGGGATCATGCATATACTTTCAGACCATATTTCGAGAAATCGATATGTACATCACTGAGAGGAAATAATTTTAAAAGCCAAAAGATAAAATCATAAAAGTATGTCACAAACATCACTCAAAAACAACCTTTACAGTCCATAAAAGAAAATGGTTGGTGTGTTTGTCAATAGCCGGAAGGAATTAGTCTCCACTAACATAATTCAAAGAGCGAACAAGAAAAGGGTGACTATTTAGGTATGAGGATGGATGTGGTCCAATGGAAAAATCCATTGGAATGGAAGAAATCAGTAACTCAATATCGATCTGAAACTTGAAGGGGTACTCCATAGCTTCAACTGAGAATGCTTCTAGCCAACATCGGCTATATTCTACGAGAAATTTTATGATAGCATTTAATTTGCTTCTCTTCCATTGAAGTTTCATTTTCCCATAATGTATCCTCATTTTTGGCCTAATTCTTCTCTGATGATCAATTCAACCTCTGATAAAAAGATAGACCTTGGTTCTATTTCATCTAGTTTCAGTCAAAATAGAATAAGATAAGGAATTTGCGAACCTGACTCATGTAGCATCCCGATCGCAGTGAAATCACTAATCAAATTCCCCAAAAGACGAGATTCAAGTGTGATGCTAGCGCATTCACAAAAGTTTTTTTCAGGGAGCAATTCCTTTTGAGAAATATAAAACCAGAACCATACTTGTCGAAAAGAAATTAAACTATACACAACAAAGAATTATTTAACAACATATGTAAGCCCTAACGTACAACACTTACCTTGTGAGGTTCCTCTCAAGTATCAACTTTCCAAGTGCTATAAACTGTAAGGCTGTGTTTGGTTTGAGAGAAAATGAGGGAAAGGAAAAGAAAATGAAAGAGAAAATATGGTTACAATGTTTGGTTAGAGAGAAAATGAAAAGGAAAAAGGGAAAGTGAGAGAAAATGATAAACATAAATTCCCTTTTCATTTCCTTCCCAATACGGTGAGATTCCATTTTCTCTTCTTCCCCTCTCTTTTACTCATCTCCACTTTCTTTTTGAATTTTCTTATCACCAAACAATCAAATATTTTCTTTTTCCTTTTTTCTTTTTCCTTTTTTTCTCTTTCTTTTTCATTTTCTCTTTCCTTTCCCATTTTCTCACAAAAACAAACACAGCCTAAGATCCTCCCCTTTACATCCGATAAACCATGATGGAAAAGTATGTCACAAACATCACTAAAAACAATCTTTACAGTCCCTCTTAAATTAGTTGTAAACTAACTGCAAATACAAAAATTGATGTGCGTGCATGTGAGTGTGTGTGATCAGATATAGCAGAAATATACAACCAGAACCATACTTGTTTCAAAGAAATTAAACAATACACCAGAAAAAATTAATTTAATAACATATGTAAGCCCTAGTGTAATACAACACTTACCTTGTGAGGTTCCTCTCAACTTTCCAACTGCTATAAACTCTAAGATCCTCTCCTTTACATCCGATAACCATAATGGTCTTCGTCTAGAATCTTTTGAGCACGATGGACGTCAAATTTTCGTCGCTGCATTTATTTGATAACAAGGGGGAAAATATAAGCATATATATCACCAAAACTCTGCAATTATGTAGAATAAAGTGCTTTACTGCAATAAATAATGAACTTGGTGATGCATGTTATGAAGTCTTAGTAAATGATGCGCTTACTATAAATTTTTTTACTCCATAAAGAGCATTATGTAATCAGTAACCATACGAACAATGTACTTTGTTTAGGCAAGACAAATTTCAACCGCATACTTTAAGACAAGGTTTTCCTACAGGAAAAAGACTGATTGATTGATTGGGTGGGATTAGAGGTTGCAAAACTTTAAGACGAGAAGTTTTTGCTACAAGAACAAATATCAGAACATAGATGGATAAAGCCGCTGCAAGATTTGAAGTTCTCAGTCAATGTAATATGTTGCTATGCTTATGTACATATGCAGACTGTATTTTACACATTTCTAGTGTATATCTGGCATATGGTAACTAAAATTCGGTTAACCAACCATATTCATCAGGGAATTTAATTTAACTGCCAGTAAAATATCATTATGAACAGTAGCTGAAGATGACATTTTCATTTTTTTATTCAACCGACCGACATTCTTGCAAGTATTTCCTAACACCACCAAGGAGGTGGTCAGGTGGTAACACTAGTAAGGGAAGGGAGGACTGGGGGAGGGTTCGGATCCCAGCCCGGGCATCAATTAAATAGGAGGGAGTCCTGGTGCTAGTAGCCCAGGAGAGGGACGGTCATTAATGACTGGCCTTATCTCAAAACAATAAAAAACTATTTAGTGACAGCACCAATGGGAGTAGTTCCTCATAGGGATCCTATAAGTTGCATGATATTGATTTTGGCAACAAAGGGAAGATTATGAACATGCATGCAAACAACAGGTGCAATCTGCTTTAGCTATTTCTCTTTCTTTGATTATTTCTAGAATATGCTGAATACAATATCCATACATACAAATGAAAGAAACTGCAACCATGAAGACGTAAGAAGTGAATGAATATCTTTAACAGCCAACACATACTAAAAGGAGACTGCAGCACCTAAAAACCTCATTACCTAGATTGCAATTAATGTACAACTTGTTTAACACATCTCTTCAAGGAATTCCAAAATAAATGTGCAGAAGGGAAAAAGCTTAAGATCTAAGCACGGTGCATGATAATCCCATATTGTACATTTTGGTTGTACGGCAATAAATATCAAAGCTAACTAACCAAAAGGAAATTTATCGTACATCAGCCAATCGCATCACATGAATACCAGTTCCACCTTCCAACATAGAATGTCCTTGAAAAGTAGAATGTTGACATGAAACATCAAGTCAGAAGCAGAAAACAGGCTGTAGAACTATTCATTTTCCAAAAACACTTGTCTCGGACAACCAGGGTGCCATATAAGAAATCTATAAACATAATGTAGGAAGCATCCACCATTCAGAGTTTTAACTAATTTTAGTAGTGTAATATGTTACGCTGAAATTGATGATTTCCACAAGAAGGTAGGGTTAAGGACCTGTAGCTTCCCCAGGGCAATGCAGTAAGCCAATCAAGATAATTGCGAGTTACATTAAACTCGCTAGAACTGGCTTCCAAAAGCTGCAACTTTGTAAGTTCTTCTTCTATAACTTGAAGGACATGAGGTGGGCACTTTTGCCTTTTTGGTTCAAGTCTTTCCCTAAATTTTGCTGCACGATAGAAGAAAACCATGTAACTTCATGTTGACTGATGCATAAACGCATCATAGTTTGTAGTATCACATTCCTGCTATAGAAAATAAATTCCGGAACTAACCAGACAATGCTGTTTTGTCATCTGTTTCCAAACCTAACTCCTGAATGAAAGTAAAACAAGTTAGTTTATGGCCAAAGAGGACCTGCATACAACATCTATCCTACAACATCAGTTTCTAGAGATTATTTTCAAGTTGTTTTATGATACATGGTATGACTAACCATCATACAAACAAAGACCAAACATATTTTCCCAATAGAAGAAAATCCCAATTCACTGCTTCAGTTTATGCTTAGGAATCTATTTCCATACTAATGGCAATTATGCTAACCTAAAAAAATACGATAGTAAAAACCACACCTTCTTAATTGCTTTAAGTTGCTCATTTAATAAATATCGCCGCTGCTCACCGCTGATCTTTTCTTCAATTGCTTTTGCAATAGACTCCTATCATATATCCAATCAAACGAGAACATAATACATAAAGACAGAAAGAAAGAAAGTACAGAAATGGAATTGGAAATGTGAAAGAGTGAAAAGTAAACTCTACCTGTATCTTACTGATCTCCATCTCTTTCTTCACTAGTTCTAGAGTTAACTTCAAGCGCTTGTATACCTGGTTGACAAATAATCTTGTTGTCAGATGTGTAGTTACATAAAACAAGGTGGTCTACAAATTGATGATAGAGACAGCAAATCTTAGGGTTGGTTTGAATTGCTGCTGCTTTTAAAAAACTGGCAGCAGGTGGGAGGGTGCTGCTAAAAGCTGCCCCAAAGCTGAACTAAGTTTTAAAAAGTTTTCTGATAAGTTGTTACCAAACACCCTTAGACTGCTTTCCAAGAAAATAAGCAGAACCAACCTTCAATAAGCAATACCAAACCAGCCTTGAAGTATTAGCTCAGAATCAAAAGGGTGAGTAATATGAGATAAAATCTTCATAGAATTGTATCAGTTTAGAAGCAAATATAGAAGAGGGAAAGGAATTGTCACTGGTATTACACATTATAAATTTAATATGTGACTGGAAGAGAAAACATGTACTACAAGTATGATACTTACATCTAGTTCCTCGAGCACTTGTTGGCACTGCAACTTGTTTGCCCCAGATATAGCAGCCCCAAAATCTGCCAGCCTCGGATAATTGAAATCACCAATATGCTGAGTTTTTTAAGAATAACTTATAAGAATTTGCATAAATAAACTGTAAAAGTCAGTTAATGCAGTGTCTAACACTTTGATGGAAAGCACATCTTCAAGTTAAATACCTCGTACAAACTCTAAGTAAAACTTTATAAGTTATTCAGATATAGATATCATGGAGGACGAAGGTTACAAGATATGTTACCCGGACTCTCCACTTTAAGGAGAAGTACCCGTGTCGACCCAATAGGACATAGGTATGGAATCCGTATCCGATACTCCATGGTGACAATCGCATTCTTCATGGTAACAATCGAGAAACTGGTAGTGAAGTAGATAGTTTATTTTAATATGGTAGAGTGTAGACTGGTAGTAAAGTAGTAGGGGAGCTGAAGGGACGGTCCCTTAGGGACTTATTCAACTAGTTCAATAAAGTTTAGTAGTAGTTTATAATTACATGTTGTCTTTTTATGAAACCTTAGTCATGTCCCAGTACCCGTATCCAAAATTTGGATCATTTTTAGCCGAGTCTGTATATCCTTCAATTATGAATTTGAAGGGCCAGACTATTGGATATGTACCCATACCCGAGTCCAGGTAACATAGGTTACAAGTATTAGAGTTCACAAGAGAAATTGGAAATCAATCGAATCACAGTTTGCACCTTAAAATATGTTGATTTTGTCCATACACCTTGTACAAGTCCCCCCTTATCAAATATTAACTTGAGGCTAAATTGTGTCAGCAGGATGTCCATTAGGATTTTTTTCGCTGACTTGAGAATGGTGATGAAATGAAACATGAGGAACTAAGGATAAGAAATATAGACTTGAATATTTCTTCTTGAAAGTAGATCCAGCATACCTGGGTGTATGTTTGAACATGATCTCTCCACAGGGAACTAGTCTTTAATACATCTCTTAATGTTGATATAACTTCAAAAGAGGTTGCTTTTATCACATCATCATCCTTATTAAAAGGCTTTTCCTGCAATAAGAACTAAACAAAGTGAGCTGAAATTTGAAACAATTATCCGAAGACTGTAATCTACTTAAAGTTGAGATTGAACATCCTTGAAAGGTTTGTTTCTCTAGCCTCTCCTAGTGATGAAACTCCTAGTGCATGTGTTCAAGTGCAAAGGTCTAATGACAGTTTAGCCAATAAAAGGACCAGCTATGACACTGGCATAGTCAAAATATGGCATTATGTAGTTGACCAAAAATTGGCCCCCCAACAGAGATGCAAGATGTGCATGAAATGAACAAGTAGTTAGTCAAAAAAATAAAGGGAATATAATCCACCAGGTTTACACCATGTACACAGTCGATGAAAGAGATAGGAGGAAACAAAATAACATTACTAAAAACATTAAGAGAAGATAAATAACTAACATGCCTTTAGATGATCAACTTTTACAGTAAGGGGGTCTTCGTCAACCTACAAAATGAGGTTAAAATATTAAGTCATAATACATCCAAAAAGACATAAAACATAGCAGGCCTCCAAATAGGCCATTCTGACAAAGAAATGCATATACCATCTCAGTTATCCGCAGTCTTCGATGACCAAGGAGCACGATTTGATTATCGTTGATACTGGTTATCTGTACAGAGTGCAGGATCACAAGATATTAGTAAATAATGTTTTAATGTACTTGAATCTATCTTGTTATATTTTGATATTTCGAGTGTATTTGAATGCACAGGTCAATCAAAATATTTTGATACTTCTGATTTTTGAAATAGGTGGCCGCGCTATCTCAGTTGAGGTGTTTGCTACAATGATGCATTTAAAAACCTATCAGAGTTATTTCTTTTATTTAACATGACATTCTCTACAAGAAAATCGGTGACAAGAAAATGTTAGTATTAATTTATTGGTATCCGAAACAATAATAATGAGGAGAGATTTTGGGTTTGCAATGAAAACACCCAGATGATTTTTCAACCCAAACGGTCCCTCAGTTTCTTAGTTTCAAATCTGGGACAGAAAACACACCTGCGCTAGGGTACCAACTTCATGTAGACGTTTAAGCAGTTCTTTTCCTTTGAGATCATGTATACCCTTTTCTGTTTCTGAAGGAGATACAATACTAGGATCAGTTCCTGGCTCGTCCTTAAGAAGAAAGGCACCGGCAAATGTAACTGATCTTTTACGATTTTCCAATAAAGCTGCTAACAATTTTGGATCCTGCAAGACACTCAAACATGCTCTGAGATATTATATTTAACCAGCCTCTGTATGCAAGAGTTCTAGAATTCATGTTCCAAATGTATTCATATGAATTTTAAAATTCATAATGTCATGTCTATTTGTAAAAATAAATGTAAATACTATGCATTCTTGAAGCTTAATGAAACATCTCGACACTCCACTAGAAAACCAAAGTGTTCAAAATAAAACTGCTTAATTTCCTTACATATTACATTTTTGTTTGACTCAACAACTATTCTAAATTTCTAATGTTACTGATGTGGAACTAAAGAAATGATGAGAAGAACCCCAAATTTGTCCATATACCTAAAGTCCACTGACTCAAGCCACTAGAGGTGGAATCCATGTCTTCAATACAGAAAACCCTTCAATTCTCCATCTAACTTTAGTACAAAGTTAACACCATTAAAAATTGTACATTTAGACCTTTAGTTCCGTTCTCACAAACAGCAAACTGTACTTTCCCATAACCCTAATTTCCACTTTTACTTATGTTAAACTAAAGAAATGGTGGGAAGAACCCCAAATTTGTCCCTGTACCAAAAATCCATTGAATTCAACCCTATAAAGGTAGAATCTCTCCCTTCAATATAGCAAACCCTTTAATTCTCCGGCTAACTTCAGTTAAAACTAAAAAGTTAACACCATTAATAATTATAAATTTAGACCTTTAGTTCTGTTCTCACAAACAGCACACTGTACTTCCCCATAACCCTAATTTCCCACTACTGAGCCCTCCCAAGTGAATTTATTATTGCAACTGAGCAACCCGATGTTACATCAGTTCATTATAAAAGCAATCATGTCCATCAAATAAAGAGGCATCCCGGTGTTACGAGGCTCCCGGTCAGGGGAGGGTCAAGATGTACACAACCTTACCACTATATATGGAGAGGTTGTTTCCGTGACTCGAATTTGCATCCTCCAAAATGCAAGCAGCAAGTCTTATCGTCGCACCATCGCACCAGACGACACCCTCTAATAGTGTTCACCACTTTGTCTATTTTCCTCTAACTATGTTCAATTATCCTAATCCAACTCCTGCTAAGTTTAGAGATGGATACCAATTTGTGCAAAAATGAAGGCTCCAAGGATATCAAATTTAGAATATATGAGTTGACCAAAGGAAGTTAATTCAAGCCAACAGCTGAAGAACCTCCTTCAGAACCAGCAATCATGCAAATCCATGAAGAGATGATCTTCACTTATCAACAAACCCTCATATTTCAATACTTTTTATGATAATAAGACCAAAAAGATTGTAGATCCAACCAAAGTAACAATCTTGTTGATAAACTCGAAGGAATAAAGTTGATAATGTTCCCATCTTATGAAGATCATTCCTTGTGCTCCTGTGTTAATTATTCGCCAATTAATCGCAATGGGTCCAATTAAGATAAGAAAATCAAAGAGCTTGTAGATCTAATCCAAAGGAATGATACTATTGATAAAAGGGAATGAAGTTGATATAGTTCCATCTTATGAAGATCATTCCTTGTTCCTCCAGTGTTAATCACTCATCAATTAGTTAATGGATGCAACTGACAGAGAGAAGCATGAACCCCAAAATTGCATCTCTCCTTCCTGTAAGAGAGATAAATTGGTCATCAACATTGATATGAGAGATCCGAGTTACATGAGACGTACACTTTGGAGAACTCGAGCAAGTAAAATTGGGCAAGCTGGTGCATCAAGGCTCCTAGACTAGGCATTGACTTGGATTCATCTAGACCTGCATCTAAGCTTAATCTTTCATTGGGATTTTTATGCATTTTTTTACTGTGCCGATAAGTTGGGTCATTAATATGTAAGAACCAATAATGACTCACAAAAAATCGTGAATAGTCTCGAGCTTCCAATCAAGATGAGGCCTTTTTGTTTGTAATCAGTTAATTTTGAACTAAGATGAGGAATTTAGACCTTACTTTCTACATTAGAGGGTTTATGGGTTAATTTGATGCATTAGATTGAATACGAGTTATTGAAGGCTATTCGTCACGAACTTAATGTTTTTGCCTACACTTCGACCCGTGCAGCGCACAAGCTTCCTACTCGAAGATCGGTGCAAGCCTTCCCGAACGGACTTAGCTAGAATGCTAAGTAATTTGAGATCAGTGGAGCAATATGGGAACTTGAAACACGTCTTCTATTAACTTGGAAAATGCTTACAAGTTTTGATGGTGAAGAACAAATAAGTACTCCCACTTATTTATAATGCCTCATAAGGCCTACAGGAACCTTCTGGAACCTGCATATTCTATATATTATTCTAGAAAATATTCTAAGCCTAGATATTTATAAGGAATCCTCTAGAGCATCTAGAAAGATCATGAGTCTTCAGGAAGATTTCACCATCTTCTAGAGAATTTCGGAAGCATCCAGCAGAACCCCAGTCCGTGGAGGTTTATGCAAATCCGTCTCTGTAGGGCGCAAAATCTTGTGTGTGACACTCTCCCCTACCTATGGTGTTGACGTCCTCGTCAACCACGTCCGCTGAGAAACTCCTGGAACTTGTCTTCGAACTAATGCAACGTATCAGCATGTTTCCAGCTGGACTCATCGTGCGACATTTCCTTCCATTTGATGAGATACTCCACATATGGAAAAACGTCTCGTCGACGAATGGTCCTCGATTCAAGCACGGCTTCCACTTCTTTATCGAATGACGTAGTCATAGTCGTTGTGGGTCGCTACGACACTCCGCGCTGAGGGTCCTCCAAGTCTTCATGGTAGGATTTGAGGCAACTCGCATGGAAGACTGGATGAACCTTCAGCTTGACGAAAAGCTCGAGCTCGTAGGCAACTTTGTCCACCTTCTTAAGGATCGGGAAGGGACCTTCATACTTGCGAATCAAGTCCCTTGTGCGCCTTACGGAACACCTTGAACTGTTGCGGCTGAAGTTTGATCACCACCAAGTCCCCTTCATTGTACTTAGCAGGCCTTCGCGTTGGCCATTTTTTTATCTTGTGCGCGGCCTTCTTCATAAATGTCTTAGCAATGTCCGTATTCACCTTGAACTCCAAGACAATTTGGTTAGCCGTGGGACTTCTACTCGAGGATCCCACACTCAGCGTGTGCGGGACGAGCAGCTGTCGACCCATACCAACTCGAACGGACTGGAATGGGATGACTCGTTCCTTTGTAGATTATAGCAGAACTGAGTGATGTCCAACTGATGCACCCAATCCCACTGATTGGCACTCACAAAATGCTACAAGTACTCCTCGAGTAGAGAGTTGACCTGCTCCATCTGCAGTGAAAACTTGTCGAGAAGCACAGATATGTCCCAAGGATCTTGAATACCATTGTCCATAACTTTCCCATGAAGCGGGGGTTTCGGTCGCTGATAATGCTCTCCGGGATGCCCCAAAACAAGCGTGCGGCCTCCTCCGTTGTGCAATTCGTTGAAGAAGCAATGGAGATTACATACTTGGAGAAGCGGTCTACCACCACAAGGATAGACCCAAGTACCCCCACCTTCGGCAGGACAGAGATGAAGTCCATCGAAATGCTCTCTCATGGTCGACTCGGCACGAAAAGAGGCTCAAACAGGGCCCCAGGTCGCTGATGATCCACCTTGTCCTGTTGGCACACAAGACAAGTGCGCACATAGTCTTCAACATCTTGGTGCATGCGAGGCAATAGTAGGCGGCCTCCAGTAACGCCAAAATCCTCTTCTGTCCCGGATATTCGGTCCACTTGGTATCATGGCATTCCTTGAGCAGCTACCTGCGCAAGCCATCCCACTTAGGCACGACCATCATGTCGTCATTTGTGTAGAGAAATTCGTCCTTCTTGTATTTTGCCTTCATGAGTAACTTCACCACAGCATGTGTCAATGGGTCCTCGGCCACATCCATCTTGGCACGACCAAGTATGTCTCCCTTGAGCAAGCACACCGTTGCTAGCTCGGCCTTTTTGCTGATTGCATCGACCCCATGATTCTCCTTGCCCGGCTTGTATCGCAGCACCATATTGAACTCTGCCAAAAAGTCTTGTCATATTGCTTACTTGGGGGGTAGTTTCTTCTGAGTCTGGAAGTAGCTCGTGGCAACATTGTCCGTCATGACCACAAACTTAGTGCCAACAAAATAGTGACGCATGAGCACAAGCAATATACCGGTGTCGTCATCTCCTTCTCTTGTACTATGTAGCTCCACTCTGTGTAATTCAATTTGCGGCTCTTGAACGCGATAGAGTGCCCCTCTTGCACAACACCTCATCGGTAGCGAAGTCGGATGCGTCAGTGTGCACCTCGAATGCCTTGGAGTAATCCGGCAATGATAAGACTGGTTCCTCCGTCAGGCCCTCCTGAGTACGTCAAATGCCTCCACGCACTTGGACGTTCAACTCCTCGTCCAATCCTTCCGCAACCTATCGATGAGTGGTGCGGCTATGTCGGAGTATCCTTGGATAAACCACCGATAGTAGTTCGTCAGGCCTAGGAATTATCGCAGCTCCAACGACCTGACGGGAGTCTTTCACTCCCGTATGGCCTAGACCTTCGTCTCGTCCATCCATATCTTTCCATGCTCGATTCAATGCCCCAAGAGTGACACCTCTTCTTGAGCAAAGGAACATTTCTCCTGCTTGATAAATAGTTGGTTTTCCCTTAGCACCTGGAAAACCTGCTTCAAATGCTCGATGTACTCCTCTATCGTGTTCGAGTACACGACGATGTCTTAAAGATAGACCACGACAAACTGATTGAGATAGGGGTGGAATAGCTTGTTCATCAAAGTACAAAATATTGCAGGAGTATTTGTTAGTCAAAAAGACATGACTAGAAATTCATACGCGACATACCTCGTAACGCACGTCGTCTTGGCATCTTCCCCTTCGGCTATCCGCACCCGATAGTACCTCAAGCACAGATCGAGTTGGAGAAGTATCTTATGCCTCCCAATTGATCGAACAAGTCCGCCACCAACGAGATAGTCAATGCACAAACGAAGGCCTCTATCCTTATTCTTCTGAAACAGTATTGGTGCACTGGATAATGGCCTAATGAATCCGCATCGAGTAGTTCCTTTAGTTGCCTCTTCAACTCATCGAGCTCTAGTGGGGCTATGCGGTATGGGGCCATAGCGGACGACTTCGTGCCCGTCTCCAACTCGATAGCGTGGTCTACCTCCCTCCACGGAGGTAGCCTCTTTGGAAGCTCTCGTGGCATGACATTCCCGAACTCCGCGAGGATGTCGTCAATCTCGGACAGAAAATCCCCAACACGGGTGCCTCCTCCGTCTTGAGCACCACCAAGTATGTCATCTTTTCGTGCCACACGCGCTTCTTGAGTTGGATGGCGGAGAGAGCCTTCCCCTCCGTGGACTTACCTCATACAACATTCACCATACACAGGGAGCCTCTTCTATGATCCCGCGACTCCCAAATGTGACATTGGGATCGATTTTGTCGTAGTAAGGAAGTCCATCCCTAGGATCATGTTGAAGCCGTCGAGTGGTCCGACTGTGAAACTAGTAACACTCGTCCAGTCTCCCACTTTGATCTTCACCCCTTTGGTCACCCCCTGCACGCGACAAGCCTCTTAGTTGACCGCCTTCATCTTGCTCGAGTCATTCTCTAGCACCAGACCCAAATACCTTCACGTCCGAGATGAAGTTATGCTACTCTAGCCATTGATCTTCACGTCCACGTACATGAGTTCTCGACTCAGGACTTTGGCCACGACGATCTTGCTCTTCAGAGCATTGAGCAAGCATAAGGCTCGCATGTGAGACCCTATCCTTGGCTCCTCGGCCTCAGCCTCCTCGCCTTAGACCATGTTCACCCGCTTGCCTTTGTTCTTGCAATCACATACGAAGTGATTTTCTCCGCACACGAAGCACTCAATCTTGCACTCTGTCTGGGACTTCGCATGCTGCTTGTCCTTCAACGGAGCTCCCTTTTCGTTGTCTTTCTTCTCTCCCCCACCATTAGCCTTGGTGGTGGTAATTGCCTTGGACTTACGTATCGTTTCGCCAATACTCCATTAGCTTCTCGGCCGCTGAGACGACCATATTCAGATCTTAAACACGCTGCCTCTGCAACTCTTGTGTCGCCCACGATTACAGACCGTCAAGAAAGAAGAATAGGCGGTCTTCGTCATCCATATTGGAAATGACATGCATGAGACGAGTGAACTTCGCCACATAGTCCTTAATCAACCGGATGTACTTAAGTTGACGAAAGCTCCTCCTTGCCACAAGCTCAACATTGTCCGAGTAGAATTCAGACTTGATATCCTTCTTGAAATATTTCCAAGTCTCGATCGAGCACAATCCATTTTCCTTCTCGATGCGCCTGCGGTGCCACCAAAGCATAGCATCTTCAGTGAAATAAAGAGATGCAGTATTTACCTTATCGGCCACTTCCTCGATTCAAATTGCCTTAAGGTCTCGTTCGATGTTCCATATGAAGTTATTCACCTCCTTCACGTCTCGAACGTCGTTGAAGGATTTTGGCTCTAGATACTTCACTTTTGGTGCCGTCTCCTTCCTCGAAGACTCACCAATAGCTTTTTCGAGGATCGTCGTCTTGGTCTTGAGTTCCTAGCACAATTCAGCAATCTCCGCCTTCGCAGTCTGGCATTCCTCCTCAAACCCAGCTTACATCTCGCGAAGTTGCTCTCAGAACAGCGCCATAGCATAGCCAACTTCGTCTCCAACCCATGGACGAACTCCTCATAAGTCATCTGGTTTTGCTTCACTTGCGTCTCTATGTTCGTCACACCCTTCTACAAGAGAATGAGAGATCCATGCGGGACACCAACTCGACAAGGGCTCGTTCTAACGACGGCTCTTTGCTTTTGCCCTTCCTGGAGGTCTTGTCTTTCTCCTTGGGCGATGCGGGTTGCTCCTCGTGGACGGTCTCGGATGTCGACATATGGACGGTTGACCTTCGCTCTGATAACACTCGTCACTGAGTTAGTATTTTTGCTTGTACTTCGACCCGTGCGGCGCACAAGCTTCCTACTCGAAAACCGATGCAAGTCTTCCCGAACGGACTTAGCTAAAATGCTAAGTAATTAGAGATTAGTAGAGCAATATGGGAACTTGAAACACTTCTTCTATTAACATGGAGAATGCTTACAAGTTTTGGTGGGAAGGAACAAATAACCATCCCACTTATTTATAATGTCTCGCAGGGCTTACAGTAACCTCATGGAACCGACATATTCCAGGAAATATTCTAAGCCTAGATATTTACAAGGAAACTTCTAGAACATCTAGAAAGATCATGAGTTTTCAGGAAGATTCTACCATCTTCTAGAGAATTCTGAAAGCATCAAGCAGAATCCCGGTCCGTGGAGGGTTATGCAAATCCGTCTCGGTGGGGCACAAAATCTTGTGCGTGACATATCTCTCTTATTAGCATCCTTTTCTCTTCCACGTCTTCAATTACTTCTACAGACAAATTACACAATTGATATGTTGATCTTTCTTCGTACCTTCTGCCATTTTCTGTTTTAGCTGTTTACATACCAGACTTGCAAAAACTATAAGAATATTACAGAAAACCTGAGCATTATCCATGTTTTTACCTGAAACCCATAAATCTCATCAACTACATGTGGATCAATCTTTCCATATCTATCATGCCCTTCCATCTTTAATTTACAACTATAAATCAACTTTTACCATCAAATATCATGCTTTCCTCATTGCTATTGTGGAGGGCAAGCCATCTCTCTCAAAAATACTAATCAAACCCTTAAATAACCCAAAGCACCTTCCAACTCCAAAAAAAACGAAGCACGTTGATAATTTCTGTAAAATATTCACAGTAGCTTATGTAACATTGGTATAAATAAACTAGAATATCACTACAATCCAAATAAACATAAAGGAAACAAATAGTCAGGAAGCATAAATCTACGAGGTTCAAAACAAGCCACTAGGCATACCTTTACGTAGATTGGCATGTAGAATCCAGGAAATAAGGGTCTATGAGGTAACGGCAATGCCAGAACCTGCATGGAGGTAAAATCAAGAGGAAATAAACAAAAATACTCATCAGAGAAGTATTCTTAAAACACTGGTATAGAAACTGCTAGTTGCTACTAGTGTACAGAAACAACATTCAGATATTGACATTAACTTCCATAAATAACCAAATAATCTCCTTTGAGATGAAAGTTTCAAATTGATGGAGCAACAATTATCATTCTCTTGACACTGTAGAGCAACTAGGCGACGCTTTCTTTTAGGTTCTTACGCCGGGTTTGGGATTGCTTATCATGGCTGCTTCTGCTTATTTTCTTGCAGAGCAGTCTCAAAAGCTGTTTCATAACAGCAGCTTCTCAAAAAAAAATTGACAAGCTAATCCAATTTTGGGGCAACTTTTGGGGGAAAACAGCAACAATCCCACACCGCGCTTTAGTCCTCCGATGCTTGTACTTGTGTTCATCCAGCTTAGAAATACTAACAAAAACAACTAGTGAAGTACAACATACAACGTTGCAAATAGTTTAGGATCCTTAGCTCCGATAGCCTTCTATTTATGTTCTTCAGTCTCGGATTAATAGAGGTAAACTGAACCCATGCAGTGGAAACCCATTTTCAACTTATTCGCCAAAGGGCAACCTAATGCTTGAGGCCTTCCATAGGGGCAGAGGAGGTCTTGAGTGAGAATCCGAAAGCTTGTCCTTTTTCTCGAAAAATAAAATTATATACAGTAGAGGATAACAAAGTAATATATGTTTTTAACTAGTAATTGTGCTTTGTTCCAACAAATTTATTACCAGGTTATTTTTATTTCACAATTAGCTCCCAACAACAACTAACCCGGCCATATCTATGACTTTCTCCTAACCCAAGCTTGCAATTGGAGAGTAACTTGTACAGCAATAACAACAAAGGTCAATCAGATATCAGTCAAATTTATCAAGATGAGATCAAAAATAATCTCCTCTAGTAACAATACTTAAATTGATTTTCTTAAACCAAAAAAGGGTTTTTAATTTACGTAGTGGAATAACGTCGGCCACGAAATACGCAATTGTGCTTTCTCCTATACGAATTTTACTTACATAACTATAACACCGCGAAAAGGTTAATACATAAGAACACTACCCAAATTTAACAAAATGTGTCCTTGGTAAGTTAAGCAACGGGGATGGTGCCACAGCACCTAGTTGCCAGGACAAAGACACGAAACACGATATTAGCAGCATTGATTTTGGTGTGTCCTGTATTTTGGATGCGTGTTGCGACACGATGCAACACGGACATGGGCTTCGAAATGTCCACGCTTCCTTGCACAAAACATATGCAATCAAAAACATGTAAATTGAGCAGCTTCTACAAAGCTAATTTCCCAATGAAGTATTTCTACCAATTGGCAATAACCCAATAGCACAAAAGTAATCAAACCACAAACTTTGGAAAATGACATCCGATATACAACTATCAAAGCCTTCAAAGGGAAATCTTTAATGCAAATCTAACCGTGAGATAATCCTCTGGCCGGGGATTCGTGGACACGATCGCCGAAGAGGCCTTCGAGTTGGCCTCCTCGGAGCCGCCTCCTTCTGCCGCCGCCACCGCCTCGGCTCCCTCCGCCGCCTCCGGAGCCTCGGACTTCTCCATCCCATCGCCGGATTCCGAGCAGAACAGCGCCCTCCTGGAAAAGCTCGGACTTTGGCACCCGGGCCGCCTCAAGGAATTGAAGAGTCGGAGCAGCGGAGGCCTAGCTTCTCCTCCATTGGGGAAATTTGGGGTGAACTTGGGAGGTAGGGTTTGTAATCTCAGTCTGGAGGAAGAGGAGAGAACCTTCAACATTGGCTATGGAGGGGATTGAGAAAACCCTATATTTCGTTATTGGAGGGTTTTGTGACGGAATGACACGGATGGAGAGGTGTAATGTTGGGTTAGTAGTGGGCTGTGGTTTGGGAGAAAGAAACCCTCCTAAAACCTTTGATTTGGTAATTTTAAGGCCAGTTTTAGCTTAGAATTGTCAACAGATAGTCGAAAATTCGAATTTCATTCGATTCTGTATCCAAACTTTCGGATATTTTTTGAAATTTTGGATATTGGATTTGGATATCCAAATATTTTTTTGATATTATCTTTTTTCGGATACAAATTTGGATATTAAGGTATTCGAATTCGTTAACATCCGATCCGACTTTAAATTGCAAATTTCAGATATCGAATTCGGATATCCAAATTTTCATATATATTATAGTATAATATATATGTCATATATATTAATTAATAGAGAAGATTAAAGGATTTTATTCTCAACTGACTTTTACATAAATCAATTATAATATAATTTATATGTAATAGTAATATATATTAATTATAATTTACAATAGAAGAAGAAATGACTCAAATATATAGAGGAATTGAATTTAGTTTTTGGATAATCGGATAATAACTAAATTTTTAATATTTCGGATATTCGAATAATATCCTTCGATTTTTTTTTAGCTAATCGGATCGAATATTATCTGATATCCGTTAAACTAAACGAATACGAATTCGAAGTGTCAAAAGAGATATTCGTTCGGATATCGGATCGGATTCGGATACTACAAAAAAAAATCTGATACGGATATGGATATTGTCCTGTCCGTATCGATAAGCATCTGTTGACACCCCTAGTTTTAGCAATGATATTTTTATTACTTTTGGAATTTTTTTTTAGCCAGTAGTTTTATACTTTACTAGTAAAAAGTAAAAGCACATGAGTTGTATGTAAACTTTCTAATATTATCAAAATATAATTAAAATTATATATATATACTGGCTACAAGCCATTTATATTCCGGATAAGACCATTAAAACAATTGAAACAATGTGCGCCAAGTTTGTATGGCGCGGAGGAGTTCACCAGATTGCATGGGCCGATCTCTGCAAAACCAAAGAAGAAGGAGGTGTTGGTATGCCATCTCTACGTGTTCTACGTGAGGTAGCGATGATGAGACTGGCTTGGAAATTCTTGGAAGGAAATACTATGTGGGCGAAGTGGATTCGCAATCGATACTTACGAGGTAATAATTTCTGGGTGCACAATATTGATAATAATTATTCAGTTACTTTTAAACAAATTTTTCGACTGAGACCAAGTTTAAAGGAGAAAATATGTCGGGTCATCTACGACGGCGCAACTACAAGCGTGTGGCTTGATCCATGGATCGGGCACGCCAGCTTGGTAGACCGTCTCGGCTGGCCCACTTTTGAACTAATAGGAGGGATGGATACAGTGGACGGGCTTCTGAAGGATGGTGTTTGGGATCTCACGAGCGCCTCTGTTGGGCGCTGGTTCGCCGAGGAGATTGACCAGGTCCCGAGAGACATGTCAGCGACATCGGATTACTGGACATGGGAGAGTACCAGAGAGACCAAGTTTAACGCCAAGTGGATGTATGATCAATTGCGCCAACACGCAGAAGTAGTATCATGGGCGGACATTGTTTGGTTCAAAGGTGCTGCAATGAAGATGAAGCTTTGTCTGTTCAAAGCAATTAAGAACCGGCTGCTCACACGAGATAGACTGGCTCGTTTCGGAGTCCAGGTAGGAAGTACGGATTGTTGGTGTTTTATTCTATGTGTTGTGTGTGTTCACAACATTCTATTGTTAAAAGATAGTCCCACATCGGAAAATCACACCAATATGTATCTCTATATATTACTTATGAAGGAATAGAGAGATGCACATGGGTTGAGGCCCAATGGAGGGTGCCATGTGGGGGGATTTTACATAGAGGTGAGAATAAGAAACCAACTTTTGGCCAAAATGAAAATAGATTGGAGCTAAGCCCCGAAGGGGCTTAGCGACTCGGACTCGGACTCGGACTCGGACTCGGGCTCGGGCTTGGGGTAATGGGCTTTTGAGGCTTATTGTGGCTTTTTGATGGCACTTAGCACGACAGCTCGTGCGCGAGCCTCTGCGCGGCCCTGCGTGGCGTGCGAGGCGTACGAGGCGTACGGAGCGTACGGGACGTACGGGTCGTACGGGTCGAGTGGGCCGTTCAAATTATGTAACGTCCGCGGGTCTTGTGGGCTCAGATCCGGAAATGGCTCAGATCCAGAAAATCCTATAATATCAGGAGCATCTCCTCTCTCTAGGGTTACAGAAAATAATCAGAGAATTTTCAGAGAGAGAGAGAAGTGCTGCTGCTATTCCGAGGAGTCGTTGACATTTTTGGCCAGCGTTCTAAAGTTCTCTTCGAACTTGTTGGTTCCTGGAGGCTTGTCCGTAAGGCGGATATAGCTTTGAGCGCCGGTGATCTTTCACCCTAGCAGGCTTTCTTCTTCCTCTGTTGCCTTCGAGAATACCGTCGCTTCTCTTTAGAAGTTATACGGTTCTGTTGCCTTCGAGAATACCGTCGCTTCTCTTTAGAAGTTATACGGTTCTGTTGCCTTCGAGAATACTGTGGCTTCTCTTTAGAAGTTATATGGTTCTGTGAAACCCATTTTCTGTAGCTATTTATTTTGATAGAATTTTGGTGTTATTAATAAAACGTTTTCAAATTATTATTATTATTATTATTATTATTATTATTATAATTATTATATATTTTTGGTTGAAAAGAATTTCGAAATTATAATCAACTTGGACTTTTGAATGTTTCGACCCAGACCCGAGTTCGAGCCTGAGCCTAAACCCAAACCCCATTCTTTTCCTAACTCTAATCTGACTTGGCTTATTATTAAAAAAAATATATATATATATATATATATATGGTTGAGAACTGGTCCCGAAGGACCAGTGCTCTTTTAGCTAGAATTGGTAAACCCCCTTTCCCACGTTCTCTCCCTACCATACAACTCCACCCATCTCCCCCTTTATTAGTCCCCACAACTCCCACGATCTCCACAGAACCTCTTTCTCACATCCTGTGAATCAAAACTCTCAAGTCACTCAAAAGCTCTCATCAACTCCAGAATCTCTCAATCCATCTCATCTCTCCCTCTCTCTCTGTGGGAGAAACCCCCAAACCGAAACCCTTTCCGAGCTCATCCCGCCTACCGCGCCTCCGGCGTGCCCCCGAGCTCGCCTCGAAGCCCGAGCCCCTTCCGGCGTGTTTCCCCGAGGACGGCGACCTCTCCCGCGGCCATCCGCCGCCGTTCCCGAGGCCAGCAACCCCCTTTCCGAGCCTCCCGCACCGCCACCGCACCGCCACCGCGCGTCCGCCGCCGTGCCGACGCCACCCTCCTCGCGAGGCGCTGCCGTCCGACCCTCTCCGGCCGGACCCGAGCCCGCCGCGTCAGCACACCCCTGGCCGACAGCGCCCCCGCGCCGTCGGTGCCCCGCTGCGCTGTCTAGCGCCCCTTCTCCGCGGTTCTCCGCTGTCCGCGGACTTCCCCGTGGCCAATCCCCTCTTCCGCAGACTTTCCCGCGCCCCTTTGCTGTGCGTGGTTGAGCCGGGAACTTCGACCTGCTGCCGACTTAGTTCGGATTTCTTTTCCGAGATTTTTCCCGCGGCTCCCCGCCAACGGAACTGGTAATTTTTGGATAATCACAGTAGTTCGTCCCCGTAGAGTCGATGATGATAGATCGGTCCCCGGTTCCCTCTTGGGAATCCGGATAGCTGGGTTATAATTTTCGTTTAGCTGCGTTAGATTAATTTTCTGTGTTTACTTGCTGGGTTGGTGTGAATTGGATGGATTTTGGAGTCCCGGATATTTCGGGAATTTTTCTGGTGGTGTTGGGATTATTTTGGTAGATTTCTGTGGACTATTTTGGGTTGGAAAATATTTGCAGGAATTTGTTGACGCACTTCCCAGTTTTGGGTTTGTCCCGAAATAGAGGAAGTGCTGCCCAGATTTTTACAAAAAACTATATTTTATTGATTTCAAAACTGGCTTTCGAAAATGAACTTCTAAACTGATTTTCGGGCGACGACCGTACCGGTCTGTGGGCCCCGGCGAAATGCAAACGCACCGGTCCGACCGGACGTTGTGGTATTAGCCGAACTTGGAGGAATGGACCGAGTCTGAGACTCTTAGTTTCATTTTAATTATTTTTAATATTTAGGCTATTTATATTAGATATTTAATTCCTGCACTTTAATTATTTATTTCAGTCATTTTCTCTTATTTAATGTAAAAGAAAATTGTACCGGGCATAAGCCCATCCTAGGACCATTAGCTGTGCCAATGTATTGTGTAGCATAGTTTTATTTTATTTTTCTTTTCTGGTGGATGTGATTTGGGTGGTTTTGATTAGTCGTGTAATCGTAAATTAGAGCACGAATTACTGATTAATTACGAATTTAATTAAAATGAATAGAATATTATTAAATAACTAGTTCACGATTTATCACTAAAAGAAAACTGTATTTTTATAAATATATTACGAAAACACAAAGTTTTCCAAAGTTAAATTGATTTTCGTGTATTTCCAAATAATTCAATTAATCGGTTTAATCAACGCACGTAGTTGCGACGTAACCGTTAGCTGTAGTTTAATACAACTTAAAACCTGACTAGGACATGACTACTAGAGATTGCAACTAGCACACTTAGTCTAGTTATTCAGGAATCTAAATCGAGTTCTCAACTGTAGGAACTCGAAGTCGTACCTGACGTCCCCCTCGGTACCGATCTGTCTTTCCAGTCAACTTAAATCCAAGGCAAGTATAGTTTGTGTTAGTTTACAGTTATTTACTTAATCGTTTTACTGCATGTCTAAACCACGTCTCAAACACGAAACTCTCACCGAGAGTGCTGTACTGTAACTACTGTAACTACTGGGGACTGGGGAATAGCGGGGGATTGGGGAATAGCGTAATGATTATGACCATACTGTAACAAAACCCCCTTATCCATTACTGTAACAAACCCAAGCCGGTCATATGTTATTACCTATTCAAATCACTGTTTTCTACTGTAATAAACATGTTTTAAAACTGTTTAGAACTGCATGATTCTATTTCTTATTTAACTGTTTAATTAGCATGAATTATACTTTGCTCCCTCCTGACTGGAGACAACATTTTAGGTAACACTGAGGATGACGAGCTATACTATAATAGCTACTATGACCCGGTTCTCTACCCTGCGACGGTACCGGAGCCGTCTTTGGAGGACGCCGATCCTGGGACTACTGAACCTGATGCTTTGATAGTTTCCCTTTTTTCTGTATTTTTCTTTTATTTGGAGTTTGTAGTTTTATTTTCAGCATTTCCCTTCCAGTTGTATTTTTGAATATTTTATCAAATAAAGTTTCAAATTCCGAACAGAACAGTTGTGACAAATGTACTTGTGTTGTTGTGAATACCTGCAATGGAACAGCTTACTGCCGCCGTCTCACCACGGTGCAGGCTGGGCATGGTCCGATTCGACCCAATAACTTGGGATCGGGTCGTGACATGTTTTTAGTGGTGGCCCATGCAGGTCCACAACAATAACAACTTAGGAAAAACATACCTAGAAATAATTAGAACACTAGAACATTGATTTGTCACGACATAGGTCCGATTTATATAAATAAATATTTTTGCTTGATTATAGACTGGTAGGCTACCTTGCTTATGTGTGCGTCCTAAACCTTCCAGAGAATGACCATTGACCAAATCCTGCTGGCAATGAGGTGTCATCTCCGGATCATACCCCAAGCCCAGGGTCCTTTCCCTCGCGGCTGTTTGACCGTTTTCTTAGTGCACCCAGTGAAGTTTTTCCTACACTGGCGACTCCTACCTCATCTCCAACTGAGTTGCATTCCCTGGTGGATTATTCATTTTGTTGCTCCACCAGTACCAGCAATCATCTTCCAAATGGTTGTTTTATTTCAAGAAATCCTGGAGTTCCAGAAAGCTCAAGATGAAGCCCAGCGGGAACAGATGAATATCACGAGAGAAGACAAGAAGAACGTCAATGATGTAGCCTTAGTTACCTCCAACCAAGTTAGAGCAGAACTTTTGTCCTAGGAAGGATACCCCTGAATCTAGAAGATATTGGGTCCCATCGAGTACTATACTTTCCGGCAGTCTTGCAGTAAGAAGCTTTGGGCTTGTAACTAATGCAAGAGGCCTGGTCATCAGGCCGTTAGTTGCCGCAAGAGATTGGGACAATATTTGGCATGTGGATCTGCTGAACATCGGGTAAAGGACTGCCCTTATCTTTCTATCAAACCAGAGCTCATATCCCAGCAACACCTGTTAGACCACAACCTAGGGACCCTCTTCCTATCCAGCAGACCCTGCCCTTACAATGAGGCGTGATGCATACTCGAGGTTCAAAGAAAAGGAAGCAGTTGGAGACTGCTCTTACAAGAGCCAGAACCATGAGGAATAGTACCTAGAACCGCTGTATAGCATCATCTTTTTGGATGTCCTTAGATCAATCATAAGAGTTTTGCTGTAATTCTCCACATGGATAGAAGTTTTTGTTACACCCTTATGGCAGATGTTTTCCTGATAGTCTTCCCGGATTATCCCAGATCTAGACATAGGATTCATCTCTGACTCTTTCCCTATTTCTAAAGGATGTTACAGAGTCAACCCGAAGTTGGCCAAGAAGATGAAGGACCAGATCAATGAAGGCTCTAGGATTTATTCAGAGTGGAACTTCACCTTAGGGAGTACCTACCTTGTTTGTGCCCAGAAGGATGGAACGAACGGATGTGCATCATTTACCAAGACACTAAAGAACAATGCTCTTTGTCCGGATCGAGGATCTGTTTGATCTGTTTGTGTGGAGTTAGGGTGTTTCGAAGTTTGACTTAAGATCTGACCACCATCAAATCAAAGTCAGGAAAGAGGACATTTTCAAGACGACGTTCAAACACCAAGTATGGGTAGTTTTCTTTGGTCAGGACGTTAGACTGACAAATGCTCCTGCTGTGTTCATGAATTTCATGAACAGAGATTTTTCATGAGTATTTGAATCAGTTTATCTTCTCCATAGATAACATTCTGATATATTTGAAGATTGAAGAAGAGCATGAAGAACACCTGAGGAAGTTTTGGAAACTTTGAGGAAAAAGAAGTTTTTGGTAAGTTATCTGAACGTGGATTGTTGACAAGGTAGACTTTTGGCCATGTTGTCCAGAGAAGAAATTTCGATGGAAGATAGCTGTTGTTGAAGAGTGATATACCCTAAGTTCAATTCGGAAGAATTTTGAATTTGGCCGACTACTATCAAAAGTTCGTGAAGGATTTCGTCAAGATTGCTGAGCCGATGACGAAGCTCACTTGGAAGAATGAAGAGTTCATCTGAACGAAAGTTTACCAGGCGGCATTGAGGAGCTGAAGAAGAGACTTACCACTACACCAATCCTTGCGCTACCCGCAGGAACCGGTGGGTTCTCAATTTACAGTAATGCCTCTGGAAAAAAGACTGGGCTGCATTCTTCAAAACAACATGGGAAAGTAATCGCTTACACTTGTAGGCAACTACAGACTCATGAGAAGAATCATCCCACACCTAATTTGAATTGCTGCAATTATCTTTACTTTGAAGCTATGGAAGCATGATTTTTATGGAAAGGGAGTGAAATATTTACGGACTACAAAAGTCTGAAATATGTCTTCACTCAGAAAGGGCTGAATGTTAGACTAAGAAGATGGTTGAAGCAGATGAAGAATTTCGACATCAACCTGCAGTACCATTCGGGTAAGGCTAATGTGGTCGCTGATGCACTTGGTCGATACTGATGGCGAAGTTCTTAACCAAGGACTAGCACCTGCTGGAAGACATCGAGAAGTTTGGACTAGAGGTTATACTACCTAGACGAAGCTGGATGCTAATTCAGTATTGATAAAGTTCGAGGCTGAGAGACCAAAATCAAGAGAACGTAGTTTCAAAACGAGGCACTTTGCAGGCTTAGAGATCAAGTGTTGGCAGGAACACTTGAGGGTTTCTAAATTAATCAGCATTGGAACTCTAAAGAATGGTGCGAGACTTTGCGTATCGGCTGACAAACGGTGGAACGAGTTGATGAAAGAAATGTACCAGTCGCAGTATTCCATAAATTCAAGAGATAATAAGATGTAACGGATATGCCTCCATTGATTGGTGTTACGGAATAAAGAAGGACAATTCCAGGGATGGGATTAGATGTGAATTTGTCAACATGAAAAATTTAGCAAGAGGACAACAAGCTTGTTGGAGCCGCTGGACAATTCGGAGTGGAAGTAGAAGCATATAACAACGAACTTTGAGTAAGGATTGCCTTGTTCCCAAGGAGGGAAGAGCACCAATTGGATTATTATAAACCGACTGACTAAGTCAGCACACTTTATTTTCCTCTCAAAGTTGGTTATCCACTAAGAAGTGGGTAGCATTGTACGGGAAGCACATCTACCGGATTCATGGAGTACCGCGGGACGAGCAAGCAGAGAGGTCAATCCAGATGATTGAAGATGTATTGAGATTTCGTGTCTTGGATTTTGGTAGGTCTTGGGAAGACCAAATTGCTTTTGGTGAAGTTTTCTCCTACCAGAGGAACAATCAGTTTTGACGGAGCTGGAAATTGAGGCCAGGTACATCAGGCCATTTGAAGTTTAAGACGAGTTGGTAGTAGCGTACCAGTTAGCTCTACCAGCTAATCTTGAGAGTGTGTGACGTCTTCTACGTCACAGCTCAGATGCTACACTTCGGATCCGAGTCACATTTTGGATAATTCAGAGCTGAAGAATGGAATCAACCTTTTCAGTGCCAGAGAAACCAGTTGCAAGTCTAGTCAGAGATGAGAAGAAATCAGATTTTGAGCCATCACTTAAACTCCTATTCCTTATCTTTTCTTTTTCCCGTTCTAAATTTGACTAATGCTGCTAAGTTAGCCTAGTTTTGCAAGCTATCTCTTTAAATCAAGCTTGATCATGACGATATTTTATTGGGTGCACCCACTAATATATTGTCTAATCAGGACCGGTGCATGATGGTCTGATCAACCTCGTGTACTTTGGTTCGCTTTTGTATTTTTTTTTTTTCTGCGTGGATGATACCATAAAACTTGTTCCTAAACCGTCTCATCCACGACTGCCTTGGAAATCCTTATAGTTGGACCTGAGTTACGGGCGCAGTACCCGTACATGTTTGTCTTTCCTACCTTACTTTAAATTTCGAGGACGAAATTTTCTAAGGAGGGAAGAATGTGAAACCCATTTTCTGTAGCTATTTATTTTGATAGAATTTTGGTGTTATTAATAAAACGTTTTCAAATTATTATTATTATTATTATTATTATTATTATAATTATTATATATTTTTGGTTGAAAAGAATTTCGAAATTATAATCAACTTGGACTTTTGAATGTTTCGACCCAGACCCGAGTTCGAGCCTGAGCCTAAACCCAAACCCCATTCTTTTCCTAACTCTAATCTGACTTGGCTTATTATTAAATATATATATATATATATATATATATATATATATATATATATATATATATATATATATATGGTTGAGAACTGGTCCCGAAGGACCAGTGCTCTTTTAGCTAGAATTGGTAAACCCCCTTTCCCACGTTCTCTCCCTACCATACAACTCCACCCATCTCCCCCTTTATTAGTCCCCACAACTCCCACGATCTCCACAGAACCTCTTTCTCACATCCTGTGAATCAAAACTCTCAAGTCACTCAAAAGCTCTCATCAACTCCAGAATCTCTCAATCCATCTCATCTCTCCCTCTCTCTCTGTGGGAGAAACCCCCAAACCGAAACCCTTTCCGAGCTCATCCCGCCGACCGCGCCTTCGGCGTGCCCCCGAGCTCGCCTCGAAGCCCGAGCCCCTTCCGGCGTGTTTCCCCGAGGACGGCGACCTCTTCCGCGGCCATCCGCCGCCGTTCCCGAGGCCAGCAACCCCCTTCCCGAGCCTCCCGCACCGCCACCGCACCGCCACCGCGCGTCCGCCGCCGTGCCGACGCCACCCTCCTCGCGAGGCGCTGCCGTCCGACCCTCTCCGGTCGGACCCGAGCCCGTCGCGTCAGCACACCCCTGGCCGACAGCGCCCCCGCGCCGTCGGTGCCCCGCTGCGCTGTCCAGCGCCCCTTCTCCGCGGTTCTCCGCTGTCCGCGGACTTCCCCGTGGCCAATCCCCTCTTCCGCAGACTTTCCCGCGCCCCTTTGCTGTGCGTGGTTGAGCCGGGAACTTCGACCTGCTGCCGACTTAGTTCGGATTTCTTTTCCGAGATTTTTCCCGCGGCTCCCCGCCAACGGAACTGGTAATTTCTGGATAATCACAGTAGTTCGTCCCCGTAGAGTCGATGATGATAGATCGGTCCCCGGTTCCCTCTTGGGAATCCGGATAGCTGGGTTATAATTTTCGTTTAGCTGCGTTAGATTAATTTTCTGTGTTTACTTGCTGGGTTGGTGTGAATTGGATGGATTTTGGAGTCCCGGATATTTTGGGAATTTTTCTGGTGGTGTTGGGATTATTTTGGTGGATTTCTGTGGACTATTTTGGGTTGGAAAATATTTGCAGGAATTTGTTGACGCACTTCCCAGTTTTGGGTTTGTCCCGAAATAGAGGAAGTGCTGCCCAGATTTTTACAAAAAACTATATTTTATTGATTTCAAAACTGGCTTTCGAAAATGAACTTCTAAACTGATTTTCGGGCGACGACCGTACCGGTCTGTGGGCCCCGGCGAAATGCAAACGCACCGGTCCGACCGGACGTTGTGGTATTAGCCGAACTTGGAGGAATGGACCGAGTCTGAGACTCTTAGTTTCATTTTAATTATTTTTAATATTTAGGCTATTTATATTAGATATTTAATTCCTGCACTTTAATTATTTATTTCAGTCATTTTCTCTTATTTAATGTAAAAGGAAATTGTACCGGGCATAAGCCCATCCTAGGACCATTAGCTGTGCCAATGTATTGTGTAGCATAGTTTTATTTTATTTTTCTTTTCTGGTGGATGTGATTTGGGTGGTTTTGATTAGTCGTGTAATCGTAAATTAGAGCGCGAATTACTGATTAATTACGAATTTAATTAAAATGAATAGAATATTATTAAATAACTAGTTCACGATTTATCACTAAAAGAAAACTGTATTTTTATAAATATATTACGAAAACACAAAGTTTTCCAAAGTTAAATTGATTTTCGTGTATTTCCAAATAATTCAATTAATCGGTTTAATCAACGCACGTAGTTGCGACGTAACCGTTAGCTGTAGTTTAATACAACTTAAAACCTGACTAGGACATGACTACTAGAGATTGCAACTAGCACACTTAGTCTGGTTATTCAGGAATCTAAATCGAGTTCTCAACTGTAGGAACTCGAAGTCGTACCTGACGTCCCCCTCGGTACCGATCTGTCTTTCCAGTCAACTTAAATCCAAGGCAAGTATAGTTTGTGTTAGTTTACAGTTATTTACTTAATCGTTTTACTGCATGTCTAAACCACGTCTCAAACACGAAACTCTCACCGAGAGTACTGTACTGTAACTACTGTAACTACTGGGGACTGGGGAATAGCGGGGGATTGGGGAATAGCGTAATGATTATGACCATACTGTAACAAAACCCCCTTATCCATTACTGTAACAAACCCAAGCCGGTCATATGTCATTACCTATTCAAATCACTGTTTTCTACTGTAACAAACATGTTTTAAAACTGTTTAGAACTGCATGATTCTATTTCTTATTTAACTGTTTAATTAGCATGAATTGTACTTTGCTCCCTCCTGACTGGAGACAACATTTTAGGTAACACTGAGGATGACGAGCTATACTATAATAGCTACTATGACCCGGTTCTCTACCCTGCGACGGTACCGGAGCCGTCTTTGGAGGACGCCGATCCTGGGACTACTGAACCTGATGCTTTGATAGTTTCCCTTTTTCTGTATTTTTCTTTTATTTGGAGTTTGTAGTTTTATTTTCAGCATTTCCCTTCCAGTTGTATTTTTGAATATTTTATCAAATAAAGTTTCAAATTCCGAACAGAACAGTTGTGACAAATGTACTTGTGTTGTTGTGAATACCTGCAATGGAACAGCTTACTGCCGCCGTCTCACCACGGTGCAGGCTGGGCATGGTCCGGTTCGACCCAATAACTTGGGATCGGGTCGTGACAGGTTCAGTTGCCTTCGAGAAATATTACGAAATCTTTTTAGATTCCCGTAATACAACATCACCTTCTTTAAGGTGTTGTTGCTGGAAACATTGTCTTTACAATAGTTTCTGAATTCGTGGTTTTCTATCGATTGTTCGCCAAGGGACTAACAATCTCAAAGCTATATCGAAAAGATGGATAACTCACGTGCATCGCTCGTCAATACCGACTTTAACAAGTTAGAGAAATTCGACGGCGAACATTTCCAAATCTGGAAACGGAAAGTAACCTTAAACATTCAACTCGTAGAAGTTGATCACGTGCTGAATGAGAAAGAACCGATCGTTCCAACAACCGGAACCGCAGAAGTTATTGCAGCTGCTAAGTCCAAGCAGGCAAAATGGATTAGAGAAAACAGTATCTGTAAACTGTTGATTCTCAATAGCATGGAAGACTCTCTGGCAGAGTCCTATTCCAAGAAGAATTCTGCCAAAGAGATTTGGGACTCCTTGGGGAAATTGTACGAAGATGATGAGAATCGGTCCAAGATCTTCTTGATTGAAAGATACCACAAGTGGACCTTCGAAGATGAGAAGGCTATGCTGCCCCAAGTAAAGGAGTTTCTGAAGCTGCGCCAAAAGTTGGATGACGAGAAGATGCCTCTTGTCGACAAGTTTGTCGTTGGAGGAATCGTCTCTAAACTTCCTGCTGGTTGGAGCAACTTCTATGCAAGGATGCACCGCAAGAAGCTGGACATATGTATGGAAGATTTCCTGCAAGAGATCCATGTTGAGGACGAGATGCGCTCTCAACAGAAGATGGATTCTCTGTCCAAACAACTGGCAAAAGCAAATCTGGTCCAAACCAGAGAGTACAAGGGAAAACAGGCGGCTTCTCCTCACAAGAAGAAGAAGGACTTTACTAATCTGAAAGTGAAGAGTCCTTCATTCAAGAATCAGAAGTCCAAGTCCCATGTGACTTGTTACAAATGTGGCAAGAAGGGCCACTACAAAAGTGACTGCAAGGAACCAGAAAAAGGTGAGCCTAGTAAGGTTTCTTTGGTTACTAATCTGGTTGCAATGATAGCGCAGGTTGCAAATGTGGGGGTTGACTCGGACTGGTGGATAGACACTGGTGCGACATGTCATGTCTGCTCAGACAAGGAATGGTTCGACTCCTATGAGCCAACTTCCGAGAAAGTCATAATGGCAAACCAGGCACAAGCTGAAGTACTGGGGATCGGGACGGTGGAGCTGAAACTCACATCGGGGAACACTCTGACGCTTCAAGGAGTGAAGCATGTTCCTGCAATTGCTAAGAACCTGATCTCTGGGAGCCTGCTTTGTAACGCAGGCTTGAGGATGGACATCAATGCTGGCCAGATGGTGATGTCCAAGAAGGGTACATTCTTCGGAAAAGCTTTCCAGACTGAAGGAATGTACAAAATTCAGCTTGTTGTAACCCAGAAAAATGATATTAATGCTATTTCTACTTTGAACTATTCTTTTAAGTTGTGGCATAATAGGCTAGGACATATTCATTGTAAAAGAATTAACAAGATGTCTAGCCTAGGACTTATCTCCAAGTGCGGGGGTAAGGTAGAGAAATGTGAAGTGTGTGCTCAGACGAAGATCACAAGGAAACCCTTTCACAGGGTCCATCGAAGCACAGATCTTCTGGAGTTGGTTCACTCAGATATCTGTAATTTCAAGCAATTCTCTACAAAAGCCGGGATGAAGTTTTTTATTACTTTCATCGATGACTTCTCAAAGTATGCTTTTGTCTACCTGCTCAAGTCTAAAGACGAAGCATTCGAGAAGTTCAAGGAGTTCAGGGCCGAGGCTGAACGGCAAACTGGACAACAACTCAAAAGGCTAAGGAGTGATCGAGGCGGGGAGTATCGGTCTCATGATTTCTCATTATTCTGTAAAGAACATGGAATCATAAATGAGACGATGGCTCCGTACTCTCCTCAATCCAACGGAGTAGCAGAAAGGAAGAACAGAACGTTGACAGAGATGATGAACTCTATGCTGTTGACTGCGGGTCTTCCAAAGAGCTTCTGGGGAGAAGCTGCATTAACGGCTACTTTCATTCTCAATAGAGTACCGTATGCAACTTCGGACATAACACCTCATGAACTCTGGTTCAAAGTCAGACCTAACTTGAATGTCATTCGAGTGTGGGGGTGTCTGGCTTACGTGAAGCTCCCAGATCTGAAGATTCAGAAGCTGGGGACTAGGACCACTAAGGCTATCTTCTTGGGTTATGCTGAGAAGAGTGATGCTCGGAGATTCCTTGATATAGAATCAAATCATATCATTGAATCTCGCGATGCTGAATATTTTGAAGACAAGTTTACAAGGCACAAAAAAATTGTTCTCGCGGATCTTCCGGAGAATGATGAGAATGCAAAGCAGACAGAAGTCCTTAAAGAACCAGTAGTCCAAGAAGAAGCTATTGTCGAAGAGATACCAGTTGAACCAGAACTCGCTGAGCCGTCAACTAAGCGAGTAAAGAGGCCGAAAGACTTCGGAGATGACTTCGTCACTTATCATATAGAAGCAGATCCGCTTACCTATGATGAAGCGATGAAGACCAGAGATGTTGTATTCTGGAAGGAGGCGATAGACAATGAGATTGACTCAATCACCTCCAATAATACATGGGTGTTAGTTGACCTGCCAGAAGGAGCAAGACCCATCGGATGCAAATGGATCTTCAAGAAGAAGATGAAAGCAGATGGAACCATCGACAAATTCAAGGCCAGGCTAGTGGCCAAAGGGTTTGCTCAGAAACAGGGGATCGACTATTTTGATACTTATGCTCCAGTAGCTCGGATGACAACCATCAGATTGTTAATTGCTCTAGCAACAATACACAAACTAGTGATACATCGGATGGATGTGAAAACGGCATTCCTTAATGGCGAGCTGACAGAAGAGATCTACATGCAACAACCAGAAGGTTTTGTCGTCAGAGGTCTGGAAGACAAAGTCTGCAAGTTGATGAAGTCTCTGTATGGTTTGAAACAAGCTCCCAAAATGTGGCATGAGAAGTTTGACAAAGTGATAAGGTCAAATGGCTACAAGGTCAGTGAAACAGACAAGTGTGTCTATACTAAGTTTGCTGACGGAAGAGGAGTTATCGTTTGTCTATACGTTGACGACATGCTAATCCTAGGTACGGATTTAAGCTGTGTCACAGAGACAAAGAAATTTCTCTCGACCAAGTTCAGTATGAAGGACTTGGGGGATGTCGATGTTATCTTGGGGCTCAAGATCATCCGGACAGGCACGGGAATAGCACTGTCACAATCTCATTACATTGAGAAAATGCTCACTCGATACGGGTATCAAGATCTTCCTATAATTGATACGCCGTACCGGAGTGATCAGAAGCTGGAGCCAAATTCGAGAGAAAGCGTCAAGCAATTGGAGCACGCCAGCGTCATCGGAAGCTTGATGTACGCTACTACTGCCACAAGGCCTGACATAGCTTTTGCGGTGGGAATGCTGAGTCGGTTCACTAGCAACCCAGGCGTTGAACACTGGAACGCTGTGAAGCGTGTTATGAGATATCTAAAAAAGACTCAGACATTTGCACTATACTACAGCGGAGATCCGTCAGTAGTGGAAGGTTTCAGTGATGCTAGCTGGTGTTCAGAGGTGGAGAGCGAGTATTCTACAGGTGGATTCATATTCGCCTTGGGCGGAGCTGCTATATCGTGGAAATCGAAGAAACAGACAATGTTATCTCGCTCCTCCATGGAATCTGAATTCTTTGCATTGGATGCTGCTGCAGATGAAACAGAGTGGCTTCGGGAGCTCATGTATGATCTTCCAGTGGTTAGAGCTCAGATACCGACAATCCCGATATACTGTGACAACCAGGCGGCAGCAGCAGTAGCATCAAATGAACTCTTTAACGGGAAGAAGAGGACTGTACGGTTAAAATACAGAGCAGTGAACGATCTCATCAAACGAGGCGTCATTGCAGTGATCGATGTTCGGAGTCAGGAGAACCTGGCAGATCCGTTCACGAAAGGCCTCAAACGACAGCTGGTCGAGGACACAGCAAGGAAGATGGGTTTGAAGGCATTCTAATATTGTGTCATTATAATCCTATCAATAAATTTTATGTTATTGGTTCAAAGAGAAATCTACCAGATATCTAATTTTTTGATTCAAGGGAGGACTATTGACTGGAAAAATATTAGTTAACAGTGGGTACTTGTTCTACGGAACATGGAAGGGTTTCGGACCCAGAACCACTGTTGTCTACTATAAATTTTCTACAGAAAATTGATCCTGTGGGAAGGATGGCATAATGCCTTAATGAGTTCTCAGACTGAGTGAAGGTCTGTTATGCTTTACAGGAAGCATGGTAGCACAGCACTACAAGGAGTGTGACTCCATGCTATGTGTGGCGGTGACTCCACCATGAGGTTCTCGAAAGAGGTAAATCCTCGGCTATGTGAGCCAAGTCACAGCGGCGTAGCATCGCAAATAGGCAGTTGGCCTAATGCTGTATATTGAATTAAAGAGGGATGTAGTCAGCACTACAAAGAGGAGGTGTTCCTCATGTTACGGGTGGCACGACACCACAATGAGGTAAACCCGGCTAGGGATAAAGCCTCGGCCTTGCAAGCCATGTCGTAGCGGCGTAACACCGCACAGAAGCGTAAGGCTTCATGCTGGGTAGTTTGGTACTACAAAGGGGCTAGACCTCATGCTACGGGTAGTATGACACTACGATGAGGTTCCCGGTGATTCGGGGTAAGGTCCTCGGCTTAAGGCCATGTCATAGCGGCGTAGCACCGCAAAGGAAGCGTTGGACGCTTCATGCCATGTCGCTTTAATAAAGAACTCACCTATAATGTATGGACAGAAAAATAGGCCGTTTCTTGAGGGTAAATTTGTAGACGCCCAAAATACATACATTGAAATCCAGGCTGGCACAAGGCCTTTAATGTGCAGCCAGAAGCACAGATAACTACATTATGTGAGTGGAAAAAATTACAGTTGTGGTACAGAATTCAAGGCGTAGTCCATTCTTGTATCATACTGTTGTTCAACCCATGCGGGAAGATTCAAGTCGTCAGCGACATCTATCCTAATGCATAATGGACAGTTATTATGTGGAACGCTTAACTCATATATATAGAGATATGTGGGGGATTGTTGGTGTTTTATTCTATGTGTTGTGTGTGTTCACAACATTCTATTGTTAAAAGATAGTCCCACATCGGAAAATCACACCAATATGTATCTCTATATATTACTTATGAAGGAATAGAGAGATGCACATGGGTTGAGGCCCAATGGAGGGTGCCATGTGGGGGGATTTTACATAGAGGTGAGAATAAGAAACCAACTTTTGGCCAAAATGAAAATAGATTGGAGATAAGCCCCGAAGGGGCTTAGCGACTCGGACTCGGACTCGGACTCGGGCTTGGGCTTGGGCTTGGGCTAATGGACTTTTGAGGCTTATTGTGGCTTTTTGATGGCACTTTGCACTTAGCACGACAGCTCGTCGCAAGGCGCATTGTGCGCTTTAGTTGCGCTCGTGCGCGAGCCTCTGCGCGGCCCTGCGTGGCGTGCGAGACGTACGGAGCGTACGGGACGTACGGGTCGAGCGGGTCGAGTGGGCCGTTCAAATTATGTAACGTCCGCGGGTCTTGTGGGCTCAGATCCGAAAATGGCTCAGATCCAGAAAATCCGGATCTGGCATTAATCCAGGGCGTGCGTTCAGAATTTAAAAAAGCCCACCTCGTGCCTATAATATCAGGAGCATCTTCTCTCTCCAGGGTTACAGAAAATAATCAGAGAATTTCCAGAAAGAGAGAGAAGTGCTGCTGCTATTCCGAGGAGTCGTCGACATTTTTGGTCAGCGTTCTAAAGTTTTCTTCGAACTTGCTGGTTCCTGGAGGCTTGTCCGTAAGGCGGATATAGCTTTGAGCGCCGGTGATCTTTCACCCTAGCAGGCTTTCTTCTTCCTCTGTTGCCTTCAAGAATACCGTCGCTTCTCTTTAGAAGTTATACGGTTCTGTTGCCTTCGAGAATACCGTTGCTTCTCTTTAGAAGTTATACGGTTCTGTTGCCTTCGAGAATACTGTGGCTTCTCTTTAAAAGTTATATGGTTCAGTTGCCTTCGAGAAATATTACAAAATCTTTTTAGATTCCCGTAATACAACATCACCTTCTTTAAGGTGTTGTTGCTGGAAACATTGTCTTTACAATAGTTTCTGAATTCGTGGTTTTCCATCGATTGTTCGCCAAGGGACTAACACGGATTGCGCCTTATGTTGCCAGGTGAATGAGACGTGTGAACATATCTTCTTCCAATGTGATTTCTCTTACTGCATTTGGAAGAAATTGTGTGAGGAGATTGGTATCAGCCACGAGCAAGGAAGGGGGTTACTTGATATAGTCGAAGGAATTAGCCAGGTCAAGTCTCAGGGACTGGAGATATATAACAAAGCCCGTATTCGGCTTTTGTCTGCAGTTTGGCATGTTTGGCGAGAGAGGAACCGGAGAATTTTTGAGGCAGAATACTATTCTATAGCTAGTGTTACTGCTAACATCCTACAAGATGTAAAAATCCTGTCAGGATAAGAGTTGATTGGTGGTCGAGAGACCAGGTCTCGAGATAGTTGTAAGATTGTACAATTTTTCCTATCAATAAAATTACCCTTTCCTTCAAAAAAAATAAAAATAAATAAATAAATAAATATATATATATATATATATATATATATATATATATATATATATATATATATATATATAATGAGGGAGGTGAGGTGCCACCCTATGGAGGGTGGCTACATGTCACCTCCCTATGCTATCATCATGCACTTTAGCATGGGAGGTGACATGGTGCCACCTCACGATGAGGTGGTACCTCACCTCCCTTATTCTCTCTCTCTCTCTCTCTCTCTCTCTCTATATATATATATATATATATATATATATATATATATATATATATATATATAAGATTTATAAAGTTTTAATTTAAATTTAATTATAATTTGTTATGGATGTATGTAAATAAAATAGGAGGTATTCGGTTATGCGGAAAAAAAAAAAGGGTATTAGATTACGTGGAAGAAAATAAAAAAATTATATAATTAATTTTTTAAAATTAAATGGTTGATGATATATATACGGCTTAGACGGCTAATCTTTTAGTCGTTTCGAAGCCGCATTATACAATAGAAGATGAAGTATTTTTAAAAAATTGATACTTTTTTTGGGACACTGAGTTTGGATGGCACAAAATTCTCCTAAAATCAGAGCAATATAATTTTTTGTGTCTTTTGAAAACATTCCAAATCAGAATATTTTGAGAGTTTCTATTTTTGTCTTCCATTGATATCCTTATTTAAAAAAATATAACAACTGCATACTCTTTCTATCACATTTCTTTTTTCTCATATTTGTTTCTCTTGAGGTCACTACTTACTCTTAAATGTGAATTTGTTAAATTTTGTAGTCTATTTGATGTGGTAGTGAATAATTGTTGTAAATTTTTAGGTCCATTTGATGTGGTAGTGAATATTTTTTTGGTCAATATTTATAACTTATTACATGTTGACCCATTTTATGCTTGTAAGTTATATGAGTGTATAAGGTATTGTTTGAGAGAACAATAATATAATATTTCTTTAAAATAACTTATGTTTATATATAGACATACAAGTAATTATATTGTTTTAAAAACTTTCGTAATCGTTAATGAATTATCAAACATAGATTAAATTGGTTTAAAAGTCGCTACTTAAAATCGTCTGAAATCGAATTCCTATAACCGGTCATAATCGGTTATTTAAAAGTACCTCGTAGTTGCTACCCCAATATTCTCAAGCAACCCCTAAATGTGTTATTCAGATCTTGGTGAGGAAGAATTCCCACTTTCTATTGTTCATTTTTTTTACACGTAAATTTGGACACAGAGAAATCGGAAAACTTGTTTATCTCCACACACTTATAAGATAAGTACTTTGACAAAGATTGGGTCATATCGTACTTTTTTAGGTTTGATTTTGGATTGTTATTGATTTTCAAAAAAATTATAGTAAAAATAACTTTTTACAACATGTAGTATGTAGAGGGATAAAGTGCAAACAAATCCTCTTTAGATTTGCTTCGGAAGCAAAATAATACTTATTAGAAAACTAATGCAATTGATCCCTCCTTAGATTTCCTACGTCGGCAAAAAATTCACTACCGTCTATTAGCCGATACAAAAGACCGTTAATGATTTTTTAAAATACCCAAACTGTCCTACCTTTTCCACCAACCAACCCCTCTCCTCCCTCCGCCCGCCGGTCTCCTGATCTGCTGTAAGTCCCTAGATTTTAAAAATATTTCTTATTTATTTTAAATAGCATTTTTATCCTTAAAATGAATTATTATAATTATTAGAAATTTTTTAGAATTTTTAAATAATTTTTAAAGCCAAAAATATAAATTTGTAATTATTTAAATTGTTTTAATATTATTTTGTAATTATTTTAATTATTTTAAGCCGTATGCAATATTTGTTGTGTCTGTGCAAATTATATTTGCATAGAGCATAACGGGGGGGGGGGGGGGGGGGGGGTATTATGCAAATCGAATTTTGCATATAACTATGGCAGTGGGGGGTTTATTGTAATATCTAATATTGGGGGGGGGGGGGGGGGGAGGGAGGTTCTGCAAACCGACCACCCGATCACCGCCTTTGTCTCGACTAATCCGCCGACCTCGACCTAAATCCTAACCATAATTCCTAAACTACTGACCGAAACCCTAATCCAAACTCGCCCCAGCCCTATAAATAGACTCCTCGACCGAACCCCTAACCCTATTCTACTCCTCGACCACCCAAGCCTCCACACTACCATTTCTTCTCCGAAGAGCTCGCCGGAGACCAAGATCTACTGTGGCCGCCGTCCTAGCCCACGTCGATGCCCCCGACCACCACCAATCAGTTCGTCTCGTCCATATTTTTCTCCGGCCGCCTCGACGTCTCCTACGCCGTAAAACGCCCCCGACAGCAACCCTTCGACGGACACGTACGTGTCACTTCTCCTAGGTGTCGAGTCGTGTCTCGTGTACACGTGTGTGGACTCGTCCAGTGTTGGGGAGTCCAGTGATGAGCGTAGACACGGCGAACTCGTGTCGTATGTGTCGTACTAGCCATGGACACAGGATTCGTGTGCCCGTGTCCCTAACTATCAGGACACGAATTTAAAATAATTGGGCTAACGGGTTTCATTTAAATATTAACGGGTTTAACCCGCACAGTAACGGGTTTTAGTTTAATTGGGTTTACTGTTGATAGCGTGTTTGGGTTTGGGCCCAGTGGGTTTGGGCCGGGTTTTATTTATATATATATGTATATATGTATAAATGTATATATGTGTATTTTATATATAAATATATACTGTTATATATTATATATATATATATATATATATTTTTTTTTTTATTATATATATATATATATATATATATATATAATATATATATATATATATATATATATATTTAGTAATTTTCTATATATATATTTATATTATATATATATGTTTATTATATATATGTAAATATCTATATATTTATATATATAAAAATGTAATTGTTATATGTGTATATATTTCAAATATAATTTGAGCTATGTATAATTATGTATAAATTTACAAGTTATTTTGTTATTGATTCTATGACTTATGTATTTCACTACCTTAATATATATATATATATATATATATATATATATATATATATATATATATATATATATATATATATATATATATATATATATACACATATATATATGTATATATATATATATATATATATATATATATATATATATATATATATATATATATATATATATATATATAATACCTTAATATTCATTTATGTATATATTTTAATTATCGTATTTCGATTGATTACAGTCCTTTGAGTCCAGACCTAGCATGGGTTATGTGGACTCAAATGAGCCTAAAATACATTCAAGGCCTGTACGAGTCATATCGGACTTGATTCATGACTTTGGGTCTCGTATCTGGACTCTGGTTCAATTTTGTATACGTGAATAAAATATTAAATAATTTATTATTTATTTTCCAGAAATTGTAACTTGCTGTATTTGAATATATATATATATATATATATATATATATATATATATATATATATATATATATCTATATATATATATATATATATATATATATATATATATATATATATATATATATATATTAATTGCTGTAAAAATATGAAAAAAAATTTATTTAAATACTATGTTAATTTATCTAATTTAATATAATTTCTTCCAGCATTTATTAAGTATTTTGGCATTTTATAAAAATAGGAAAACAGAACTCATTTTCAGGGTACTTATGTTTATTGATTTTTAATAAATATCTATGAGGGTTTATAAATTCCAGAAAAATGAGTATAAATTTCTATAATTAACAAGAATCATTTTAGTACTTTATTTTATATATATTTGAGCTTTTTGCCTATCTTAAAAATTGTTGGAACACAGTGTACAATCTGATTTATTTATTGAATAATTACGACTTGCGATGTATTGTGTGATTTTGGGTTATTGTAGTATTGGACCTCACCATACCATAGTGTAAAGGTCCTAGAAAGTTGGTTTAGGTATTGTGTCATCCCATATTGGTCTATTATGCTAAAGTCATCATTTGGCTAGGTGTCCAGTCAGAAAGTCGTGTCGCACAACTAGTGTCCTAGTGTTTAACTTAGTATAAAAACTAAGTTTATGTATTATTTTTACAGTGACGGGACACCTGGATATCTATAGCTTCATATACATATAATTGCTTTGCACAAGGCAAGTACCTCTACAAACTTTATTTACTGCATAAAATGAATTGTGTATAAACCATGTTAAATACGATACCTAAACTGCAAGTCATATCTCTCCATATTTCACATACTTTATACTGCTCTCAGTATCCATCATATTTTATACTATTTTCGTATCTCTCACATGTTTAGAATCTGGGTTATGGGAAAACTGATAGTTGAGTACGTGAATATGCCCCCTCTATTGTACCGAGCAAGGTCGTATTTTATATGCATATCTTGTCGTAGGCCATTACCCTGCATTTTTGTACGGATATACACCTATGCTTGTACACTTGTACGTATGTATATTTTATTTACATGTGCCACAACATATTGTACACCTATTGACAATCACGTACTGTCACGACCCGCACCTGCTTTTCGGACGCGAGCTCGTGAGCAAGCCAGCTACGTATCGAGCGGACTCCAGCCCCTCTCGAATACGTAAACGCTGTCAAGACTATGGTATACTGCCAAATCATGGCAAAACAAATCTATATCTCAAATCCACAACAAGTGTACGAAATATGAATGAACACTATGTGTCGTGGTCTGCAGTCCACTAGCATATATGTCCGATGAGACTACAAGAAAAATAACAAGAGTCTCTAAACTGAATCAATAAATAGGATAACTCATGTTAAGGAATATAGAGCACGAAAGGATAACAAACGTAATAATGATACCTGAATCCCACAAGAACCGCAAATCCTCCGCCATCCAGAACTACTAGCTAACTCCATGCAATCGCTAAACCTGAAGAGATCATCAGGTCCTCAGAGGACATAGCAAAATACATAATATACATGCCTATCTAACAGTTTTATCATGCGCAAGAAAATAAACAAGAAAAATAGGAACACGACAAATGACTATGAACACGAACACGAACACTAGAACAACTACGCGTAAATGAACTGCCAAGCAAACAATGAACACGAGATCAATGGAAGAACCAAACCCTCATCCCGAGTGTGGACTCACGGGTTTGAACTAAGCATTAACCCTCGTCCCGAGTGTGGACTCTCTGGTTAGTACTAACCCTCGTCCCGAGTGTGGACTCTCTGGTTAGTTCACGACAAGGCACCCTCGTCCCGAGTGTGGACTCTCTGTTGCAAGAAAACATCCTCGTCCCGAGTGTGGACTCTCTGATGTAAACACCCTCGTCCCGAGTGTGGACTCTCTGGTGCAAGTCAAGTCAACACCCTCGTCCCGAGTGTGGACTCTCTGGTGCAAATAATCGACATCCTCGTCCCGAGTGTGGACTCACGGATGTAAACAGATCAAGAAAAATACCCTCATCCCGAGTGTGGACTCTCTGGTGCCAAGGAAACAATATCAAGGATTTAGCAGTTCAATTACACGTACTCGTTCTATGACACGACTCAAGCAAGGTACTGACGAGAAACTCCAAGTGTGAACCACAAGACCAAACATGAACACGGCTATATGCAATGAAAACAACTCAAAAGAATATAATACGAAAAGTACATGTCCATAAACAACCAAAACTGGGAAATGAAATACAAGGCATGTAAATAAAATTGTAGAGGAAGGCAATGTATACTTGCCTGGTGGTAGCGCGAAGAACCAATAAGATACCGTCAACTGGTACGCCATAAAGTCCAAAATCCACAAATGTCTCCGAAAGCTGAAATGGACATTGCCAACATTTTTAGAATATTAAAATTAGTTAAGATTGCTTGTTCCTAAGTCCAATTTTGGACACAGGGGTAAAACGATAATTTCGGACAAAAACGGTATCCGCCGTTGGACCCGCTTTGCATCGAAAAGCGTGCCAAAGTCAGTGGTCTCTAAAATCATCAAACTATATGTCATCAGGTCCGATTTTTCGATATAAACCCAACCGTATGTCCAAAGTTGGATTCCGGCGGCCCGTGCACAAAAATGCCCGTTGAATCGGACCGTGGAGCCCACAAAATTGGACCAAACTTGGCATACATGACCAGAAAAATGATACGGTCCTGTTGGCGCAAGTTTCGTCTCGATCTAACGAGCATGCACAAAGTAATTGGAAAACTTGTACAGAGGCCGATACGGTGAATTTCGACGGATACGCATCAAATTCGTCGCGCATACTCGACCAATTTGAATTCCGTCAAAGCCCACACGTCCACGAAGCCATTATGCACCTTTTGATGCTTTCGGTTCGCGACCACGTCGCCCGGATTGGCGGGACGCACGTGGTATCGGAGAATTTTATTGATTTTCTAATATTTTGAAAACGGGTTTTTGCTAAACTTTAGAATCAAATAACTCTGTACCTACTCAATGAAATCAGGATCCATAAAAAGGGTCTTCGAGTCCTATAGGTTATCTTTAATCCTATTTAATTAGATTTTTAAATTGCTCGATGGTTCGATCGAAATCGGTCTTCCAAATCAAGGTGTTGGGACTGAATACACGTTCTGTTTTGGCAGTTTTTCGTCGATCTTGGGTTCGATTTCTCGACAGGTATATTACGTATCCTCATAAAATAATTTATATAATTGGAAGAGGGTTATATCGTGAACGTACCAGAGTTGATGGATCGCAAAACGATCGGGCGATCGTCGAGAGATCGCATTGTGAACTCAGCACCTTCACCCTACTACTGCTGTTGTTGTTTGCTGCACTGGTGCGGCGGCCTTGCTATCGCCACCGACGGCCGACCTGTAGTGCCCCGTCCCTACATCACGCCCCGTACTCTGTCCACGGGGTGCGCGAGAAAGGAACACTGTCGCTATCGATTCGGTCGGGACCGATAGGTCGGGATCGATCGAACGGAAACGGTTGAATTAAGATCCATTCCTCGTTATGGAATGTCTTCTTCAGAACCAAGTCCCATATTCAGCGGACTGCGCCTCAAGGATTGACTCTGCGGCTGAGTCGGGAGAGACCTCCCATTGCTCTGCTTTTCACGCCGCTTGCGTTGGTTTTGGCTTTGTTTTCTGAATGCATTTTCGTGAATGTTTTCGATGGTTTCATGGCTTACATTTCGAACTCGCATTTTCTATCGAACTTCTTGAATAATGTAGTATTCTAATCGGTTGCTTGTGCGATTTCAGGTAATCGCGTAGGCGACGTCTAGCTCGACCAACAAGTTCTCTCGCCGAAGTAAACTCAAGGTGAGTGGCTGACCCTTCTCTTCTCGACCCCCCTTCTAAGGCAAAATCGATAGTGTTGTTGTGAATGAAAAGATAAATGCAAGGACACGAACACGAATAAATGAGCAAATTTTCAAAAAAAATGTAGGCTATGACTTAACAACTAAAAATATGTCTTTGCACTGTCATGGACAACTTGTCGACAAGGTAGAGTTTCCCCGTACGGCAACCCGGGGCCACGGGACCGTTGCGGCTAAGAAGGAAACATCTCATAAGCTGTGCTGGGCAAAATGTTAGGCGAGGACTTGCAGCGGGGCTCGCTACTCACGCTGAAAGGGCCTCGTCTAATAAAAGCTAAAGGAGTCCACGATGGCTCTGGGAGCCAGTGACCAACACACAAAATATTGCACTTGGTATGGAAATAATAACAATTGACAGGGATGAACATGGTAAGTTTCATAAGGCGCGACGCGGTCCGCCGCGGGTAAGTTCAACGTAAATTTTATTATGCTTATCATATGCTTGTTTGAAATTCATTAGGATGGTTAGAAACATTCATACTCTAAGTCATATAAACTCTTCAACCAAATGAGAGCTTGGAACTTAAATAGCCACGCACCAGTACAAAGTGTAATGCACTGATCCTCGCTCTCCACGCAGGTACCCCGAACCACGAAGGACGTGTCACTTGAAACTCAAGGCGACGTGAACCCTTTTGAAGCCTCGTCCGCTTGTGAAGGCTTATTTATGGATTCCTTTTGAAGAAGACCCCGCACTCAGTCCAAAAGAAGATGACGACTCGACTCGCCTCGATAGGAGGTGGAAAGTATTATGTTTTGCTTGTAAAAAGGGATGTAATGTATGGAACGACTATCTCATCGACGTTCGTTTTGTAAGTCGAGTCATGTTGTAGCCCGTGCGGCAATGAATGTAATGAAGTCAATGTAAATGAAGTTTTATTATCAATGAAAAAGTTTACTTCTATTTCAAATGTGTCAATCAATTTCTCCGCGTACTCTAACTTGATGTTGTGTTTCGGATAACCTTATGACTATGCCTTGTGCGATCGCAACTTAGGTTCGCACGGCATCACGCCCGGGGGACGACTATCGATTCTACGGAATCGGGGCGTGACATAATGGTATCAGAGCACGGCTTTACATCCTTTGACATTGTATCGATGAGATAAGTTGTTCTATATAACGAGTCCGTAATAATTTGTGACTGATGCATTTGCCTTCGTATCGCAGAAGTGACGGAACCCACGACCGAGCAAGAACAGAGCGCTTCTAGCGGCTCTAGTAGTTCGCATCGTTCGCGGGCCGGACCTTCTAACGATACCATCGAAAGGATGCTGTGCATGATGGAGACACAGCGGAACCAGTCCGAGAACCGACATCAACAGACAGAGGAACGACAGACCCAATTCGAAGCTCGCTTCGAAGCTCGTTTCGACGCACATGCCAAACTTCAACAAAAGCAGCTGGATACCCTGCAGCAGATCGTACAGACAATGGCGGCCATGGAAATTCTGCAACTGTGCCTACCGTCACTGTACCTACTGCCACCGTGCCGACGATCCAACCCATTGAAGTCGATACAGATGAGCCCGAGCGTACAGCGGCACCGAAAAAGTACAACTTTGAAGTATCAGAATTCAAGAAGGCATGCCATACTTCCTTCAGCGGTACCGAAGGCCCTTCCATGGCGATCGACTGGTTGGAAGAGCTGGAAGATCACTTCGAGCTTCTCGGTATTGAAGAATCAAAGCAAGTCGCCTGCGCACAACTTCAACAACGGTTGAATGCGCACGACTGGTGGGCCGTGCGCAAGCGAGCGATCCGACCGGACAACACCACCGCGCCGATCTCTTGGGCCACGTTCTGCAAAGCTTTTGAAGTCCAGTACCTTCCGTCAGCCGTTCGTCAAGCGAAGGAAAATGAATTCATGCAATTAAAGCAAGGGAATCGGACAGTAGAATAGCATGCCACAGATTCAACAAGTTGTCCAAGTTTGCTGGTCAGTTTCTGCCTACAGAAGAGTGCCGTGTGCGACGGTTCAAAGTGGGTCTGCGACACTCTATCAGTGCGCATGTCGGGGTCCCGGAGTACAAGACCGTGGGCGAGGCTCTGAATCACGCTCTCCGTCTTGAGAGCATGCATCCTTCCGGTGCTGACGACGTTGTGCGCCACTCCAATCACAAACGTCCTAGCTATACGGAAGGCGACAACTACGCATCAAAGCGTCCAAACAACGGCGGCTATAAGGGTCAGAATCCGTTACCTCGTTGCACCAAATGTTATCGCCTCGGGCACGAAGCCAGCAACTGCTTCCCCTTCAGAGGGGAATGCCATGCTTGCAGACAAAAGGGCCACCTCGCTCGAGATTGCACAAACCCCATAATGACTCGCAACGTCCCACCACAACAAAACCGTCAAGAGAATCGAGGACAGGTGCCCCGACCTGCTCAGCCCACTCAACTCAACAACCAAGACCGACGTCCTAATGCACAAGGGCGCGTCTTCGCCCTGACTCGAGACGAGGCATTTGCTTCTGACACTGTTGTGACAGGTATATTAAATTTCAATAATATACCTGCTCGTGTGTTATTTGATTCAGGCACCTCGCATACTTTTATATCGGCGGACTTCGCCGCCGAGCACAAATTCCCTGTAATGTTGTTGGACCTTAACCTTAGCGTAAGTATGCCTTCGGGCGTGCCACTACTCACAAACTTAGCCTGTGGAGGAGGAACCATATGTATTGGGGGTCAAAAGATCGGTCTTGATGCGATAGTTCTAGATATGCAGGACTTCGACATCATACTGGGCATGGATTGGCTCGGTCTGTGTAACGCAACCATAGACCGCGCTGAAAAGAAGGTCACATTTCGCATACCTGGAGTGCCTGAATTCTGCTACTCGTGTGGTGAGATGTCGTCGACCTGCATGGTGATCTCCGCAATATCTGCTCGACGGATGCTGCATTCCGGGTGCGAAGGCTATCTAGCTTCCGTTCGAGACATGCGACAGGATGGTGCAAATGCGGGTCAGACCGATGTTGTGGCAGAATTCCCCGACGTGTTCCCGGACGAGCTACCCGATATGCCGCCCGATCGAGAAATAGAGTTCACCATCGACACATTTCCCGACACCCGGCCGATTTCGAAAGCTCCGTACAGAATGGCCCCTGCAGAACTGAAGGAACTAAAGGCACAACTACAAGAATTACTCGACAGAGGGTTTATCCGTCCGAGTATCTCGCCGTGGGGTGCGCCCGTGCTATTTGTGAAGAAGAAGGATGGATCGATGCGGCTCTGCATCGACTATCGAGAATTGAATAAAGCCACCATCCAGAACAAATACCCCCTGTCCCGCATCGACGACTTGTTCGACCAGCTCCAAGATGCAACAGTATTTTTGAAGATTGATCTGCGATCGGGTTATCACCAACTCAAAGTCAAGCCAGATGACTTGCCGAAGTCTGCCTTCCGCACTCGCTATGGCCACTACGAGTTCTTGGTAACGCTTGGTCTGACAAACGCTCCTGCCATTTTCATGGATCTAATGAATCGGGTGTTCCGTCCGTTCGTTGACAAATTTGTAGTAGTCTTCATCGACGACATCCTCGTCTACTCGAAGGATCAAGCGCAACATGTAGAGAATATGCAGATGGTACTCCAAAACCTTCGAGAGAATCAGTTGTATGCGAAGATGAGCAAGTGCGAATTCTGGCTGAATAGCGTCTCATTCCTTGGGCACATCATCTCCGTCGCAGGCATCGCAGTCGATCCAAAGAAAGTTGAGGCAGTCGCTAATTGGAGACGGCCCGCATCAGTTAGCGAAATTCGAAGCTTCTTAGGCTTGGCGGGTGTCACGTCCCAGAACCAGAATACTGGAGAGCGGGGGCAGACATAGCCAGCTACGTATAATGAAATGGGATCCACTCCATTATACGGTCACGGCTGTCTAGATATATGAGGGTTTATCTACAAGCCAACAGTCTCTTAAGGTCAATAACAAGCCTAGTGTCTCAATCACAAGCAAGTAAAAAAATATAACAAGATGTAAGATCACCAAATATATAATAGTAAGGCATCCCAAACATTACATATTCAGCTGATCATGAATCTAGTCGTTACAAAATGTGAGGACTAGTAAGAGTTTCAGTCATACACGATCAACCTTAGGTTGCCAATCATGTTACAGCCCGTAGACATACAGTAAGTAAAAATGTACACGAGCTAACACATGCTCGGCGGCTAAATGTCTCAAAAGAATAATTTTACAATAGAGTGGGAGAGCCCAAAATAAACCCACTCGTAGCCAGGGTTCCGTCTAGTGGTCACCATGTGGCTGGAAGGTCGGTAGATCCTCTGGTACAGCTCCGGTATCTGGCCATACAAAACCAGCTGGGTCAGACCCCAGAACGAGTAAGTGCCACAAAGGAGGCTTCACTTAGGAACTAAAACTAGCAATTAGCACAATAATAATAAGGTAATAAAGACAGGGATTAAGGAAAAACATAACAGGTGATATACGACGAGATAACCATGGGACTATTCAGATAACCAGGTTACAACCCGTAAACCAAACAAGGACCGGGGTTGTAATCCTTCGTCTGAACGGAACTTGGATTCTCCCACCATTTATCGGCAAAATAATATAAGAAATCTGTCCATGTAAATAATCGTGATATTGAATTGAGGTAAAGCATGTCAAGCCTATCATGGGGTACAACAAGACAATAAACGAAGAGAGAACACAGAACTGTTCCGGGAGCCAGGTTACAAACCATAAACCAAACAAGGACCGGGGTTGTAACCCTTCGTCTGAACGGAACTGGTCCCCTGATCTTTATTGTTTAAGGCAAGCACAAGTAATCATGTCATGTCAGAATTTGTACAGGATCAGGACGAGACAAAGCTGGACTAGACTCCATCCAATCAATCACGGCCAAACAAAGAGTACGGCTTGATACTTTAACTAACTAGGGTTATCACAGGCCTAGTTACTAGCAAGATGCAATGAAAATTCCAAGTCCAGTTACCTGTTTGTTACTACCTGAGTGATCCCAGCAATAAAAGGAAAAGATAGCATGATATAGCAGACACACTATAGTAAGATACATGTGTCCTAAGGTACCACACTCGACGGCGGGCTGGAAGTGCGCTCATCTCGACGGATAGCAACAAATCCCATGTATATATATATATATAAGACCGGGACCAAGGGAAACAGGTAACTGGAAAATTCTCCATGAACTATTTGATCAATCTAGTCATCAACCTAGCCAGATTCAGTATGAATCCCTGACCGTGGTACTCAGGGATCATGCCCTAGACATGATGCAAGACACAACCGGACTAGTAGTTTATACAAGCACAATCATCCACGGTGTCCAGGCCAATGAATTAATTTGTCAAGAGTGCGCCACGACGGGCCACTATCATTATCATTATTACTTATCAAGAGTGCGCCACGATGGGCCACTATCAAGCATGTCAGTTATTGGTCACACCATGTCGGTATAATTGTTATTTTAATTATGTCAATCAAATCGGGATTATCAAGTTTGGAACAAAAAGGCGTAAGGATATAAAATGGGCGTAAAAATATACAATAGGGTAAGGTGTACGCTATAGGAACTGAAGTTACACAGGGCGTTGCAAGTACGAGTTAATAACGACCATTAAATAATAAAATACAAGCCAGGGAAAGAGCCATGCGGCTCGAGCATAGGCGGCCAAGAATGATCTCATGCGGCCGAGGAGGGAGCAGCCCATGCGGCTGGAGGGGACTCGTGTCTAAGGGAATACATGCGGCATAGGGGAGTTCAGGGTCATGCAGCGGAGTATCATACGGCCAGAGGGAAGTAAGCTTCATGCGGCTGGCGGGATCAAGTTCCATGCGGCCAGGGAAGGGTGGGGGCATGCGATCATGAGTTCAAAAGTTCATGCGGCTAGAGAAAAAAATTTAAGCGGGTCAGGGAAATTAAGAGCCCATACGGCTCGGAACGGGAACAACTCATGCTGCCGGCGGGGCAGTGGAGTATATGCGGCCAGCGGTGGACAGGTCTCATGCAGCTGAAGGGGATGGGCCCTCATGCGGCTCGGAAATGAGTTGGACCCCCTGCGGCCAGAGTAGACTGGAGGCTCATGCGGCCAGAAAATGACTCAGGCGTATGCGGCTCGAATGGTGCATGCGGCTGGATAACACTTGCTGCATGAACTAGTCATGCGGTCAAGTTAAGCACTGTTCTTCTTTTCCAAATTTCTGAGAAGAAGAACACCATGAAGCCAAGCTTCCAAGCTCCATAAAACCCTCATTCCAAGTCCAAATATGAACTTCCTGTGAGCCCCTGTTTTTCAAAATTTATTTAATTAGTGTTAATTAATTTTTAATGTCATATTTAGCCTTAAAATATTTATTATGATTTTTAGAAATTTTTCTAGAATTTTAAATAATTTTTAAATGAGTTTTAAATACTAAAATACCTATTTACAATTAATTAAAATGTTTTAATATCATTCTATAATTTTTAGAATTGTTATTATATTATTATGCAATTTATTAAATTGTTAATATAATATTTTACAATTTGTGAATTATTTATGCAAATTGTAATTTGCATTTATCTACCTTAGGGACCCATCTGTAATAACCTAAACTAGGAGGACCTAATTGCTAAACCCTAATCTACCCATCCCGACTGACCGACGACTGACCGGCCGACTGCCCCCGCCATTTCCGGCCAGAGCGACGACTCCCCGACCGACTCGACCCACCTATATAAACCCCCTCACTCCCCTCAGACCACTACCACCACTACGACCTAACCACCGCCGACCACAGCCCCGTTCTTCCCGAAAACCCTAGGTCCTAAACCCTAACTCCGGCGTACCCTACCACCGCCTCACTGACCATCATCGTCGGTCGCCACCACCACCATTCGATTCGCCTCGTCGAGTCGACCGCAGCGCCACCCGAGCGCCCCGACCACGACGCCTCCTCCGCCCAGTCGCCACCCCGATAGCAACCCAACTTCGGACACGTACGTGTCAGTACTGTCTTTGTGTCGTATTTGCGTCTCGAATTCACGTAGGTGACTCGCCAGGACACGAGCAATCTATTGGTAAGCTTGGACACGGCCGAATCAATTCGTGCGTGTCGTGCTGAGTGTAGACACAAGACTCTGTGTCATGTTTCATAAGCCATGTCCCTAACTGTCAGGACACGGTATAGCATAACGGGTCGGATTTGTTTCTTTAGCGGGTTAAAAACCATTAATTAATCGAACTCTTTATTATTAACCCGTGCCTGTCACCCTCACTTTTCCCAGTTAGGGGTAAAATGGTTATTTTCCCTTTTATAATATTTTTGGGAATTTTATTTCATGAATATTATTATTTAATTATTATAGGAGTTGGGTTCGAATTTTATCGCTTTTCGAGTTAATTCGGGACCCCGGTGAATTTCGACTTGAGCTGTAATTAGCATGTTAGCTAACCATGGCCCACCCCACTAAACTTTAGGGTTTAAGAGTTTGGACTAGTCCCCCATGAGTAATTTAGTTTAATTATGATTTTTATTTATTTTTAGCAACTTCCTAAACCTATTTTGGATTTAATTTGCATTAGGCTTAGGGAGGGGCAAACTTGTAAATACAAGTGCCCCTACCCCTTGGCACCATGGCCGACCACCTATAGGGCTACCCCCTCCACCTCTTTTACTTCCTCACTAAGTTTCTTCTTCTTCTCCATTACTTTCTTTCCAACTCCTTCTTCCTTTTCAATCCACTTTTAGGTATGATTTTTAAACCCTTTTAAATTCCTCCTTTTGCATTATTCCTTCACATAAATGATAGAGGGGATCATTCTCTACAAGTTGACCATAGCCTTTGTAGGTTCCCTTAAAATATAGGTTAAGGATTTATTATGGTTTAATCCTTTTTGAGAGTGGTATATATATATACATTTGTGCATGTTTGGGTGTTTTTATATAGGTATGTATATATATATATTGTATATGTATGTATCAATACTTATAGTTGTGCATTAGAGCCTTAGAGTTGTGCTTTAGAACTTATAGTTGTGCATTAGAGCCTTAGAGTTGTGCTTTAGAACTTATAGTTGTGCATTAGAGCCTTAGAGTTGTGCACGAGAGCCTTATAGTCGTGCAGGAATGCCTTAGAAGTGTGCAGAATGCTATTCAGGAAAAACTGTGCAGTAGAGCCTTAAAGGTGAGCAGAAGTGCCTTAAAGGTGAGCAGAAGTGCCTTAAAGGTGAGCATGAGAGCCTTAAAGGTGTGCAGGTTGTCCCAGTGTGCTAAAATCCGAGAGATTGAGTATTTTGTGTGTTTGTGCTTTATGTGCGTGTGTAAGGGAAATTGGAGAGTGTGTGTGTTTATATATAGATAGATACATAGAGAAGATTAGAAGAAGTTTAAGAATTAGAAGAAGTTAGAAGAATAGGAAGAAAAGTGAGAAATAGGAAATAGAGGGGATCGAGTTAGAGGGCGAAACGGAGCTCGGAGTATCGAAATGAGTTGAAACCTGGCATAGGGCAAGAATACGTGATTTAGATTTTGCGGGTAGGCTCCCGAGTGGAAATCGGGGTTGTAGGGCGCCGGTATCGCGCCGTACCATTGCGTATCTTAAAATATTCAAGATATCGGCAATGAGCCGTATCGTGGACTAGATGTCCACTTTACTTAGGTATCTTGGTAGATAATATATGTATAGGCTAGTACCTTACTACCCTAGGGAGCTCGGGTCAAAATACCAAGCGTAGGTAGGCTAACTTGATAGTTGCCTAAGCTAGAATTTTACCCTTTTAAGGGCAAAATAGGATATTGGCCTACGGCCAAGATTTGAGTTTCGAAGTCCAAGATGGACTTGGATATGGGTTGTAGAGGTTAGTAATAGTTAGAAATAGTCGCCTAGACCTAGTCTTGACTCCAGTTGACCACGGTTGACTTTTTAGACCAAAAGTCAACTATGGGTCAACGCTTTACCCAATTTAGTCCCAATTTTCTTTAGACTTGTGTAGTTGACCAAAAGTCAACTATTAGTCACCATTGACCAGGGTTGACCTAGAGTTGACCTAGAGTTGACCAGGGTTGACCAGTTGACCAAAAGTCAACTGTAGGCCAACTCTTGACCCCGTTTGACTTTTTTCGACTTGTTTTGACCCGTGATGCCTGGTATGACCTAGGATTGACTTGGGTTGGCTTAGATTGACTTGATATAACTTGATTTGACCTAGATTGACTTGACAGGACTTAGTGTGACTCAGTGAGACCTAGTTTGACCTAGATTGCATATCATTCATTGTGAATCATTCCTAAACTTGTTTAAACCTAAATTAACTTACAGTATCTCATCTTTAGGTCTCTGATCTCCACTCTGAGCATTGATATACCATACAGCTTAGGACAGCAGGCGAGTATATTCACTGATAGTTTTCATTGTCTTGATATCTACTATATCCGATTCAGTTGTAGTGTCTTACTTGATTCTCGACACGATAGTTCACGGACTAGTATTATCGGATTCCGGTCATGAGATGTCATTCATAGATTTCTTGGGATACTGGTACTTGCTTGGTCTTGATTCTTGTACTTGTATTGACGTCGATTCCTGAAGAGGACTTGCTCCCCTCCTTGGGAATCCTGCGTCATGACGTGCTATGTCCGGATCCGTATACTATTCAGGGATGGGGGAATTATTAGGGGTTATGTGATCAAATCCCCATGTCCTTATTTTGCTAGCGCCACCCTCACCTCACGTAGGGTGTAGCAGACACCCCTTGCCGGGTTATCCAGGTTGGCCGGCATGACCCTTTCCAGATATTTTCCTGTGATTGTTGGGCCAAGTAGATAACCCTACCCTGACTCCCTAGCCGATCACATATCGCTCTAATAATTCAAATCACATTTTACATTTATTGTCGTATCTTATATTCCAGTTCAGTTTTACTTTCTGTACTTCTCACCATGCTATGATTTTATTTACTCATATGCTCTACCTGCCTTTATACTGTACCATAATTTAAGACTAAGTCCTGTTTGAAAGAAGGGTTACAACCCCAGTCCTTGTTTGGTTTAAGGGTTGTAACTCGGCTTTCGAATGGTTCCCAATTCTTCATATATCTTTGTCTTGTATTTTATTATACTGTCTCTTATAATATTTGTCAATTCACATGGAACTGCTGTTAGTGTTTGTACTTGCTCATTTTCCTGACAGGATATCGTTATGATATATTACAGATGACTCTGAGACGGACTGCTCGACCTATTATGGGCTCGAGTTAGATGGAGTAGCCTTGGATTGTGGCCTTATAGTAAGAGCCACTAGATTTTGTACTTCCAGAGTAGTGTAGGTTAGCTAGGTTGACTGGACTGCGATCCAGCTAGCTTTATCAGACTGTAGTTCTATATTCTATTTTGATACCCTGTGATGTTGTATATATCTGGGCTTGTATTAGACTGTGGACTTATTTTCTGCTTCATCTATCATATTTTTCTTTCGTGCTATCTACCTTAGTTTGATATATGTGATTGAGACTGTATTGCTATGTCACCTCCATTCGGAGTGTATATACTGTACATGTACCCTTATCTGTTTAGTTATAGTATTTCTAGATGACCTAGACAGCGTTCTACCGTCGATGCTGCGGCGTAGTCTGGACGTACCCACGTACTCGTGTCCCTCATAAGGGTGCGGGTCGTGACACATTTTTGTGGCGGCCCATGCAGGTCAGTGTCACAATTAGTGCGATCTCGTAATAGTGCTCGACTTAGAGTGCTAATTACGAGCCTGCGATTAGGACATAGGATCTAGGGTATGATAGGAGTTACTCAATCACATTTTTGGAAAATTCTGATCTTTTGATTACCATGACAACTCTTCTTGCATTTGAATTCAATTGTCCTCCTTTGATAATATCTTATCTTGTGCCATATTGATCTCTTGGTTTCAATTCGTCTCCAGGATGACGAAGATGTACCCGCAGGCCACTGGATCGAGTAGCTTGCTCGAGAGATCTAACCAGGCCGAGGAGGAGGCTCACGAGACTGCCCCCAGTGATTCCACTATCCCGAAAAACCCGGCAGTTGCACAGGGAGGTCTACCACCTCCACCCCAGAGGGTTACGGCCGTTGTTCCAGAGATACTGTCGCCACTACCACCGATACCGACGGATACACATCATTTGTTCCTTCTCCTTCAGCAGATAATGGAGACACCGCGGGCCCAGGCAGGGGCGTCACAGCGCCAGTCGGAGGCGTCACACCGACAGATCGAGATGCTGAGGCAGAGGATGGAGAACTCGCATCAGCTTGCCCTGGCAGCAGTAGAGAGAGTGGCACCGGGTACGGTGCAGGGCCCTACTGGCCAGCAGCCGTGCCAGCAGCAGTCCAGGCCAGGGACAGTATTAGACTTTAGGAAGATGAGCTCCAGGGACTTCACAGGCACGGAGGGCATCCTTTATGTAGACGACTGGCTAGAGGATGTACAGCGGAGCATGGAGCTGGCAGAGCTTCCTAGAGCACTTTGGGTTTCGGCCGCAGCCAGCCGATTCTTCGACATTGTGCTGACATGGTACCGCACGGATCCTCGTGCGTCGGTAAGAGGGCTGACTTGGGAGAACTTCCAGAGGCTCTTCAAGGAGAAGTTCTTCCCGGACGTGGCTCTTACAGCATTGGAGGGCCAGTTCGTGGGTCTAGTGCAGGGGAACTCGTCGGTGGACGAGTATGCGGCTGAGTACTTCCGCCTTAGCAGGTTTGCTCCCGATATGATCCAGGATGAGGGACAGAAGGCTCGTAAGTTCCGCAGGGACTTATTCATGCAGTGCGCACCCGCACCTCGGGTCGCCGTGAC